>OX336904.1:2517500-3006003 GCA_946959425.1 Argyrosomus regius | reverse complement strand
TTTATTATCAAAATTTTAAATTTTTACCACTTTTCTAATACGATTGGCACAAACACACATCATCTACAACCCCACCTTCAGCACTCCCCTCCACATCAATCAACATACTTCCCTCCACAAACATCCTAACAAATTCATCTTTCTCATACCCCACATACAACACCCTCAAATCAAATTTCAGTTTGCTCTTAAATACATCCCAAACATCCAATCTTTTTCTTTCATAGTGTGCGTGATTTCTTCTCGTTTTCACAGCAAATCTTGCATGGCTCAGCACATAATTCAGTAAATTTTTGTTGTTATCTCTCACACACTCATTCACCCCAAACAGCCACAACTTCTTCCATCCCGTCCTCTCAACATACTTCGCTCCCCAGCATCTCCCAATTAAATTTTCCATTTT
This sequence comes from Argyrosomus regius, assembly GCA_946959425.1. Classification (NCBI taxonomy): domain Eukaryota; kingdom Metazoa; phylum Chordata; class Actinopteri; family Sciaenidae; genus Argyrosomus; species Argyrosomus regius. The sequence continues at coordinate 3,005,600 of OX336904.1, read as the reverse complement.
ACAAAAGAAACCCTCTAACTCCCTACACTCATAAAACTCGTGCATGAAAGTTTCTACCCCCTCCCCACACACATCACACTCCTTACTCACATTCACATCAAACTTGCTTATAATTAAATTATTGAAAATTCTATTGTGTCTTAACAAAAAATCTAAGTTTTCACACTCACAGTCATTCCCTTTCACCCTCAAATTCTCCCAAATCAAACTCACATCCTCATTCCCAAGCACTTCCTTCCACACTCTCTCTGCAGCCGGCCTCCTCACCTTCCTTCCATTCATCAGTTTATATATCACTCTTGTCTTTAAATCCACCACATTAATTTTCTTTACATTATCTCCCACATACATTTCAATCTCTCTCACATCATCCCCGTCTTCCTCCCCCTCAATCATCCTTCTCCATCCATCTGGCATCCCCCTCTTTATATCATTCATTCTTTTCTCAGCAGCCTCCAACCCCATCTCAAGTCCCTTCCCTTCCACCTCATCCACTATCACCTGCCCACCCATAAAGCCTGGCACATGCTCATAAACTATATCCCTAATAGTTCTGAACCCAGCCCTCCACATCTTCTTGTCATACACTTCTTTATCTCGTATCTTAATATTTTTATTCAGAAATAGGGGCTGGTTCCACACCTGCCTAACACTCACACATTCATACTCAACACTGTTTAAAAAAAATCACCCCACCCTCCATCACCTCTCTATAGAACCCACTAACCTCGCCCAACATTTCCCTTCCAAATCTCATAAATATCCCACTATCCCCACATCCCCCAACTTTCATAATCGCCTCCTTTAAGAAGACCTTCCACATTTGTTTCGACCCTCCTTTAATATATTGAATCATTGTCTTACACCTCAACGCCTTCTTCCTGTTCTCTAGGTTAATTAGCTTTAACCCCCCCCTCCCTATACTCATTCTCCAACACCTCACTCCCCTACCTTCCCATAAAAAATCTTTAATCATTTCATTCACCTTCTCAACTACTTCATCTGGTACCTCAACCACACTCATAACATAAATTAATTTACTCAGTGCTAGAGTATTTATTATAACCACCTTTCCTCTCAATCCCACTTTCCTCTTCTTCCACCAGCTAAAGAGCTGTCTCAGCCTACCCATTATTTCGTCATACTGTATTTCCCTCCCTCTTTTCTCCTCTATCCCAACATTAATCCCCACCACTCTTATATAATCCTTCCTCTCCCTCAAACCCAGCTCTCCCTTTCCCTCTCATTTTCATTCATATACATTATCTCAGATTTGTTTATATTTACCCTGGCACCGGATGCCCTCCCGTACTCCTCCAAACACTCCATTACCCTATGTACGCCTTCCCTATCCTGGACAGTCACCGTCGTATCATCCGCATACTGATATATCAAACTAACATCATCTCCCACCGTTTTAATCCCTCTTATATGACTATCTCCCTCTACCAGCATTGCCAACAGCTCTGCTGCTATTGCATATAATAGTGCAGACATAGGACACCCTTGTCTCACAGATCTCTCTATTTTAAAAGTATCCGTTATCAATCCATTTACTTTCACACAGCTACTCGCTCCTCTATACATCCTCTCTATCCACGCTCTCATCCTCCCACCAAAACCTACTTCTTTAAGACTTCAAATAAATATCTATGGTTCACCCTGTCAAAGGCCTTATTCAGGTCCAGACTCATTACAATACCCCTCCTTTCTCTCCCTCATATCCGATGATATCCCTTATGCTACTAATTGTATCTATGATAGTCCTTCCCGGTACACTATATGCTTGCCTCTCTCCCACCACTTTGTCTATAACATTTTTCAGTCTGCTCGCTATGACTCTCGCCAATATCTTATAATCTACATTCAACATCGTTAACGGTCTATAATTCTCCAATTTGCTCTTACTGCCCTTTTTATATACTATGCTTACTAATCCTAAAGAGATCTCCCCCTCTATCCTATCCTTTTCCTCCATCCAGTCGTACAATCTCTTCAATATTGGCGTCATCTGCTCCTTAAATTCGATATAAAATTCTCCTGATATACCATCTATCCCTGGGCTCCTATTTCTATTCAGTCCTTTTATAGCACTGTCTATCTCTTCCTTTGTAATATCCCCCTCACTTATCTCCCTATCAGCGTCACTCAACTTTCTCCTTAAATTACCAACAACCCTTCTTAGACTTGTCTCCTCTATCCTTTCTTCCTTGAATAACTCTCTATAAAATTCTTCCACCCTCGTCGCAATCCCCACCATCCCTTCAATGATATTCCCTTCCGTATCCTCAACACTGTCTAAATACGTCTTTTCCTGCCTCCTCTTCTCCAATCCCAAAAAAAAAACTGGGTACATTTTTCCCCTTCCATCACACATTTTGCCTTACTCCTTATCATCGCCCCCATACACTTCTTTCTCTCCACCCCCTTTAACTCTTCTTTCAATCGTATGTAATTTCTCGCCTCCCCCTACCATTCTCCAACTCCCCCGCCTCCTTCTCCAGCTCTAGCCTCACACACTGCTCCAACTGCTTAGCTCTCCTACCCCTCTCCCTACTATATTTTATACTTTTCACCTTTATCTCCTCCTTCAGCTCCACCCACCATCTCCCCGTATCCTCTTCCCCCCTTTTACTCTTCATACTCTCACTCAGACTCTTAACCATCATCTCCTTATACCCCTTCTCTTTCAGTATTTCGCTATTGAGGCACCATACCCCCCCTCTCCTTCTCCATTTTGCTTCATTCAAACTGCACCTAACTACACTATGGTCGCTCAACCCATTCATTTTATATTCTACTCTACCTACAACATTCTCTATATTCCTAGACACCAGGATCATATCAATTCTACTCTGCTTTAACTTTCCTCCCACAATCTGAGCCCTGAATACCCTCTCTTAACTGGGTTCCTCTCCCTCCACACATCTATCATCTCGTTTTCATTCTTTAACTTCTTCAACGCCTCCCTAGATACATCACTCCTGAAACACAGCCCAAGCCCCATATCAATCCTTTCACACCACACATTGAAATCCCCCTACTATCATGCATTCCTTGCCACACTCCCCTCTCAGTCTCCAAAGAACCTTTTCCTATCCCTCTCACTATTATGGGCATATATATTAATTAGCTGAAAGTTTCTCCCTTTATACTCAAACTTTATCCCCACCATCCTCCCCCTCCCCATCATTCACACACTCACGCGCATTTTCTACTACATCCTTCTTCACCAAAATTGCAACCCCTGCCGACCTTAACCCCCCATTACTCACATACATCTCTCCCATCCATTCTTTCCTACACTCTCTCACACACCCCCATCCCAATGCGTCTCCTGCAAACACACAATATCCGCATCACACATTTTCAAAATAAGATTTCTTCTATCATTATTTCTCAAACCGTTGCAATTCAATGACCAATCACCATAAACAGACAGACAAAAATGAACAAAATATTCGAAAAGAAAACCTCACACTGAAAACCCCTCATGATACCCTTTGCTTCCCCCCCTTAACCTTACTCTACCCACTCTCCTCCCACCCACTCTCGATCCTCTGCCAACCCTCATCCATCTCACATCCTCATCTGAATCTGACCTCTGCTCTCCCCGTACTTCTTGCCCGCCCCCAATGAGCCCTGCCTCTCTGCATTATCGCCTCTCCTCCCACTCCTGCTCTGCTCTCTGCTCCTCCCACCTTCCTCATCCGCCAACCTCACCCCTCCCACCCCCCCGTCACACCTACACCTTCACCCTTACTCGCACTCCCTCCCTCCTCAGTCACACATACACTTTCACCCTTACTCGCACTCCCTCCCTCCTCAGTCTCTCCGGCCGCTTCTGTCCCCATACACTCCTTCTCCACACCAACATCCATTCCTCCCTCCTCTACCCTTCCCTCTCTCTCTCCCTCCTCCCCCTCATCATGCCTTTCCTGACATTCCCTTGCAAAATGCCCCCCACCCCCACACCTATAGCATTTCAGATCAGCACAGTCTTTAACTATGTGCCCAGCCTGCAGACACAGCCGACACACTTGCATCTGGTTATCATGCAACACCCTAAAATACTCCACTCCTTCAACCGTATCAAATTTGACACTGTACGGCAATGACTTCACACTTTCATTGAACCTCACCTTCATGAATCTTGTCCCATCCCTCAGTCCCATCCCAACCCATTTCCTCCTTTTGATGTCCGACACCCTCTCAACCCCCCACTGACCCAGCTTCGCAGTGATTTGTTCATCTGAAACGTACAGTGGCAGGTTCAGGAAGGACACAATCTTCACGTCCCTCACCACGTCCACTGCGATCACCCTCCCACTTCCCATTTTAAAGCCGTCCAGAAGTCTTTCCTTGGCCCCAGGATCACCCATCGAGACCTCCCAGCGTCTCCCCCGGCTTCACCCTACACCCCACCACTCTCCCACATACCTCCTCTATCTTTCTTAGGAGCTGCATCATCGTTACCCCCTCATCCCCTTCGACCTCCACATTAACCGCTGCCTCCTTCGAAAATCCGTATCTCTCCTCAGCCTGTGCCCTCTATCCACAGCCCGTCCCACTCCGTCTCCCCGCCCCCCACCTGCCGCGCTCTCCGCTCCCGCGTCTCGCTCCGCGTCCCTCCCGACCCGCCTCCATTCTCGACCCTCGCCAGCCAACTCCAACACCACTCCCGCCACTCCCTCTCCACCAGACGCTCCTTTCGCCGATCCACCAGCCACCTCCGCCACTCCGTCCGTCTCTCCCACCGCCATCACCGTGCCTGCCGCCGCCGCCGCCGCCGCCCTCAGGCCTCTCTCTCCTCCCTCCATGCTCCCGATCGCCGCTGCTCCACCACCACTTCCGCCACCGCTGGCCGTCTCCACGAGGTCTCTCCTCACCGCCACCTCCCCATCCGTCACTCCTACCGCCGTCTCCACACCTGCCGCCACCGTCTCCATGCCTCTCTCTCCTCCCTCCATGCTCCCGACCGCCGCTGCTCCACCACCACCTCCGCCGCGGCTGGCCATCTCCACGCGGTCACAGCCTTCCACCACACGCACCCCAGGGCCCGGGCGGTCACCCTCTCCCACACCGCAGTCTCCCCCGCACAGCTCCACGCCGCTGGGGAAGAAGCACGTCTCCAAGCAAAAAGAGAAACCTTGAAATGAAAACGACTCTCCAACAGCACTAAGACCGTGGGGAGCGAAAAACAAGAAGTGTACAACGAAACAAAACCAAAAAAACCCACATACACTACTAAATCCACAAATTAAAACGCTCAGCAAACAAATGACACACTCTGCTGCAGCTGCAGCAGCATGTGCTCACTGTCTCACTTCCTGCTCACTCACACACTCCTGCTCCTACTGGTCCAGGGTGGTATGGCCGTAAGCCACGAGGGCACGCACAAATACGCTACTTATACATGCCCCGGTCACCGTAGCGACCGTTTGTGGACACTTACATCCGGGGAGACATCCCGGCCCTTCCACCGCTGTCTGTGGCACTCATTTCACAGGCCTCACGATCAGCTACAGGCTGGAGTTAAGCGTCGGAGGCAAAAAAGTGAAGTGTCGAGGAGTGCAATAAATGTCTTAGATAGATATTGTCAAGTTATGTGCTGTTGTAGTGTGTATTTGTTGACCACAGCCCTGCCCAAACTTGTCAAACGGCTGATCAACTGTTGAAGGAAAACGATGGACAACTCAATTCTGTTCAATCTTCAGTTTTTTATTTTGGGGCAGAATGGGATGAATAGGATCTAACAGAATAGGTTAATAACCTAGGAGAAACAGAAAGACAAAGCCATTAATTCAACTCAAATCACTTCGAAAAGGTTAATAATTCAAGTGACAAAGCTACACCAAAAGTTATGATTAAAGTACCAGTAACAAAAGCACAAGTAACAAGGTACTTTAAATCATCATCTCTATCATCACAAATCATATAATGGAGTTTCCAAATTACTCACCTTAAATTAAAACATTGCATCCACAAACACACAATCAAAGGCATTTGGGAAGCATGTACTGTACTATACCAGTGGTGTCTTCAATTGTCGATCAGGAGCTATGGCCGTGAGGTGTCTCCAGGAGCAGGCAAAGTGACTGAGCCAGCTCCAAACATTTCACACCATGCTTCCTGTATGGGTGCACAGGTGAATGTGCTCCCTCAGGCACTTCCTTCCTGTCACCTGGGGCTCCACCACTGATGTGGTTGCCCCCTGCAGGTTTGGAGTGTCAGGGATCTGTTAGCTGGTGGGATTGTGGCTCTTTGCTCAGTGAACCGGGTTTTGACACAACAGATATTTAAGCGTCTGGCGTGACAAGCTGCTGTGTTTCTGAGCGCTGCGTGTCCACTGAAGCAGCAGCAGCAGCAGCGTCCTCTGCTGTCCGCAAAGAGGAGTGAAAAAGCTTACAGCACCTGGTATTCCCAGGCGGTCTCCCATCCAAGTACTAACCAGGCCCGACCCTGCTTAGCTTCCGAGATCGGACGAGATCGGGCGTGTTTTTTTTTTATCTTTTATTATGAAAAATATAATCACATCTTATTTACAGTTCCACACAACAATATATTTACACATTTATAATGCACATTCAAACAACAGACAGAAAAAAAACCATAACCCCCCTCCCCCCCAGAAACAACAAATCAAAAATCAAAAACACATCAAAACATCCACAACAACACGAAAAAATAAGACAATCAAAGCCCTCAAAAATCAATCCCCGTCATTTAGAACAATACTTAATCGAAACAGAAACACAAATCACCCAACTCATTTTTGAAACAAAAAGAACTACCCTCCACCAGTGCGTCCAGATTATCAGTGCTGTCCAGGGTCCTGAAATGTTTGTGTGTGAGTGCTTTCCAGATTATGTGTACGTGTGCTGTTTTGTGTTCGTGAAGTGCGATGTTGCGTCTGTTCCAGATGGCCATGCGTGCCAGTGACAGTAATGTGTTTATGAGTGTGTGCTTGCGTGTGTGTCCGAACAGTAGTGTCCATGTTGTGAGTGTGTGTGATTTGAAATGACAGTGGGTGTTCAAAACAGACAACAACAATACATGAAAAGTTTTCAATTCAACACAGTGCACAAACAAATGATCAATGTTCTCGTCCCCTATCTTACAAACCACACAGGTCCTGGAGAAGAGCTCCCGGTGCACCTGGTGCAGCACAACCCCGGTGTAGACCCTCCTGTGCCTGATTCTGAAATCCAAATCGAAGCATGGGTGTGGGATGAATGGGATGTTTATGTTAATCCATATCTTCCCCACGTCCGAGCCAGGAAAGACCCCCCCTCCAAGCTGCCTCAGAGGAGGGCCGTCTCCACAGCCCGGACGTGAGGAACCTGTAAGTTGTTTGAGTAGTGATGTCTGAAACCGGAATTTGTTTCTTTCCCAGGCACAGGAGGAATCCCAACCGGGGCTCCAAGGTCGGCCCACCAGAGCAGAGAGCTCTCCTCCAGGACTCTGGCATTGCCCTATCTACTCTAGCACCGGTGCTTCTAATGTGCCCCAGCCTAAAGCTAATGCCCACCCTCTTCAGTGAAATGATGGTCCTTTGAGCGTCAAAGAACCCCTCCCCCGTCAATCACCTGTCCTACCCTCGTGACCCCCGCCGCCCGCAACGGAGCGCAGGACAGCGCCCTTCCCCCACACTGGAAGAAGGGAGTCTGGAGAAAAGGCAAGCGTCTGATGACGTTTCTATTCACCTCCTCTGGCTTGAGGTGGGGCAGCAACTTGCCCCATGCCTCTAGCACCTCCCGGTAGAACGGCGGCAGCCGACTGTAGGCCTTTCCGGGGGAGGAGTGTGCACAAGTTGTACACATCACCTTCCCCGTACTGGGCCAAACAGCCGGCCATCGCGCCCCCCAGGGGTACTGCCTGGCCGGATCCAGAAATTTCCTAATCAATTTGACCCGCAGTGCATCCTTTTTGGCACTGATGTCAATTAGTCCTAAGCCCCCCTCCCGCTTATTACCAATTAACGTCTGCCGAGCGATCGAATTTCCCTTGCCTCTCCACAAGAACATGAAGAGTGTGTCTTGCAACACTTTTAGAGCCCAATGTGGCAGCTCGCAGGTACCCAAAACATGTAATAGAGTGGAGGCTACTAAAGCGTTCCAAACTATTACCTTTCCTCTCAGACTAAGGCCACGAAGCCTCCACCTGTTAATCACGTGCTTCACCCTACTAATTGCCATGTCCCAGTTACTGCGTGCAATGTCATCCCCACCTATGCCCACAAAAATACCTAGGATTTTTATTTGTTTTTTCACTACGTTAAAACCCCACCTGTCCACTCCCTCCCTCCCTACCGCTAACAAGTTTGATTTATCGTAATTTAATTTAGCACCTGAGGCGCATTCAAAGTTTTTAATATGTTTCAGCACAATGTTTATTTCTTCTGCCGCCGAGGCCAGGATGGTGACATCGTCCGCAAACGGGACGATAGACACCTTTCCCAGCCCCGGCGACACTCTCAGCCCAGGCAGACGTCCGTCTGATGCCACCTGGGCCACCAGCGTCTCCATGACCAGGCTAAAAAGCAGGGGTGATAAAGGACACCCCTGCCTCACTGACCTCTCTATGGCAAAGCTGGCAGACAACCTGCCATTTATTTTTAGTCTGGAGCTAGCTCCTATGTATAATAAACTGATCATTTTAATTAATTTATCCCCGAACCCAATCCTCCCCAATAATTTAAACAACAAGGAATGATCAACCCTATCAAAGGCCTTCTCCAAATCCAAACTTAATAATAACCCCCCTGCCTCTTCCATACCCCTCACTACCCCCTGTATCGTTAATATTAGATCTGCTATGTCCCTACCGGGGATGCCGTAAGCTTGTAAGCTCGTCACGGCATCCCCGGCCACCCCCTTTATCCTATTCACTATTATTTTGGCTAATATTTTATAATCTATGTTTAATAAACTAATCGGTCTATAATTTTTTATATCTTTTCTATCCCCCTTCTTATATAATAATGTAATAACCCCTGCTGCAAACCCCTCTGGATTAACTCCTTTATTTATCATTTCATTATATAATTTACTTAGGATAGGAGCTAGAAGCTCCACATAGTCTTTAAAAAATTCAGCCGAGAGACCATCTTCCCCCGGGCTTTTGCCTCGGGCAAGGCCGTTTACGGCCGTGGTCACCTCCTCTATAGTTATTTGCTCCTCTAATAGAGCGCTTTCCCCTCCACTTATCCTTCCTTTAATTTTATTTAACAATAGTTCCCCCACCTCCTCATCCACCTGCTCCCTCCCAAACAATTTTTCATAAAATCCCACCGCTATCCCCTCTACTTTATCAATATCAGTTTCAGTTTTGCCATTACTATTTAATAGTTCAGTTATTATTTGCTTTTCTTGTTTGGCCTTTTCTAGTCCTAGAAAATACGCAGTGTACTTTTCACCTTGCGTAAGGTCTTCGGCTTTGGCTCTTAAAGCCGCCGCCTGACATTTTGTTTTATTTAGTTTGACCAATTTTGCCTTAAGGGCCTCATACTCCGCCAGCTCCCCCTCTGTTGCACTGTCCAGATTATTAGTTAGGTTGTTTAGTCTTGATGTTATGTTAAATTCTTCCTGCTTCTCCAACCATTTTTTGTGTTTGCCATAATTTATTGCTGCTCTTTTGATTCTAAGTTTGAACCCCACCCATCTATCAAAAACCCCCACCTCATCATTAACCTCCTCCTGAAAATACTTTATCATATTATTTATTTTTCTGTTAAACACCCTATCCTTAAATAAACTAGAATTTACACACCATAACCCACCACCTCTAATCACCCCCGGCACCACAAAAACACACTCAACAAACTGGTGATCACTCCATACACACTGCTTATACTTTACAGATCCCACCTTATTTACAAGCCCCCCAGACACCAAAAGAAAATCAATTCTTGACCTCTTGCACTTCCCCTGCACCATTTGTATGCGGCTGTATTGCCTTAAACCCGGATTTAAAACCCTCCAAATGTCCACCAAATCATTATTTACACACAGATCCGTTAAAGCACTCCTACTTACATCATTTTTTAATTTTTCCCTCCCACCCACATCATCCAGACTCTGCACCACATTAAAATCCCCTATAACTAGCGTATTACTAGTTACCCACCTATTTAATTTTTCAAAAAAGAGCTTTACGCTCCACTTCGTTATTTGATCCATATATATTTATTATCCTCCCCTCCCACTGTTTAGACACCACATCAACTATCAAAACCCTACCTTTTTTATCTGAAAAAAACCTCCCTCCATGTAACCCCAGCCGTCTCCCCGAACAGTATAGCAACTCCTCCAGAGTGAGTCTCTCCATTGTTAGTACATATACTGCCCCCCCACCAACCCCCCACTTTGCCGACCAGACCAGCGTCCCACCAAGTTTCCTGTAAACAAATAATTGAGTTTTTAGAGACAGATCCAAGGACTGCCCTGGTCTTTGCCCAAGTGCGGAGCCCACGGGCATTTAAAGAAATAAGGGAGGCCATTTTGAATTATTTAAGGAGATTTTTTCCCCAGTTCTAATCAGGTTTTCTTTCTTTTCTTATTTTTTCTAGAACTTCTGGCCAGCTTTAGCTGCTCGAGGTCCATATCGGTGTCGGAGCTGCCCACCAGCGGAGTTTCAGGGACTGCAAAGATTTCCCTCTGCTCCCCTTTCGACAGTGCGCCTTTACTGGCTGAGCCTCTCTCTTTTCTGGGCACCTGTGCCGAGGGCAGCTCCGTATCTTCTTCAAGACAGGAGCCGCCACTCGCCTCGCTGCCCTCATCGGCCCTTGCCAGGCCTCCCAGGCTCGAGCCGAAGAGCTCGTCCTGGCTCCGCCCAACTCGCGGTGCCGTGCTTTCCTGAGGCTCAGCCCGGGCTAGGTCAGCCATCACGGCCACACCCGCCCCCCTGCTCAGACGCTCCTGCCCTGACTCCTGCACCTGTGACGCAGCCCGGGCTAGGTCAGCCATCACGGCCACACCCGCCCCTTCGCACAACACCTCATGCTCCATCTCCTCCTCCTCCTCGCTGCTCCCCTCCTCTGAGGGCAGCTCAGCAGAGGAGCTCTCTTCCTCCTCCTCCTCACTCTCCTTACACGTGCATTTGGTAATTACGTTATAACACACCTGACACTTTTTCTCCTCTCCTCCCCGTTTAGCCCCACACTCCCGTGCGTAATGCCCCTGGACCCCGCACTTGTGACAGCTGAACTCAAGGCAGTCCCTCAAAATGTGCCCCGGCTGCAGGCACATCCGACATACTTTGACCTGTCTGTCATGGATAACCCTGAAGTACTCGGGTCCCAAAGCCGTTTCAAACCGCGCCGAGTACGGCAGCGATTGCACTTTATCGTTAAACTTAACTTTGAGAAATCTGGTCCCGTCGGCAATTTTAGTCCCCGGCCACATTCTCCTTCTGATCGGGGAGACGGCTCCCACCCCCAGCTTTCAAGTTTATTTATTATTTCTTCGTCAGTTATATAAGCAGGCAGGTTGAGAAAAGACACCATCAACTCATCATTACAAAGTCCTTTAGCCAGCACAACCGTATCCCCCACTTTAAAACCGTCCAGAATCCTTTCCTTACCTTTGACGTGTGTCATCGTGACTTCATAAGTTCTTAGTCCCGTTGATCGGCAGGCTATCAGACCGCCGCACAGTCCTCTCACCGCCCTCATGAGCTCCAAAGCCGAAACCGGCTCCGCTCCTTGTAGTTCTAGAATCACCGTTAAATCTTTGTCATAAACCACGCTCTGAGCCGGCGTCCCTCCGGGCTCAGCAGCGCGTGTCTCCGTCTCCTCGCTCCTCCTCCTCTCCCTCGCTCTCTCCGCCAGAAGCCTAGCATCCGCTGCCTTAGCTCCCCGTGGAGCATTAGCCTCGCCCGCCTCCGCCGCGGAAGCCTCCGTGACCGCCGCGTCTCTCCTCACTGCTCCCGCTCCGTCTTTGTCATTCCCGACCATCAGCGTCGACAGCTTCTCCCGTCCCGCCGCTCTCTCCGCCGTCAGCCCCGCCACTTCAGCCCGCCTCATCCCGCTGTCGGACCCGGATATGGCTCCGTCTCGCTCCGCCGCCTTCCCCTTCTCCGGAACGGGCGGCTTTGCCGTGCCCGGCGCGAACACGACCGCCTTAGCCGCCGTCCTCTCCGCCACCGCTCGCCCGGCTTTCACCGCTCCCGTGCTCTTGTCATTGAGCCCCCTCTCGCTCCATTTGCCTTCGGTGAGCCCTCAGGTCTGGCGCCAGCCTTCCCGCCCGCTGCCGGCTTCTGCTGCGCAGCTCCGGGCGTTCCGGGTCTCGGCGCGCCGGCTCTCTGCGCACCGGGGACCCCGGAAGCCCCTCCCTGCCTCGTGCTCCGCTGCTCGCGGCCCTCCGTGCGGCCTTTCCCCACCACCACCTTCCAAGCATCCGTACTCTCACATTCACTCACTTCATCCATCCCCTCCACCACTTTGCCATTCTTATCCAATCTGTAGTCATACTTTGCATTTAATTCAACTTTCCCCTGTGCATCCTTCACAGGACACACAGGGGAAAGTGCGGGTGCAGCCAGATCCGTCAAACTCTTAGCTTTAATCGTGGTCAATCCGTTCCCTTGCCTAGTAGCCATTTTATCCATCCGTAAATCAAAAAACTTTTTTTAAACTTCTAACTTTAAACTTATAGCTTGTAATCATTTATCTTAACTTAAATACGCCTCCCCCGAGCAGTGCACCCACTGTCGGGGGGAATTAATCAATTAAATAACTATAACCAAAAATACACGGAAAATTAAATGTTCATATAAATGCAGAAAAGAGAAAAATAAGCAAAGTAAAGCAGAAGAAGAAGGAGTCCGTGAGCTCCTGTGCAACACAACCTCCTCTCTCGCTCTCCACTCTCACACTGACGCTCTCACTCACACACACACTGCCTCCTAGCGGATCAGGGTGGTATGGCCGTAAGCCACGAGGGCACGCACAAATACGCTACTTATACATGCCCACGGTCACCGTAGCGACCGTTTGTGGACACTTACATCCGGGGAGACATCCCGGCCCTTCCACCGCTGTCTGTGGCACTCATTTCACAGGCCTCACGATCAGCTACAGGCTGGAGTTAAGCGTCGGAGGCAAAAAAGTGAAGTGTCGAGGAGTGCAATAAATGTCTTAGATAGATATTGTCAAGTTATGTGCTGTTGTAGTGTGTATTTGTTGACCACAGCCCTGCCCAAACTTGTCAAACGGCTGATCAACTGTTGAAGGACAACGATGGACAACTCAATTCTGTTCAATCTTCAGTTTTTTATTTTGGGGCAGAATGGGATGAATAGGATCTAACAGAATAGGTTAATAACCTAGGAGAAACAGAAAGACAAAGCCATTAATTCAACTCAAATCACTTCGAAAAGGTTAATAATTCAAGTGACAAAGCTACACCAAAAGTTATGATTAAAGTACCAGTAACAAAAGCACAAGTAACAAGGTACTTTAAATCATCATCTCTATCATCACAAATCATATAATGGAGTTTCCAAATTACTCACCTTAAATTAAAACATTGCATCCACAAACACACAATCAAAGGCATTTGGGAAGCATGTACTGTACTATACCAGTGGTGTCTTCAATTGTCGATCAGGAGCTATGGCCGTGAGGTGTCTCCAGGAGCAGGCAAAGTGACTGAGCCAGCTCCAAACATTTCACACCATGCTTCCTGTATTGGTGCACAGGTGAATGTGCTCCCTCAGGCACTTCCTTCCTGTCACCTGGGGCTCCACCACTGATGTGGTTGCCCCCTGCAGGTTTGGAGTGTCAGGGATCTGTTAGCTGGTGGGATTGTGGCTCTTTGCTCAGTGAACCGGGTTTTGACACAACAGATATTTAAGCGTCTGGCGTGACAAGCTGCTGTGTTTCTGAGCGCTGCGTGTCCACTGAAGCAGCAGCAGCAGCAGCGTCCTCTGCTGTCCGCAAAGAGGAGTGAAAAAGCTTACAGCACCTGGTATTCCCAGGCGGTCTCCCATCCAAGTACTAACCAGGCCCGACCCTGCTTAGCTTCCGAGATCGGACGAGATCGGGCGTGTTCAGGGTGGTATGGCCGTAAGCCACGAGGGCACGCACAAATACGCTACTTATACATGCCCACGGTCACCGTAGCGACCGTTTGTGGACACTTACATCCGGGGGAGACATCCCGGCCCTTCCGCCGCTGTCTGTGGCACTCATTTCACAGGCCTCACGATCAGCTACAGGCTGGAGTTAAGCGTCGGAGGCAAAAAAGTGAAGTGTCGAGGAGTGCAATAAATGTCTTAGATAGATATTGTCAAGTTATGTGCTGTTGTAGTGTGTATTTGTTGACCACAGCCCTGCCCAAACTTGTCAAACGGCTGATCAACTGTTGAAGGACAACGATGGACAACTCAATTCTGTTCAATCTTCAGTTTTTTATTTTGGGGCAGAATGGGATGAATAGGATCTAACAGAATAGGTTAATAACCTAGGAGAAACAGAAAGACAAAGCCATTAATTCAACTCAAATCACTTCGAAAAGGTTAATAATTCAAGTGACAAAGCTACACCAAAAGTTATGATTAAAGTACCAGTAACAAAAGCACAAGTAACAAGGTACTTTAAATCATCATCTCTATCATCACAAATCATATAATGGAGTTTCCAAATTACTCGCCTTAAATTAAAACATTGCATCCACAAACACACAATCAAAGGCATTTGGGAAGCATGTACTGTACTATACCAGTGGTGTCTTCAATTGTCGATCAGGAGCTATGGCCGTGAGGTGTCTCCAGGAGCAGGCAAAGTGACTGAGCCAGCTCCAAACATTTCACACCATGCTTCCTGTATGGGTGCACAGGTGAATGTGCTCCCTCAGGCACTTCCTTCCTGTCACCTGGGGCTCCACCACTGATGTGGTTGCCCCCTGCAGGTTTGGAGTGTCAGGGATCTGTTAGCTGGTGGGATTGTGGCTCTTTGCTCAGTGAACCGGGTTTTGACACAACAGATATTTAAGCGTCTGGCGTGACAAGCTGCTGTGTTTCTGAGCGCTGCGTGTCCACTGAAGCAGCAGCAGCAGCAGCGTCCTCTGCTGTCCGCAAAGAGGAGTGAAAAAGCTTACAGCACCTGGTATTCCCAGGCGGTCTCCCATCCAAGTACTAACCAGGCCCGACCCTGCTTAGCTTCCGAGATCGGACGAGATCGGGCGTGTTTTTTTTTTTTTATCTTTTATTATGAAAAATATAATCACATCTTATTTACAGTTCCACACAACAATATATTTACACATTTATAATGCACATTCAAACAACAGACAGAAAAAAACCATAACCCCCCTCCCCCCAGAAACAACAAATCAAAAATCAAAAACACATCAAAACATCCACAACAACACGAAAAAATAAGACAATCAAAGCCCTCAAAAATCAATCCCCGTCATTTAGAACAATACTTAATCGAAACAGAAACACAAATCACCCAACTCATTTTTGAAACAAAAAGAACTACCCTCCACCAGTGCGTCCAGATTATCAGTGCTGTCCAGGGTCCTGAAATGTTTGTGTGTGAGTGCTTTCCAGATTATGTGTACGTGTGCTGTTTTGTGTTCGTGAAGTGCGATGTTGCGTCTGTTCCAGATGGCCATGCGTGCCAGTGACAGTAATGTGTTTATGAGTGTGTGCTTGCGTGTGTGTCCGAACAGTAGTGTCCATGTTGTGAGTGTGTGTGATTTGAAATGACAGTGGGTGTTCAAAACAGACAACAACAATACATGAAAAGTTTTCAATTCAACACAGTGCACAAACAAATGATCAATGTTCTCGTCCCCTATCTTACAAACCACACAGGTCCTGGAGAAGAGCTCCCGGTGCACCTGGTGCAGCACAACCCCGGTGTAGACCCTCCTGTGCCTGATTCTGAAATCCAAATCGAAGCATGGGTGTGGGATGAATGGGATGTTTATGTTAATCCATATCTTCCCCACGTCCGAGCCAGGAAAGACCCCCCTCCAAGCTGCCTCAGAGGAGGGCCGTCTCCACAGCCCGGACGTGAGGAACCTGTAAGTTGTTTGAGTAGTGATGTCTGAAACCGGAATTTGTTTCTTTCCCAGGCACAGGAGGAATCCCAACCGGGGCTCCAAGGTCGGCCCACCAGAGCAGAGAGCTCTCCTCCAGGACTCTGGCATTGCCCTATCTACTCTAGCACCGGTGCTTCTAATGTGCCCCAGCCTAAAGCTAATGCCCACCCTCTTCAGTGAAATGATGGTCCTTTGAGCGTCAAAGAACCCCTCCCCGTCAATCACCTGTCCTACCCTCGTGACCCCCGCCGCCCGCAACGGAGCGCAGGACAGCGCCCTTCCCCCACACTGGAAGAAGGGAGTCTGGAGAAAAGGCAAGCGTCTGATGACGTTTCTATTCACCTCCTCTGGCTTGAGGTGGGGCAGCAACTTGCCCCATGCCTCTAGCACCTCCCGGTAGAACGGCGGCAGCCGACTGTAGGCCTTTCCGGGGAGGAGTGTGCACAAGTTGTACACATCACCTTCCCCGTACTGGGCCAAACAGCCGGCCATCGCGCCCCCCAGGGGTACTGCCTGGCCGGATCCAGAAATTTCCTAATCAATTTGACCCGCAGTGCATCCTTTTTGGCACTGATGTCAATTAGTCCTAAGCCCCCCTCCCGCTTATTACCAATTAACGTCTGCCGAGCGATCGAATTTCCCTTGCCTCTCCACAAGAACATGAAGAGTGTGTCTTGCAACACTTTTAGAGCCCAATGTGGCAGCTCGCAGGTACCCAAAACATGTAATAGAGTGGAGGCTACTAAAGCGTTCCAAACTATTACCTTTCCTCTCAGACTAAGGCCACGAAGCCTCCACCTGTTAATCACGTGCTTCACCCTACTAATTGCCATGTCCCAGTTACTGCGTGCAATGTCATCCCCACCTATGCCCACAAAAATACCTAGGATTTTTATTTGTTTTTTCACTACGTTAAAACCCCACCTGTCCACTCCCTCCCTCCCTACCGCTAACAAGTTTGATTTATTGTAATTTAATTTAGCACCTGAGGCGCATTCAAAGTTTTTAATATGTTTCAGCACAATGTTTATTTCTTCTGCCGCCGAGGCCAGGATGGTGACATCGTCCGCAAACGGGACGATAGACACCTTTCCCAGCCCCGGCGACACTCTCAGCCCAGGCAGACGTCCGTCTGATGCCACCTGGGCCACCAGCGTCTCCATGACCAGGCTAAAAAGCAGGGGTGATAAAGGACACCCCTGCCTCACTGACCTCTCTATGGCAAAGCTGGCAGACAACCTGCCATTTATTTTTAGTCTGGAGCTAGCTCCTATGTATAATAAACTGATCATTTTAATTAATTTATCCCCGAACCCAATCCTCCCCAATAATTTAAACAACAAGGAATGATCAACCCTATCAAAGGCCTTCTCCAAATCCAAACTTAATAATAACCCCCCTGCCTCTTCCATACCCCTCACTACCCCCTGTATCGTTAATATTAGATCTGCTATGTCCCTACCGGGGATGCCGTAAGCTTGTAAGCTCGTCACGGCATCCCCGGCCACCCCCTTTATCCTATTCACTATTATTTTGGCTAATATTTTATAATCTATGTTTAATAAACTAATCGGTCTATAATTTTTTATATCTTTTCTATCCCCCCTTCTTATATAATAATGTAATAACCCCTGCTGCAAACCCCTCTGGATTAACTCCTTTATTTATCATTTCATTATATAATTTACTTAGGATAGGAGCTAGAAGCTCCACATAGTCTTTAAAAAATTCAGCCGAGAGACCATCTTCCCCCGGGCTTTTGCCTCGGGCAAGGCCGTTACGGCCGTGGTCACCTCCTCTATAGTTATTTGCTCCTCTAATAGAGCGCTTTCCCCTCCACTTATCCTTCCTTTAATTTTATTTAACAATAGTTCCCCCACCTCCTCATCCACCTGCTCCCTCCCAAACAATTTTTCATAAAATCCCACCGCTATCCCCTCTACTTTATCAATATCAGTTTCAGTTTTGCCATTACTATTTAATAGTTCAGTTATTATTTGCTTTTCTTGTTTGGCCTTTTCTAGTCCTAGAAAATACGCAGTGTACTTTTCACCTTGCGTAAGGTCTTCGGCTTTGGCTCTTAAAGCCGCCGCCTGACATTTTGTTTTATTTAGTTTGACCAATTTTGCCTTAAGGGCCTCATACTCCGCCAGCTCCCCCTCTGTTGCACTGTCCAGATTATTAGTTAGGTTGTTTAGTCTTGATGTTATGTTAAATTCTTCCTGCTTCTCCAACCATTTTTTGTGTTTGCCATAATTTATTGCTGCTCTTTTGATTCTAAGTTTGAACCCCACCCATCTATCAAAAACCCCCACCTCATCATTAACCTCCTCCTGAAAATACTTTATCATATTATTTATTTTTCTGTTAAACACCCTATCCTTAAATAAACTAGAATTTACACACCATAACCCACCACCTCTAATCACCCCCGGCACCACAAAAACACACTCAACAAACTGGTGATCACTCCATACACACTGCTTATACTTTACAGATCCCACCTTATTTACAAGCCCCCCAGACACCAAAAGAAAATCAATTCTTGACCTCTTGCACTTCCCCCTGCACCATTTGTATGCGGCTGTATTGCCTTAAACCCGGATTTAAAACCCTCCAAATGTCCACCAAATCATTATTTACACACAGATCCGTTAAAGCACTCCTACTTACATCATTTTTTAATTTTTCCCTCCCACCCACATCATCCAGACTCTGCACCACATTAAAATCCCCTATAACTAGCGTATTACTAGTTACCCACCTATTTAATTTTTCAAAAAGAGCTTTACGCTCCACTTCGTTATTTGATCCATATATATTTATTATCCTCCCCTCCCACTGTTTAGACACCACATCAACTATCAAAACCCTACCTTTTTTATCTGAAAAAACCTCCCTCCATGTAACCCCAGCCGTCTCCCCGAACAGTATAGCAACTCCTCCAGAGTGAGTCTCTCCATTGTTAGTACATATACTGCCCCCCCCCACCAACCCCCCACTTTGCCGACCAGACCAGCGTCCCACCAAGTTTCCTGTAAACAAATAATTGAGTTTTTAGAGACAGATCCAAGGACTGCCCTGGTCTTTGCCCAAGTGCGGAGCCCACGGGCATTTAAAGAAATAAGGGAGGCCATTTTGAATTATTTAAGGAGATTTTTTCCCCAGTTCTAATCAGGTTTTCTTTCTTTTCTTATTTTTTCTAGAACTTCTGGCCAGCTTTAGCTGCTCGAGGTCCATATCGGTGTCGGAGCTGCCCACCAGCGGAGTTTCAGGGACTGCAAAGATTTCCCTCTGCTCCCCTTTCGACAGTGCGCCTTTACTGGCTGAGCCTCTCTCTTTTCTGGGCACCTGTGCCGAGGGCAGCTCCGTATCTTCTTCAAGACAGGAGCCGCCACTCGCCTCGCTGCCCTCATCGGCCCTTGCCAGGCCTCCCAGGCTCGAGCCGAAGAGCTCGTCCTGGCTCCGCCCAACTCGCGGTGCCGTGCTTTCCTGAGGCTCAGCCCGGGCTAGGTCAGCCATCACGGCCACACCCGCCCCCCCCTGCTCAGACGCTCCTGCCCTGACTCCTGCACCTGTGACGCAGCCCGGGCTAGGTCAGCCATCACGGCCACACCCGCCCCTTCGCACAACACCTCATGCTCCATCTCCTCCTCCTCCTCGCTGCTCCCCCTCCTCTGAGGGCAGCTCAGCAGAGGAGCTCTCTTCCTCCTCCTCCTCACTCTCCTTACACGTGCATTTGGTAATTACGTTATAACACACCTGACACTTTTTCTCCCTCTCCTCCCCGTTTAGCCCCACACTCCCGTGCGTAATGCCCCTGGACCCCGCACTTGTGACAGCTGAACTCAAGGCAGTCCCTCAAAATGTGCCCCGGCTGCAGGCACATCCGACATACTTTGACCTGTCTGTCATGGATAACCCTGAAGTACTCGGGTCCCAAAGCCGTTTCAAACCGCGCCGAGTACGGCAGCGATTGCACTTTATCGTTAAACTTAACTTTGAGAAATCTGGTCCCGTCGGCAATTTTAGTCCCCGGCCACATTCTCCTTCTGATCGGGGAGACGGCTCCCACCCCCCAGCTTTCAAGTTTATTTATTATTTCTTCGTCAGTTATATAAGCAGGCAGGTTGAGAAAAGACACCATCAACTCATCATTACAAAGTCCTTTAGCCAGCACAACCGTATCCCCCACTTTAAAACCGTCCAGAATCCTTTCCTTACCTTTGACGTGTGTCATCGTGACTTCATAAGTTCTTAGTCCCGTTGATCGGCAGGCTATCAGACCGCCGCACAGTCCTCTCACCGCCCTCATGAGCTCCAAAGCCGAAACCGGCTCCGCTCCTTGTAGTTCTAGAATCACCGTTAAATCTTTGTCATAAACCACGCTCTGAGCCGGCGTCCCTCCGGGCTCAGCAGCGCGTGTCTCCGTCTCCTCGCTCCTCCTCTCCCTCGCTCTCTCCGCCAGAAGCCTAGCATCCGCTGCCTTAGCTCCCCGTGGAGCATTAGCCTCGCCCGCCTCCGCCGCGGAAGCCTCCGTGACCGCCGCGTCTCTCCTCACTGCTCCCGCTCCGTCTTTGTCATTCCCGACCATCAGCGTCGACAGCTTCTCCCGTCCCGCCGCTCTCTCCGCCGTCAGCCCCGCCACTTCAGCCCGCCTCATCCCGCTGTCGGACCCGGATATGGCTCCGTCTCGCTCCGCCGCCTTCCCCTTCTCCGGAACGGGCGGCTTTGCCGTGCCCGGCGCGAACACGACCGCCTTAGCCGCCGTCCTCTCCGCCACCGCTCGCCCGGCTTTCACCGCTCCCGTGCTCTTGTCATTGAGCCCCCCTCTCGCTCCATTTGCCTTCGGTGAGCCCTCAGGTCTGGCGCCAGCCTTCCCGCCCGCTGCCGGCTTCTGCTGCGCAGCTCCGGGCGTTCCGGGTCTCGGCGCGCCGGCTCTCTGCGCACCGGGGACCCCGGAAGCCCCTCCCTGCCTCGTGCTCCGCTGCTCGCGGCCCTCCGTGCGGCCTTTCCCCACCACCACCTTCCAAGCATCCGTACTCTCACATTCACTCACTTCATCCATCCCCTCCACCACTTTGCCATTCTTATCCAATCTGTAGTCATACTTTGCATTTAATTCAACTTTCCCCTGTGCATCCTTCACAGGACACACAGGGGAAAGTGCGGGTGCAGCCAGATCCGTCAAACTCTTAGCTTTAATCGTGGTCAATCCGTTCCCTTGCCTAGTAGCCATTTTATCCATCCGTAAATCAAAAAACTTTTTTTAAACTTCTAACTTTAAACTTATAGCTTGTAATCATTTATCTTAACTTAAATACGCCTCCCCCGAGCAGTGCACCCACTGTCGGGGGGAATTAATCAATTAAATAACTATAACCAAAAATACACGGAAAATTAAATGTTCATATAAATGCAGAAAAGAGAAAAATAAGCAAAGTAAAGCAGAAGAAGAAGGAGTCCGTGAGCTCCTGTGCAACACAACCTCCTCTCTCGCTCTCCACTCTCACACTGACGCTCTCACTCACACACACACTGCCTCCTAGCGGATCAGGGTGGTATGGCCGTAAGCCACGAGGGCACGCACAAATACGCTACTTATACATGCCCACGGTCACCGTAGCGACCGTTTGTGGACACTTACATCCGGGGAGACATCCCGGCCCTTCCACCGCTGTCTGTGGCACTCATTTCACAGGCCTCACGATCAGCTACAGGCTGGAGTTAAGCGTCGGAGGCAAAAAAGTGAAGTGTCGAGGAGTGCAATAAATGTCTTAGATAGATATTGTCAAGTTATGTGCTGTTGTAGTGTGTATTTGTTGACCACAGCCCTGCCCAAACTTGTCAAACGGCTGATCAACTGTTGAAGGACAACGATGGACAACTCAATTCTGTTCAATCTTCAGTTTTTTATTTTGGGGCAGAATGGGATGAATAGGATCTAACAGAATAGGTTAATAACCTAGGAGAAACAGAAAGACAAAGCCATTAATTCAACTCAAATCACTTCGAAAAGGTTAATAATTCAAGTGACAAAGCTACACCAAAAGTTATGATTAAAGTACCAGTAACAAAAGCACAAGTAACAAGGTACTTTAAATCATCATCTCTATCATCACAAATCATATAATGGAGTTTCCAAATTACTCACCTTAAATTAAAACATTGCATCCACAAACACACAATCAAAGGCATTTGGGAAGCATGTACTGTACTATACCAGTGGTGTCTTCAATTGTCGATCAGGAGCTATGGCCGTGAGGTGTCTCCAGGAGCAGGCAAAGTGACTGAGCCAGCTCCAAACATTTCACACCATGCTTCCTGTATGGGTGCACAGGTGAATGTGCTCCCTCAGGCACTTCCTTCCTGTTACCTGGGGCTCCACCACTGATGTGGTTGCCCCCTGCAGGTTTGGAGTGTCAGGGATCTGTTAGCTGGTGGGATTGTGGCTCTTTGCTCAGTGAACCAGGTTTTGACACAACAGATATTTAAGCGTCTGGCGTGACAAGGTGCTGTGTTTCTGAGCGCTGCGTGTCCACTGAAGCAGCAGCAGCAGCAGCGTCCTCTGCTGTCCGCAAAGAGGAGTGAAAAAGCTTACAGCACCTGGTATTCCCAGGCGGTCTCCCATCCAAGTACTAACCAGGCCCGACCCTGCTTAGCTTCCGAGATCGGACGAGATCGGGCGTGTTTTTTTTTTTAGCTTTTATTATGAAAAATATAATCACATCTTATTTACAGTTCCACACAACAATATATTTACACATTTATAATGCACATTCAAACAACAGACAGAAAAAAACCATAACCCCCCTCCCCCCCCAGAAACAACAAATCAAAAATCAAAAACACATCAAAACATCCACAACAACACGAAAAAATAAGACAATCAAAGCCCTCAAAAATCAATCCCCGTCATTTAGAACAATACTTAATCGAAACAGAAACACAAATCACCCAACTCATTTTTGAAACAAAAAGAACTACCCTCCACCAGTGCGTCCAGATTATCAGTGCTGTCCAGGGTCCTGAAATGTTTGCGTGTGAGTGCTTTCCAGATTATGTGTACGTGTGCTGTTTTGTGTTCGTGAAGTGCGATGTTGCGTCTGTTCCAGATGGCCATGCGTGCCAGTGACAGTAATGTGTTTATGAGTGTGTGCTTGCGTGTGTGTCCGAACAGTAGTGTCCATGTTGTGAGTGTGTGTGATTTGAAATGACAGTGGGTGTTCAAAACAGACAACAACAATACATGAAAAGTTTTCAATTCAACACAGTGCACAAACAAATGATCAATGTTCTCGTCCCCTATCTTACAAACCACACAGGTCCTGGAGAAGAGCTCCCGGTGCACCTGGTGCAGCACAACCCCGGTGTAGACCCTCCTGTGCCTGATTCTGAAATCCAAATCGAAGCATGGGTGTGGGATGAATGGGATGTTTATGTTAATCCATATCTTCCCCACGTCCGAGCCAGGAAAGACCCCCCTCCAAGCTGCCTCAGAGGAGGGCCGTCTCCACAGCCCGGACGTGAGGAACCTGTAAGTTGTTTGAGTAGTGATGTCTGAAACCGGAATTTGTTTCTTTCCCAGGCACAGGAGGAATCCCAACCGGGGCTCCAAGGTCGGCCCACCAGAGCAGAGAGCTCTCCTCCAGGACTCTGGCATTGCCCTATCTACTCTAGCACCGGTGCTTCTAATGTGCCCCGGCCTAAAGCTAATGCCCACCCTCTTCAGTGAAATGATGGTCCTTTGAGCGTCAAAGAACCCCTCCCCGTCAATCACCTGTCCTACCCTCGTGACCCCCGCCGCCCGCAACGGAGCGCAGGACAGCGCCCTTCCCCCACACTGGAAGAAGGGAGTCTGGAGAAAAGGCAAGCGTCTGATGACGTTTCTATTCACCTCCTCTGGCTTGAGGTGGGGCAGCAACTTGCCCCATGCCTCTAGCACCTCCCCGGTAGAACGGCGGCAGCCGACTGTAGGCCTTTCCGGGGAGGAGTGTGCACAAGTTGTACACATCACCTTCCCCGTACTGGGCCAAACAGCCGGCCATCGCGCCCCCCCAGGGGTACTGCCTGGCCGGATCCAGAAATTTCCTAATCAATTTGACCCGCAGTGCATCCTTTTTGGCACTGATGTCAATTAGTCCTAAGCCCCCCTCCCGCTTATTACCAATTAACGTCTGCCGAGCGATCGAATTTCCCTTGCCTCTCCACAAGAACATGAAGAGTGTGTCTTGCAACACTTTTAGAGCCCAATGTGGCAGCTCGCAGGTACCCAAAACATGTAATAGAGTGGAGGCTACTAAAGCGTTCCAAACTATTACCTTTCCTCTCAGACTAAGGCCACGAAGCCTCCACCTGTTAATCACGTGCTTCACCCTACTAATTGCCATGTCCCAGTTACTGCGTGCAATGTCATCCCCACCTATGCCCACAAAAATACCTAGGATTTTTATTTGTTTTTTCACTACGTTAAAACCCCACCTGTCCACTCCCTCCCTCCCTACCGCTAACAAGTTTGATTTATCGTAATTTAATTTAGCACCTGAGGCGCATTCAAAGTTTTTAATATGTTTCAGCACAATGTTTATTTCTTCTGCCGCCGAGGCCAGGATGGTGACATCGTCCGCAAACGGGACGATAGACACCTTTCCCAGCCCCGGCGACACTCTCAGCCCAGGCAGACGTCCGTCTGATGCCACCTGGGCCACCAGCGTCTCCATGACCAGGCTAAAAAGCAGGGGTGATAAAGGACACCCCTGCCTCACTGACCTCTCTATGGCAAAGCTGGCAGACAACCTGCCATTTATTTTTAGTCTGGAGCTAGCTCCTATGTATAATAAACTGATCATTTTAATTAATTTATCCCCGAACCCAATCCTCCCCAATAATTTAAACAACAAGGAATGATCAACCCTATCAAAGGCCTTCTCCAAATCCAAACTTAATAATAACCCCCCTGCCTCTTCCATACCCCTCACTACCCCCTGTATCGTTAATATTAGATCTGCTATGTCCCTACCGGGGATGCCGTAAGCTTGTAAGCTCGTCACGGCATCCCCGGCCACCCCCTTTATCCTATTCACTATTATTTTGGCTAATATTTTATAATCTATGTTTAATAAACTAATCGGTCTATAATTTTTTATATCTTTTCTATCCCCCTTCTTATATAATAATGTAATAACCCCTGCTGCAAACCCCTCTGGATTAACTCCTTTATTTATCATTTCATTATATAATTTACTTAGGATAGGAGCTAGAAGCTCCACATAGTCTTTAAAAAATTCAGCCGAGAGACCATCTTCCCCCGGGCTTTTGCCTCGGGCAAGGCCGTTACGGCCGTGGTCACCTCCTCTATAGTTATTTGCTCCTCTAATAGAGCGCTTTCCCCTCCACTTATCCTTCCTTTAATTTTATTTAACAATAGTTCCCCCCACCTCCTCATCCACCTGCTCCCTCCCAAACAATTTTTCATAAAATCCCACCGCTATCCCCTCTACTTTATCAATATCAGTTTCAGTTTTGCCATTACTATTTAATAGTTCAGTTATTATTTGCTTTTCTTGTTTGGCCTTTTCTAGTCCTAGAAAATACGCAGTGTACTTTTCACCTTGCGTAAGGTCTTCGGCTTTGGCTCTTAAAGCCGCCGCCTGACATTTTGTTTTATTTAGTTTGACCAATTTTGCCTTAAGGGCCTCATACTCCGCCAGCTCCCCCCCCTCTGTTGCACTGTCCAGATTATTAGTTAGGTTGTTTAGTCTTGATGTTATGTTAAATTCTTCCTGCTTCTCCAACCATTTTTTGTGTTTGCCATAATTTATTGCTGCTCTTTTGATTCTAAGTTTGAACCCCACCCATCTATCAAAAACCCCCACCTCATCATTAACCTCCTCCTGAAAATACTTTATCATATTATTTATTTTTCTGTTAAACACCCTATCCTTAAATAAACTAGAATTTACACACCATAACCCACCACCTCTAATCACCCCCGGCACCACAAAAACACACTCAACAAACTGGTGATCACTCCATACACACTGCTTATACTTTACAGATCCCACCTTATTTACAAGCCCCCCAGACACCAAAAGAAAATCAATTCTTGACCTCTTGCACTTCCCCTGCACCATTTGTATGCGGCTGTATTGCCTTAAACCCGGATTTAAAACCCTCCAAATGTCCACCAAATCATTATTTACACACAGATCCGTTAAAGCACTCCTACTTACATCATTTTTTAATTTTTCCCTCCCACCCACATCATCCAGACTCTGCACCACATTAAAATCCCCTATAACTAGCGTATTACTAGTTACCCACCTATTTAATTTTTCAAAAAAGAGCTTTACGCTCCACTTCGTTATTTGATCCATATATATTTATTATCCTCCCCCTCCCACTGTTTAGACACCACATCAACTATCAAAACCCTACCTTTTTTATCTGAAAAAACCTTCCTCCATGTAACCCCAGCCGTCTCCCCGAACAGTATAGCAACTCCTCCAGAGTGAGTCTCTCCATTGTTAGTACATATACTGCCCCCCCACCAACCCCCCACTTTGCCGACCAGACCAGCCTCCCACCAAGTTTCCTGTAAACAAATAATTGAGTTTTTAGAGACAGATCCAAGGACTGCCCTGGTCTTTGCCCAAGTGCGGAGCCCACGGGCATTTAAAGAAATAAGGGGAGGCCATTTTGAATTATTTAAGGAGATTTTTTCCCCAGTTCTAATCAGGTTTTCTTTCTTTTCTTATTTTTTTCTAGAACTTCTGGCCAGCTTTAGCTGCTCGAGGTCCATATCGGTGTCGGAGCTGCCCACCAGCGGAGTTTCAGGGACTGCAAAGATTTCCCTCTGCTCCCCTTTCGACAGTGCGCCTTTACTGGCTGAGCCTCTCTCTTTTCTGGGCACCTGTGCCGAGGGCAGCTCCGTATCTTCTTCAAGACAGGAGCCGCCACTCGCCCTCGCTGCCCTCATCGGCCCTGCCAGGCCTCCCAGGCTCGAGCCGAAGAGCTCGTCCTGGCTCCGCCCAACTCGCGGTGCCGTGCTTTCCTGAGGCTCAGCCCGGGCTAGGTCAGCCATCACGGCCACACCCGCCCCCCCCTGCTCAGACGCTCCTGCCCTGACTCCTGCACCTGTGACGCAGCCCGGGCTAGGTCAGCCATCACGGCCACACCCGCCCCTTCGCACAACACCTCATGCTCCATCTCCTCCTCCTCCTCGCTGCTCCCCTCCTCTGAGGGCAGCTCAGCAGAGGAGCTCTCTTCCTCCTCCTCCTCACTCTCCTTACACGTGCATTTGGTAATTACGTTATAACACACCTGACACTTTTTCTCCTCTCCTCTCCGTTTAGCCCCACACTCCCGTGCGTAATGCCCCTGGACCCCGCACTTGTGACAGCTGAACTCAAGGCAGTCCCTCAAAATGTGCCCCGGCTGCAGGCACATCCGACATACTTTGACCTGTCTGTCATGGATAACCCTGAAGTACTCGGGTCCCAAAGCCGTTTCAAACCGCGCCGAGTACGGCAGCGATTGCACTTTATCGTTAAACTTAACTTTGAGAAATCTGGTCCCGTCGGCAATTTTAGTCCCCGGCCACATTCTCCTTCTGATCGGGGAGACGGCTCCCACCCCCCAGCTTTCAAGTTTATTTATTATTTCTTCGTCAGTTATATAAGCAGGCAGGTTGAGAAAAGACACCATCAACTCATCATTACAAAGTCCTTTAGCCAGCACAACCGTATCCCCCACTTTAAAACCGTCCAGAATCCTTTCCTTACCTTTGACGTGTGTCATCGTGACTTCATAAGTTCTTAGTCCCGTTGATCGGCAGGCTATCAGACCGCCGCACAGTCCTCTCACCGCCCTCATGAGCTCCAAAGCCGAAACCGGCTCCGCTCCTTGTAGTTCTAGAATCACCGTTAAATCTTTGTCATAAACCACGCTCTGAGCCGGCGTCCCCTCCGGGCTCAGCAGCGCGTGTCTCCGTCTCCTCGCTCCTCCTCTCCCTCGCTCTCTCCGCCAGAAGCCTAGCATCCGCTGCCTTAGCTCCCCGTGGAGCATTAGCCTCGCCCGCCTCCGCCGCGGAAGCCTCCGTGACCGCCGCGTCTCTCCTCACTGCTCCCGCTCCGTCTTTGTCATTCCCGACCATCAGCGTCGACAGCTTCTCCCGTCCCGCCGCTCTCTCCGCCGTCAGCCCCGCCACTTCAGCCCGCCTCATCCCGCTGTCGGACCCGGATATGGCTCCGTCTCGCTCCGCCGCCTTCCCCTTCTCCGGAACGGGCGGCTTTGCCGTGCCCGGCGCGAACACGACCGCCTTAGCCGCCGTCCTCTCCGCCACCGCTCGCCCGGCTTTCACCGCTCCCGTGCTCTTGTCATTGAGCCCCCCTCTCGCTCCATTTGCCTTCGGTGAGCCCTCAGGTCTGGCGCCAGCCTTCCCGCCCGCTGCCGGCTTCTGCTGCGCAGCTCCGGGCGTTCCGGGTCTCGGCGCGCCGGCTCTCTGCGCACCGGGGACCCCGGAAGCCCCTCCCTGCCTCGTGCTCCGCTGCTCGCGGCCCTCCGTGCGGCCTTTCCCCACCACCACCTTCCAAGCATCCGTACTCTCACATTCACTCACTTCATCCATCCCCTCCACCACTTTGCCATTCTTATCCAATCTGTAGTCATACTTTGCATTTAATTCAACTTTCCCCTGTGCATCCTTCACAGGACACACAGGGGAAAGTGCGGGTGCAGCCAGATCCGTCAAACTCTTAGCTTTAATCGTGGTCAATCCGTTCCCTTGCCTAGTAGCCATTTTATCCATCCGTAAATCAAAAAACTTTTTTAAACTTCTAACTTTAAACTTATAGCTTGTAATCATTTATCTTAACTTAAATACGCCTCCCCCGAGCAGTGCACCCACTGTCGGGGGGAATTAATCAATTAAATAACTATAACCAAAAATACACGGAAAATTAAATGTTCATATAAATGCAGAAAAGAGAAAAATAAGCAAAGTAAAGCAGAAGAAGAAGGAGTCCGTGAGCTCCTGTGCAACACAACCTCCTCTCTCGCTCTCCACTCTCACACTGACGCTCTCACTCACACACACACTGCCTCCTAGCGGATCAGGGTGGTATGGCCGTAAGCCACGAGGGCACGCACAAATACGCTACTTATACATGCCCACGGTCACCGTAGCGACCGTTTGTGGACACTTACATCCGGGGAGACATCCCGGCCCTTCCACCGCTGTCTGTGGCACTCATTTCACAGGCCTCACGATCAGCTACAGGCTGGAGTTAAGCGTCGGAGGCAAAAAAAGTGAAGTGTCGAGGAGTGCAATAAATGTCTTAGATAGATATTGTCAAGTTATGTGCTGTTGTAGTGTGTATTTGTTGACCACAGCCCTGCCCAAACTTGTCAAACGGCTGATCAACTGTTGAAGGACAACGATGGACAACTCAATTCTGTTCAATCTTCAGTTTTTTATTTTGGGGCAGAATGGGATGAATAGGATCTAACAGAATAGGTTAATAACCTAGGAGAAACAGAAAGACAAAGCCATTAATTCAACTCAAATCACTTCGAAAAGGTTAATAATTCAAGTGACAAAGCTACACCAAAAGTTATGATTAAAGTACCAGTAACAAAAGCACAAGTAACAAGGTACTTTAAATCATCATCTCTATCATCACAAATCATATAATGGAGTTTCCAAATTACTCACCTTAAATTAAAACATTGCATCCACAAACACACAATCAAAGGCATTTGGGAAGCATGTACTGTACTATACCAGTGGTGTCTTCAATTGTCGATCAGGAGCTATGGCCGTGAGGTGTCTCCAGGAGCAGGCAAAGTGACTGAGCCAGCTCCAAACATTTCACACCATGCTTCCTGTATGGGTGCACAGGTGAATGTGCTCCCTCAGGCACTTCCTTCCTGTTACCTGGGGCTCCACCACTGATGTGGTTGCCCCCTGCAGGTTTGGAGTGTCAGGGATCTGTTAGCTGGTGGGATTGTGGCTCTTTGCTCAGTGAACCAGGTTTTGACACAACAGATATTTAAGCGTCTGGCGTGACAAGGTGCTGTGTTTCTGAGCGCTGCGTGTCCACTGAAGCAGCAGCAGCAGCAGCGTCCTCTGCTGTCCGCAAAGAGGAGTGAAAAAGCTTACAGCACCTGGTATTCCCAGGCGGTCTCCCATCCAAGTACTAACCAGGCCCGACCCTGCTTAGCTTCCGAGATCGGACGAGATCGGGCGTGTTTTTTTTTTTAGCTTTTATTATGAAAAATATAATCACATCTTATTTACAGTTCCACACAACAATATATTTACACATTTATAATGCACATTCAAACAACAGACAGAAAAAAACCATAACCCCCCCCCCCCCCAGAAACAACAAATCAAAAATCAAAAACACATCAAAACATCCACAACAACACGAAAAAATAAGACAATCAAAGCCCTCAAAAATCAATCCCCGTCATTTAGAACAATACTTAATCGAAACAGAAACACAAATCACCCAACTCATTTTTGAAACAAAAAGAACTACCCTCCACCAGTGCGTCCAGATTATCAGTGCTGTCCAGGGTCCTGAAATGTTTGCGTGTGAGTGCTTTCCAGATTATGTGTACGTGTGCTGTTTTGTGTTCGTGAAGTGCGATGTTGCGTCTGTTCCAGATGGCCATGCGTGCCAGTGACAGTAATGTGTTTATGAGTGTGTGCTTGCGTGTGTGTCCGAACAGTAGTGTCCATGTTGTGAGTGTGTGTGATTTGAAATGACAGTGGGTGTTCAAAACAGACAACAACAATACATGAAAAGTTTTCAATTCAACACAGTGCACAAACAAATGATCAATGTTCTCGTCCCCTATCTTACAAACCACACAGGTCCTGGAGAAGAGCTCCCGGTGCACCTGGTGCAGCACAACCCCGGTGTAGACCCTCCTGTGCCTGATTCTGAAATCCAAATCGAAGCATGGGTGTGGGATGAATGGGATGTTTATGTTAATCCATATCTTCCCCACGTCCGAGCCAGGAAAGACCCCCCTCCAAGCTGCCTCAGAGGAGGGCCGTCTCCACAGCCCGGACGTGAGGAACCTGTAAGTTGTTTGAGTAGTGATGTCTGAAACCGGAATTTGTTTCTTTCCCAGGCACAGGAGGAATCCCAACCGGGGCTCCAAGGTCGGCCCACCAGAGCAGAGAGCTCTCCTCCAGGACTCTGGCATTGCCCTATCTACTCTAGCACCGGTGCTTCTAATGTGCCCCGGCCTAAAGCTAATGCCCACCCTCTTCAGTGAAATGATGGTCCTTTGAGCGTCAAAGAACCCCCTCCCCGTCAATCACCTGTCCTACCCTCGTGACCCCCGCCGCCCGCAACGGAGCGCAGGACAGCGCCCTTCCCCACACTGGAAGAAGGGAGTCTGGAGAAAAGGCAAGCGTCTGATGACGTTTCTATTCACCTCCTCTGGCTTGAGGTGGGGCAGCAACTTGCCCCATGCCTCTAGCACCTCCCGGTAGAACGGCGGCAGCCGACTGTAGGCCTTTCCGGGGAGGAGTGTGCACAAGTTGTACACATCACCTTCCCCGTACTGGGCCAAACAGCCGGCCATCGCGCCCCCCAGGGGTACTGCCTGGCCGGATCCAGAAATTTCCTAATCAATTTGACCCGCAGTGCATCCTTTTTGGCACTGATGTCAATTAGTCCTAAGCCCCCCTCCCGCTTATTACCAATTAACGTCTGCCGAGCGATCGAATTTCCCTTGCCTCTCCACAAGAACATGAAGAGTGTGTCTTGCAACACTTTTAGAGCCCAATGTGGCAGCTCGCAGGTACCCAAAACATGTAATAGAGTGGAGGCTACTAAAGCGTTCCAAACTATTACCTTTCCTCTCAGACTAAGGCCACGAAGCCTCCACCTGTTAATCACGTGCTTCACCCTACTAATTGCCATGTCCCAGTTACTGCGTGCAATGTCATCCCCACCTATGCCCACAAAAATACCTAGGATTTTTATTTGTTTTTTCACTACGTTAAAACCCCACCTGTCCACTCCCTCCCTCCCTACCGCTAACAAGTTTGATTTATCGTAATTTAATTTAGCACCTGAGGCGCATTCAAAGTTTTTAATATGTTTCAGCACAATGTTTATTTCTTCTGCCGCCGAGGCCAGGATGGTGACATCGTCCGCAAACGGGACGATAGACACCTTTCCCAGCCCCGGCGACACTCTCAGCCCAGGCAGACGTCCGTCTGATGCCACCTGGGCCACCAGCGTCTCCATGACCAGGCTAAAAAGCAGGGGTGATAAAGGACACCCCTGCCTCACTGACCTCTCTATGGCAAAGCTGGCAGACAACCTGCCATTTATTTTTAGTCTGGAGCTAGCTCCTATGTATAATAAACTGATCATTTTAATTAATTTATCCCCGAACCCAATCCTCCCCAATAATTTAAACAACAAGGAATGATCAACCCTATCAAAGGCCTTCTCCAAATCCAAACTTAATAATAACCCCCCTGCCTCTTCCATACCCCTCACTACCCCCTGTATCGTTAATATTAGATCTGCTATGTCCCTACCGGGGATGCCGTAAGCTTGTAAGCTCGTCACGGCATCCCCGGCCACCCCCTTTATCCTATTCACTATTATTTTGGCTAATATTTTATAATCTATGTTTAATAAACTAATCGGTCTATAATTTTTTATATCTTTTCTATCCCCCTTCTTATATAATAATGTAATAACCCCTGCTGCAAACCCCTCTGGATTAACTCCTTTATTTATCATTTCATTATATAATTTACTTAGGATAGGAGCTAGAAGCTCCACATAGTCTTTAAAAAATTCAGCCGAGAGACCATCTTCCCCCGGGCTTTTGCCTCGGGCAAGGCCGTTACGGCCGTGGTCACCTCCTCTATAGTTATTTGCTCCTCTAATAGAGCGCTTTCCCCTCCACTTATCCTTCCTTTAATTTTATTTAACAATAGTTCCCCCACCTCCTCATCCACCTGCTCCCTCCCAAACAATTTTTCATAAAATCCCACCGCTATCCCCTCTACTTTATCAATATCAGTTTCAGTTTTGCCATTACTATTTAATAGTTCAGTTATTATTTGCTTTTCTTGTTTGGCCTTTTCTAGTCCTAGAAAATACGCAGTGTACTTTTCACCTTGCGTAAGGTCTTCGGCTTTGGCTCTTAAAGCCGCCGCCTGACATTTTGTTTTATTTAGTTTGACCAATTTTGCCTTAAGGGCCTCATACTCCGCCAGCTCCCCCTCTGTTGCACTGTCCAGATTATTAGTTAGGTTGTTTAGTCTTGATGTTATGTTAAATTCTTCCTGCTTCTCCAACCATTTTTTGTGTTTGCCATAATTTATTGCTGCTCTTTTGATTCTAAGTTTGAACCCCACCCATCTATCAAAAACCCCCACCTCATCATTAACCTCCTCCTGAAAATACTTTATCATATTATTTATTTTTCTGTTAAACACCCTATCCTTAAATAAACTAGAATTTACACACCATAACCCACCACCTCTAATCACCCCCGGCACCACAAAAACACACTCAACAAACTGGTGATCACTCCATACACACTGCTTATACTTTACAGATCCCACCTTATTTACAAGCCCCCCAGACACCAAAAGAAAATCAATTCTTGACCTCTTGCACTTCCCCCTGCACCATTTGTATGCGGCTGTATTGCCTTAAACCCGGATTTAAAACCCTCCAAATGTCCACCAAATCATTATTTACACACAGATCCGTTAAAGCACTCCTACTTACATCATTTTTTAATTTTTCCCTCCCACCCACATCATCCAGACTCTGCACCACATTAAAATCCCCTATAACTAGCGTATTACTAGTTACCCACCTATTTAATTTTTCAAAAAGAGCTTTACGCTCCACTTCGTTATTTGATCCATATATATTTATTATCCTCCCCTCCCACTGTTTAGACACCACATCAACTATCAAAACCCTACCTTTTTTATCTGAAAAAACCTTCCTCCATGTAACCCCAGCCGTCTCCCCGAACAGTATAGCAACTCCTCCAGAGTGAGTCTCTCCATTGTTAGTACATATACTGCCCCCCCACCAACCCCCCACTTTGCCGACCAGACCAGCCTCCCACCAAGTTTCCTGTAAACAAATAATTGAGTTTTTAGAGACAGATCCAAGGACTGCCCTGGTCTTTGCCCAAGTGCGGAGCCCACGGGCATTTAAAGAAATAAGGGAGGCCATTTTGAATTATTTAAGGAGATTTTTTCCCCAGTTCTAATCAGGTTTTCTTTCTTTTCTTATTTTTTCTAGAACTTCTGGCCAGCTTTAGCTGCTCGAGGTCCATATCGGTGTCGGAGCTGCCCACCAGCGGAGTTTCAGGGACTGCAAAGATTTCCCTCTGCTCCCCTTTCGACAGTGCGCCTTTACTGGCTGAGCCTCTCTCTTTTCTGGGCACCTGTGCCGAGGGCAGCTCCGTATCTTCTTCAAGACAGGAGCCGCCACTCGCCTCGCTGCCCTCATCGGCCCTTGCCAGGCCTCCCAGGCTCGAGCCGAAGAGCTCGTCCTGGCTCCGCCCAACTCGCGGTGCCGTGCTTTCCTGAGGCTCAGCCCGGGCTAGGTCAGCCATCACGGCCACACCCGCCCCCCCCTGCTCAGACGCTCCTGCCCTGACTCCTGCACCTGTGACGCAGCCCGGGCTAGGTCAGCCATCACGGCCACACCCGCCCCTTCGCACAACACCTCATGCTCCATCTCCTCCTCCTCCTCGCTGCTCCCCTCCTCTGAGGGCAGCTCAGCAGAGGAGCTCTCTTCCTCCTCCTCCTCCTCACTCTCCTTACACGTGCATTTGGTAATTACGTTATAACACACCTGACACTTTTTCTCCTCTCCTCTCCGTTTAGCCCCACACTCCCGTGCGTAATGCCCCTGGACCCCGCACTTGTGACAGCTGAACTCAAGGCAGTCCCTCAAAATGTGCCCCGGCTGCAGGCACATCCGACATACTTTGACCTGTCTGTCATGGATAACCCTGAAGTACTCGGGTCCCAAAGCCGTTTCAAACCGCGCCGAGTACGGCAGCGATTGCACTTTATCGTTAAACTTAACTTTGAGAAATCTGGTCCCGTCGGCAATTTTAGTCCCCGGCCACATTCTCCTTCTGATCGGGGAGACGGCTCCCACCCCCCAGCTTTCAAGTTTATTTATTATTTCTTCGTCAGTTATATAAGCAGGCAGGTTGAGAAAAGACACCATCAACTCATCATTACAAAGTCCTTTAGCCAGCACAACCGTATCCCCCACTTTAAAACCGTCCAGAATCCTTTCCTTACCTTTGACGTGTGTCATCGTGACTTCATAAGTTCTTAGTCCCGTTGATCGGCAGGCTATCAGACCGCCGCACAGTCCTCTCACCGCCCTCATGAGCTCCAAAGCCGAAACCGGCTCCGCTCCTTGTAGTTCTAGAATCACCGTTAAATCTTTGTCATAAACCACGCTCTGAGCCGGCGTCCCTCCGGGCTCAGCAGCGCGTGTCTCCGTCTCCTCGCTCCTCCTCTCCCTCGCTCTCTCCGCCAGAAGCCTAGCATCCGCTGCCTTAGCTCCCCGTGGAGCATTAGCCTCGCCCGCCTCCGCCGCGGAAGCCTCCGTGACCGCCGCGTCTCTCCTCACTGCTCCCGCTCCGTCTTTGTCATTCCCGACCATCAGCGTCGACAGCTTCTCCCGTCCCGCCGCTCTCTCCGCCGTCAGCCCCGCCACTTCAGCCCGCCTCATCCCGCTGTCGGACCCGGATATGGCTCCGTCTCGCTCCGCCGCCTTCCCCTTCTCCGGAACGGGCGGCTTTGCCGTGCCCGGCGCGAACACGACCGCCTTAGCCGCCGTCCTCTCCGCCACCGCTCGCCCGGCTTTCACCGCTCCCGTGCTCTTGTCATTGAGCCCCCCCTCTCGCTCCATTTGCCTTCGGTGAGCCCTCAGGTCTGGCGCCAGCCTTCCCGCCCGCTGCCGGCTTCTGCTGCGCAGCTCCGGGCGTTCCGGGTCTCGGCGCGCCGGCTCTCTGCGCACCGGGGACCCCGGAAGCCCCTCCCTGCCTCGTGCTCCGCTGCTCGCGGCCCTCCGTGCGGCCTTTCCCCACCACCACCTTCCAAGCATCCGTACTCTCACATTCACTCACTTCATCCATCCCCTCCACCACTTTGCCATTCTTATCCAATCTGTAGTCATACTTTGCATTTAATTCAACTTTCCCCTGTGCATCCTTCACAGGACACACAGGGGAAAGTGCGGGTGCAGCCAGATCCGTCAAACTCTTAGCTTTAATCGTGGTCAATCCGTTCCCTTGCCTAGTAGCCATTTTATCCATCCGTAAATCAAAAAACTTTTTTAAACTTCTAACTTTAAACTTATAGCTTGTAATCATTTATCTTAACTTAAATACGCCTCCCCCGAGCAGTGCACCCACTGTCGGGGGGAATTAATCAATTAAATAACTATAACCAAAAATACACGGAAAATTAAATGTTCATATAAATGCAGAAAAGAGAAAAATAAGCAAAGTAAAGCAGAAGAAGAAGGAGTCCGTGAGCTCCTGTGCAACACAACCTCCTCTCTCGCTCTCCACTCTCACACTGACGCTCTCACTCACACACACACTGCCTCCCTAGCGGATCAGGGTGGTATGGCCGTAAGCCACGAGGGCACGCACAAATACGCTACTTATACATGCCCACGGTCACCGTAGCGACCGTTTGTGGACACTTACATCCGGGGAGACATCCCGGCCCTTCCACCGCTGTCTGTGGCACTCATTTCACAGGCCTCACGATCAGCTACAGGCTGGAGTTAAGCGTCGGGGGCAAAAAAGTGAAGTGTCGAGGAGTGCAATAAATGTCTTAGATAGATATTGTCAAGTTATGTGCTGTTGTAGTGTGTATTTGTTGACCACAGCCCTGCCCAAACTTGTCAAACGGCTGATCAACTGTTGAAGGACAACAATGGACAACTCAATTCTGTTCAATCTTCAGTTTTTTATTTTGGGGCAGAATGGGATGAATAGGATCTAACAGAATAGGTTAATAACCTAGGAGAAACAGAAAGACAAAGCCATTAATTCAACTCAAATCACTTCGAAAAGGTTAATAATTCAAGTAACAAAGCTACACCAAAAGTTATGATTAAAGTACCAGTAACAAAAGCACAAGTAACAAGGTACTTTAAATCATCATCTCTATCATCACAAATCATATAATGGAGTTTCCAAATTACTCACCTTAAATTAAAACATTGCATCCACAAACACACAATCAAAGGCATTTGGGAAGCATGTACTGTACTATACCAGTGGTGTCTTCAATTGTCGATCAGGAGCTATGGCCGTGAGGTGTCTCCAGGAGCAGGCAAAGTGACTGAGCCAGCTCCAAACATTTCACACCATGCTTCCTGTATGGGTGCACAGGTGAATGTGCTCCCTCAGGCACTTCCTTCCTGTTACCTGGGGCTCCACCACTGATGTGGTTGCCCCCTGCAGGTTTGGAGTGTCAGGGATCTGTTAGCTGGTGGGATTGTGGCTCTTTGCTCAGTGAACCAGGTTTTGACACAACAGATATTTAAGCGTCTGGCGTGACAAGCTGCTGTGTTTCTGAGCGCTGCGTGTCCACTGAAGCAGCAGCAGCAGCAGCGTCCTCTGCTGTCCGCAAAGAGGAGTGAAAAAGCTTACAGCACCTGGTATTCCCAGGCGGTCTCCCATCCAAGTACTAACCAGGCCTGACCCTGCTTAGCTTCCGAGATCGGACGAGATCGGGCGTGTTTTTTTTTTTTCTCTTTTTTATTATCGAAATTTTCAATTTTCACAACTTTTCATCACATTGGCACAACACACATCGTCTACAACCCCACCTTCAGCACTCCCCCCTCCACATCAATCAACACACTTCCCTCCACAAACATCCCAACAAATTCATCCCTCTCATACCCCACATACAACACCCTCAAATCACACTTCAATTTACTTTTAAATACCTCCCAAACATCCAATCTTTTCCTTTCATAGTGTGCATAATTTCTTCCATTTTCACAGCAAATCTTGCGTGGCTCAGCACATAATTCAATAAATTTTTATTGTTGCCTCTCACACACTCATTCACCCCAAACAGCCACAACTTCTTCCATCCCATCCTCTCAACATACCTCGCTCCCCAGCATCTCCCAATTAAATTTTCCATTTTACAAAAGAAACCCTCTAACTCCCTACACTCATAAAACTCGTGCATGAAAGTTTCTACTCCCTCCCTACACACATCACACTCCTTACTCACATTCGCATCAAACTTGCTTATAACTAAATTATTGAAAATTCTGTTGTGTCTTAACAAAAAATCAAAATTTTCACACTCACAGTCATTCCCTTTCACCCTCAAATTCCCCCAAATCCAACTCACATCCTCATTCCCAAGCACTTCCTTCCACACTCTCTCTGCAGCCGGCCTCCTCACCTTCCTTCCATTCATCAGTTTATATATCACTCTTGTCTTTAAATCCACCACATTAATTTTCTTTACATTATCTCCCACATACATTTCAATCTCTCTCACATCATCCCCGTCTTCCTCCCCCTCAATCATCCTTCTCCATCCATCTGGCATCCCCCTCTTTATATCATTCATTCTTTTCTCAGCAGCCTCCAACCCCATCTCAAGTCCCTTCCCTTCCACCTCATCCACTATCACCTGCCCACCCATAAAGCCTGGCACATGCTCATAAACTATATCCCTAATAGTTCTGAACCCAGCCCTCCACATCTTCTTGTCATACACTTCTTTATCTCGTATCTTTATATTTTTATTCAGAAATAGGGGCTGGTTCCACACCTGCCTAACACTCACACATTCATACTCAACACTCTTTAAAAAATCACCCCCACCCCTCCATCACCTCTCTATAGAACCCACTAACCTCGCCCAACATTTCCCTTCCAAATCTCATAAATATCCCACTATCCCCACATCCCCCAACTTTCATAATCGCCTCCTTTAAGAAGACCTTCGACATTTGTTTCGACCCTCCTTTAATATATTGAATCATTGTCTTACACCTCAACGCCTTCTTCCTGTTCTCTAGGTTAATTAGCTTTAACCCCCCCTCCCTATACTCATTCTCCAACACCTCCCTCGCTATTCTCACTCCCCTACCTTCCCATAAAAAATCTTTAATCATTTCATTCACCTTCTCAACTACTTCATCTGGTACCTCAACCACACTCATAACATAAATTTATTTACTCAGTGCTAGAGTATTTATTATAACCACCTTTCCTCTCAATCCCATTTTCCTCTTCTTCCATAAGCCAAAGAGCTTTCTCATCCTACCCATTATTTCATCATATTGTATTTCCCTCCCTCTTTTCTCCTCTATCCCAACATTTATCCCCACCACTGTTATATAATCCTTCCTCTCCCTCAAACCCAACTCTTCCTTTCCCCTCTCATGTTCATTCATATACATTATCTCAGATTTGTTTATATTTACTCTGGCACCAGATGCCCTCCCATACTCCTCCAAACATTCCATTATCCTATGTACACTTTTCCTATCCTGAACAGTCACCGTCGTATCATCCGCATACTGATATATCAAACTAACATCATCTCCCACCGTTTTAATCCCTCTTATATGACCATCTCCCTCTACCAGCATTGCCAACAGCTCTGCTGCTATTGCATATAATAGTGCAGACATAGGACAGCCTTGTCTCACAGATCTCTCTATTTTAAAAGTATCCGTTATCAATCCATTTACTTTCACACAGCTACTCGCTCCTCTATACATCCTCTCTATCCACGCTCTCATCCTCCCACCAAAACCCACTTCTTTTAAGACTTCAAATAAATATCTATGGTTCACCCTGTCAAAGGCCTTATTCAGGTCCAGACTCATTACTATACCCTTGTTTCTCTCCCTCATATATCCAATAACATCTCTTATGCTGCTAATTGTATCTATAATAGTCCTTCCCGGTATACTATATGCTTGCCTTTCTCCCACCACTTTATCTATAACATTTTTTATTCTGCTAGCTATGACTCTCGCCAATATTTTATAATCTACATTCAACATTGTTAACGGTCTATAATTTTCCAATTTACTTTTACTACCCTTTTTATATATTATGCTTACTAATCCTAAGGAGAGCTCCCTCTCTATCCTGTCCTTACCTTCCATCCAATCATACAATCTTTTCAATATTGGAGTCATCTGCTCCTTAAATTCAATATAAAATTCTCCTGATATACAGTCTATTCCTGGACTCTTATTTCTATTCAGTCCTTTTATAGCACTTTCTATCTCTTCCTTTGTAATATCTCCCTCACCTATCTCCCTATCATCTTCACTCAACTTTCTTTTTAAATTACCAACAACCCTTCTTAGACTCGTCTCCTCTATCTTCTCTTCCTTAAATAATTCTCTATAAAATTCTTCCACCCTCGTCGCAATCCCCACCATCCCTTCAATGATATTCCCTTCCTTATCCTCAACATTTTCTAAATACGTTTTTTCCTGCCTCCTCTTCTCCAATCCTAGAAAAAATTGGGTACATTTTTCACCTTCCATCACACATTTTACTTTGCTCCTTATTATTGCCCCCATACATTTCTTTCTCTCCATTTCCTTTAACTCCTCCTTTAATCTTATGTAATTTCTCGCCTCCCCCCTACCATTCTCCAACTCCCCCCGCCTCTTTCTCCAGCTCTAACCTCACTCTCTGCTCCAACTGCTTAGCTCTCCTACCCCTCTCCCTACTATATTTTATACTTTTCACCTTTATCTCCTCCTTCAGCTCCACCCACCATCTTCCCGTATCCTCTTCCACCCTTTTGCTCTTCATACTCTCATTTAGACTTTTAACCATCATCTCCTTATACCCCGTATACCACACCCCCTCCTTCCCTTCTCCATTTTACTTCATTCAAACTACACCTAATCACACTATGGTCGCTCAACCCATTTATTTTATATTCTACTCTACCTATAACATTCTCTATATTCCTAGACACTAGGATCATATCAATTCTACTTTGTTTTAATTTACCTCCCACCATCCGAGCCCTAGAATACCCTCTCTTAACTGGGTTCCTCTCCCTCCACACATCTATCATCTCGTTTTTTCTTTTTAATTTCTGCAACGCCTCCCTAGATACATCACTCCTGAAACATAGCCCAAGCCCCATATCAGTCCTTTCACACCACACATTGAAATCCCCTACTATCATGCATTCCTTCCCACACTCCCCACTCAGTCTTTCAAAGAACCTTTTCCTATCACTCTCATTATTATGAGCATATATATTAATTAACTGAAATTTACTCCCTTTGTACTCAAACTTTATCCCCACCATCCTCCCCTCCCCATCATTCACACACTCACACACATTTTCTACTACATCCTTCTTCACCAAAATTGCAACCCCAGCCGACCTTAACCCCCCATTACTCACATACATTTCTCCCATCCATTCTTTCTTACACTCTTTCACACACACCCCATCCCAATGAGTCTCCTGCAAACACACAATATCCGCATCACACATTTTCAAAATAAGATTTCTTCTGTCATTATTTCTCAAACCATTACAATTCAATGAAGAAATTTTCACCATAAACAAACAAAAAAATAAACTAAATATTTGAAAAGAAAACATCACGGGGACTTCTGGTTTGGCAAGCTAGAGGATGGCAGCATAGGAAAACGTGCTCCCGACGACAGAGTTAAAAACAGCCCACAGAGACTCGATTTCACGAAAAAATTTTCACGAGAATAAGAAATAGAGTGGGGCTTCGAGATGCCAAGAGGTAAAAATAATAAGAAGTCTAAGCGGAACGAGTGGCATGAGGGAGACGGAGACGACCAGGCCTCACCTGCCAGCAGCGCTATAGAAGACAACGACATGCTAACAGATACAGGAGAACAAGCTAGCACCGCGAGCCTGGACCTTATCCTCCGAGAACTAAGAGATTTCAGAAAAGATAACTGTGCTCAACTAAACGGAATCAGAGACGAAATAAATAAAACAAACAAGAGAGTGGAAGAAGCAGAAGAAAGAATCATGGATGCTGAAACTCGCATACAAGCTAACGAGGACGCAGTAACGGAGATGCTTAAACTGCACATCGAAATGGATGCCAAGCTAACGGACCTGGAGGGACGATCCAGAAGAGATAATATTAGAATACATGGTGTCAAAGAGGGATCGGAAGATGATTCTCCATCAATAATCGTTTTTGTGGAAAGTTTATTACGCCAGAAACTGCAGTTACCGGTCTCAGCTGAGCTACGAGTGGAAAGAGCGCATCGCGCTCTTGTATCAAAGCCACCGCCAAATGCGGCGCCACGGTCCATTGTCGCCAAAATGTCCAGCTACAGAACGAAAGAAGAAATATTGAAGTTGACCTGGCAGAACCGGGGATTTGAATATCTTGGAAACAGGGTCATGATTATGCACCTGAGGTCTTGAAGCAGCGAAGAGAATATGCTGAGGTTAGGGCTGGGCGTATCGATCTAAATATCGATAGTATCGATACCAAGGTGAGTATCAGTATCGGATCGATACTAGCGTGATGAGATCGATACTTATGTTGCCGTTTTTCGTCTATACGTCGCGTAAATTACTCGGATTTCCTCAGAGTTCATCCGAGCGCAGCTTGTCTCCAAATGTGTCTGCAAACAGCGCACCTCTCTCTCTCTCTCTCTCTCACACACACACACACACACACACACACACACACACACACACACACACACACACACTTTGCCCCTCCCCCCTCCCTGCTCTGCCGGAGAGCGGAGAGTCAGAGCACTGAGCGCTGTGTGGACTTCATTCACTCCAGCTGATAAAGACACTGCCACATGTGATGTGTGCATTAAAGTCATTCGGCACTGTGGTAACACCACCAGTTTACACAAACACATAAAAACAGTTCACCCTCGAGAGAACATGGAGCTGCAGAAAAAGTTGAGGAAGGAGGAGGGGGGCCCAAACCCAGGCCAGACCCCCAACAC
Source organism: Argyrosomus regius (assembly GCA_946959425.1). Classification (NCBI taxonomy): domain Eukaryota; kingdom Metazoa; phylum Chordata; class Actinopteri; family Sciaenidae; genus Argyrosomus; species Argyrosomus regius. The sequence continues at coordinate 2,962,494 of OX336904.1, read as the reverse complement.
AGAGACAGAGGTCTCTGGCAGAGGCTTCAGACAAAAAACAGGAATATCCAGGTAATCTCCAGCATAAAGTAATGTTTTCATAGTGTAATTGGTGATCAAAAATGCAATTTTAGCAGTGATTAAACTAAAAAAAACATTTTGTTTGCCTAAAATCTTTGTCCTGTGTTCTATCATAATCATCTGAAGGGAAAATCACAAAATGATTCAATGATCATGACATTTCAAGTAAAAAGTATCGGTATCGGTATCAGTATCGGCGATACTAGCCCTGTATTTACTTGGTATCGGATCGATACCAAAATCCCCAGTATCGCCCACCCCTAGCTGAGGTGAAGTCTGTGTTAAAAGACAAGAAAATCCAATTCCAGACCCCTTTTCCAGCAAAGATGAGAGTCTTCTATCCGGAGGGAACGGTGCTGTACGGATCGGTGGAGGAGGCCACAGGCGACATGGCAAAGAGGGGATTCCCGGTGACGGTCATCAAACGCCCGGAGATGCCTCTGGAGCAGATCCGACGTTTAACGTGGCGCACAGAGAGAAAAAATGAGGAGCCAAGTAAATAAGGATCGGACCCAGGACTATAAGGAAAGACTCCAAGTATTTAGACGCCAAGAGCAGGAGCGAGTGGGACATTAATAGACTGAGGAGTAAAGGGGATGAGAAGGGGATATGCAGTGAGTTTATTCCTATATAAAGATGCCCTCTGAAGCTGTACATAGTGGTAAAGATTTCTTATTTTGAAAATATATACAGTGTGTGGCAATACAGAAAGAGAAAACGGTCGGGCGATTTACCTATGCTATTAATAGAATGGACACTGGCCGGCTGGCAAAGGAAGGCCCTGTCTCACCAACAGGTGAGGGAGGCCCCCCCCCCTCTTGGTCTAATATGACCATAGGGTCATATTGAAGACCCCACAGTTGGAAGTCAACATATTACACTGTAAAAAAAAACATCCTAAAAAAACGGTAATTTTCCGGCAGCTGGGGCGCCAAAAAAATACCGTGAAATAACAGAAAATGACTTTCTCATAAAAATACAGTTATTTTCCATAATTAAAATACAGTTTGTAGTTGTAATTTTAACAAGATTTTGCCTTATTTTCAGGTTGTTTTTAACATTTAATTAGAAACATTTTCACATTTTAAAACAATTAAATTACCTAGAAAAATGGTAAATAAACGTTGTATTACGAATAATAATGCTTAAATTTACAGAAATGTGCTGTTTTTAGTTGGTTTAATGACATTATTTTATGGAAAGAGGTTGTATAATAATTTATATTTGATGTAATATAACAGTATATGACACACAAAATAATGTGATTCATCTTTCAAAACATGTCAAAAAACTGTTGAAAAACTAGATATTTGGTTTACAATTGCAAGAATTTACTGTTAATTTTAGATAACATCAAATGTATATTTAATTATTTTACGTTGTTTTTAATGTTTAATTACAAACATTTTACGTTTTAAAACAATGAAATTACCCATTAAGACGGTAAATTGGTAAATTAACATTGTAATATGAATAATAATGCTTAAATTTAAAGAAATGTGCTGTTATTAGTTGGTTTTAATGGCATTATTTTATGTAAAAAGGTGGTATATTATTTTATATTAGATGTAATATAACAGTATACAACATAATTTGATTATTCTTTAAAAACATGTCAAAAAAAAGTAACTACATATTGGGTGTGCAACTGCAACAATTTACTGTTTATTGTAAAAAAATTTTTTGATTTCTTTTACATTGATTTCCTGAATATTTAAAGGACTTTCAACTTAAAAAACTATATTCACCTAATAACACCAGAATTATTTTAATTTTAAATGGTTTAAACCGGTTTTTGGCCAGTGGGAAAAGGGGCTTAAATGAATTGTGTTTGAACGAGACTAAGCTGAACAAGAACAGCTACAATTTCCCATTCTCTGTATTTTTATTCAACTAACAGGTAACCATTATTACAGCAATATTCAAAAATCACTTAAATTAAAATGACTGGTTCTGAAACCAAAAAAAAAAAAAATTCAACTGAATTGGAAATGAAAGAAAAAAGTAAAAAAGTAAAGTTGAGTTACCAATTTACAGTATTATTTCTATCCAAGGCATCCATAACTTGGTCAAGTCACCATACATCCACAATATGGCTTACAAACCTACATTAAGCCTCACTGGAAATGAATCCATACACTATCCAAGGCACCCATAACCTGGTCAAGTAACCATACATCCACAACATCGATTACAAACTTTGTCAAACTTCACTGGAAATGAATCTATACTCTATCCAAGGCATCCATAAGTTGGTAAAGTAATTATACATCCACAACATTGATAACAAAGCTACATAACAAATAGCTTACATGAAACCTCACTGGATATTAATCCATAACAGTCTGTAACTTGGACAAAGTATCCATAACTTGTGAGCACTTCTTATTCCCTCCACTCATAGTCGGCAATTTTGGTGATCAGTGTGAGAACCTTTGGACTGACTGCAAGGGTTTTTTTGGTGGCATTCCGCTCCACTTTTGATCCCTTGTCTGGATTTATTTTGAAGAGGCACCTGTCAAATGAAAAAAAAAAAAAAAACAGCTTTAGTAACTGTGGACTGTACTGTAATTTAATGTTTTCTTACATTTGCAATAAGGTGACACAACAGTGTAGATGGAGCTTGCTTGTGAAAGAGTGCTTGGACATACAGGGAACTGTGGAACAGTGATGTAATGAAAAGATTAACATGTGAGTACTGTGTATGTGTATTGTGTATGAATGTTTGAAGGTGGTCGGAGGGGCCGTTTGGCGCAAAATGGCAGCCATGCTTCCCTCAGTCTGCCCCAGGGCAGCTGTGGCTGCAAACGTAGCTTACCACCACTGGTGAGAATGTTTATGAATGAATAATGGTTTCTGTAAAGAGCTTTGGGTGCCTTGATTTCAGGGAAAAGAACATAACTTCGGTCAAGTGCTTGTCTGTCCCAAATGCTGGCTCAAGTGGGCCTTGAGTTGCCACAGTTTGGGAACCCTGTACTAATCATTTCAGCACTTAAGAAGGGGTCAGTTTTACAGTATGTGCATTATACATCTTATTTTGATGTATTAAATTGACTTGTGCTGTCTTACCTCTGTAAGAACTCCAAAGTTGATGCTTGGGCTGCTGGGTAAGATATGTTCATACAGTAGTATGAACCAAACATCAGCGTAAGAGCATCACTGAAGATTCTGATATGGCCATTCACAATGGTCTGGTCCACAGACAGCATAAAATTCTCCGCTGCCAAAGTCGAGTTTCCTGTTGTGTACAAGGACAAGAGAAAAGGGGAACATTTTTGTGACAAACTGAGCCAAAAGACCGTAACTCCAACAACAACTAAATGAAATTATGTTACAGCTGAGTCCAGTACAACAATAAATAATATAATAATAATAATAATCAAAGTGATAGTAGTAATAGTTTTCTGTTTTTTGGTTTTAATATATTGTGGTTTAGAAAGACAAATATTCATACCACACATAACAATACATGGTGTACTTGGAAGTCCAGCACAGTCCACTTCAGAGGGCAGGGTTGTTTGATCCACTTTGTAGAACATCTGTTGTTCTTCTTCATTGAAGTACTTGAGGATCAGTGGAAGAAACACTGCAACATTCACATCTGCATCATTTTTGCTTGATGTTTCCACTTCCCTGAAGATGGTCTCCATCTTCCCTGTCTTGTCACCAGATTTAAGAAATGAAATAACTCTGGCACATTTATTAGCTATGTTTTTGTCTTCTATGTCCACACCTGTAAGCTCTTTAAAATGAGTCTTCATGCCAGTTGTCTCAAACAGATATGGCCATTCCTTTGTCAAGTCAGAAGTCTCAGTCCCACTGATAATGTCTTTTCTCTGACTGAAGAAAGTGGCTCTCATCATATTCTCAATGGCTTTGCGGTCACAGCATCGTTCTCTCCACATTTTCTTTAACTCTTCTTGTGCATGTTTCTGAGATTCAGGGGTTTCACCAGGTGGCAGCCGTGTTGGTTGCCAGTTTATACACCCGTAAGTGTCTAGTCTTCTTTTCGGAGTTGGGGTATCCTCTCCTTCACTGCCGCTAATAACTTGTCTCTTTAAGGAAAGTGAAGTGTTTCCTCTCTTCAGGTTATCCACTCTGCTGACCATCTGTTTGGTGAGTGAGTCATACCCACTGCCTACAACTTCACCTTCAATGACATCAGTAAATGCCACAGGGTAGGCCTTCGTCATCTTCCTTGCTATCTCACTGATATGTTTCTTCCCAGGTGTTGGGCACACGGTTAAGATTTCACTGACAATGAGCCGTATGATTTCAAGTCTCTCACTTTTTGTTGGCCGCTTTCCTGTTTCCAGCTTTCTGATGATCTCAGATGGAATTTTCTGCCAAGGAATTTGAAATTTAAAATGCCAGCTGTTGTCAGACAGTCGACGAGGTGTGGTATCCGTACTTGAACTACTTGTTGACCGTGGTGAACTTGCAGTTTCTGAGCTGTAACCACCTGAAAGATAGACCCAACTGATGATACTGATTTATAAGCACACTGTCAATTCACTGCTGGTGATTGTACTATATTACAGTACGTTACAGGTAGATTATATTATTTTTCAGCCCATCTAACCCAAAAGAGTGATTCTGTGCAACAGATGCATATACTCACCAGAAAGGAGCATCTCGCCAAACTGTGTTCCTGGACTTGTACTGGTACTGGCTCTGCTGAACTGTTGGTTGCTCTGGTTGCTTGGAGGACTGTCCAAGACATCTTGTTGGCCTTAATAAAGGACAGATAGTAGTAATATTTAACCATACAGACATCACATAGCTCAATCTGGGTATATTAATACCTAACATAATTATATACTCAGTAGCCAATTGATATATTTCAAACTGTTCCTTTCTCAATATAATGCAGTACAGTACACCACCACTAACACCCACTATGAAATCAATGATGAACAAGGTATAGTGTATAGTCATAACCTTTTTGAAAACATCAACAAAAATGTAGAGAAGATTCTTTGAAGTATAATTCATAGTAGAACTGCTGTATTGGACTGCATTAATTTGAACAGGTGTACCTAATAAGTATATTTTGACTATGCACATTTTTCTAATGTGAAAGTTTATTATGTACAAACTGAAACACATACTTGTCTTTTTTAACAGTGACAGAAGTTTCCTGGCTTCAATTGGTCTCAGGACAGAAAGGAGGTCACTCTCCTGCAGGTAGCTCAGGTCCTCCAGGTCCTCAACTCCTAAACCTTGCAGATGCTCCAGCAAAGGCTCAGGGTCTCTCAGTTTAGGAAGACTTGATTTGATTAAAGACAGAAGCGGACTCTCTCCATCCATGACTAGGAGGACTAGAAGGGATAAAAAATATTGTTCTTCAAGCATTACTGTCAGATTTTAATCTCTCAAACTCCAGATTACTCTGAGTCAACAATGCTATGCTTAAGTGAAATTACCCTTGTCCCACAAAGCTTGTACACAGGCAAAGGATAATAATCTAGTTTCTGCTCAGGCTTCCAACATTTCATGCTCTGCCTTGCTTGTTTCACTTCATACAATGCAAATGCTGGCATATAGGACACGTCATGAGGTGTAACAATGAAGTACACATGCTGGTCCTGCGTCACAAGCATGAGCTCAATCTGTCCGAATTCAAGTGCCTCACCTTGGTTTAAACACAGAAAGAGTCCCTTTTTGTACTGAGTGCCTTTCCACTGCACCTCGGTAGCTGACTCAACATTGGGTTCTTTGACTAAGGTTTCTCCTACTGCAGAGCGCACTGCTTCGCTGTACAGTTCAGCATGGAAAGGAGTGGAGTTCTTAACCACCAATGAGGGTGCAAAAAAGGAGCCAGAATGCAGGTATGCCTGCAGTAGCTGATGGTTCTTTGCAAGTGTGTGACATACATTTTTGAAGTTTTGTGTCCTTCGCACACATCTTTTGAAATATGAATGCTTACTCTCGAACCTCATTGTCCACAGCCGAATGAGTGGGCCAAATTTTAGTATTAAGGCAGGGTAGTGGGTGAGGTAATGATGCTTTGGTTTTAGTTTTTGTGAAGGAAAAAATTCTTTCCTTCCTTCCAGATAATCACCAATCAGAACACTGAGCAATGCAACCTGGGGTACTGATATAGTAGGGGCACAAATCAATTCCACTAGCTCTTTCAGCTGGACAGTCAGTTGCCATACAGGATCCTCTGTGTCTGTGATCTTTTCACCAATGATAATGGGAAGAAGTCTCAGTAAAGACCAGTTTTCTGTTGCCTGGCCACCTAATTTTACACCCTTTTCTGAAACTTCAGCTGGTTTAGAGCTACCATCAGATCCCTGGTAACTAAACTGTTTGATCCTTCGATTAAGCTGTGAATATGTGAAGAATTTCTTCACCTTGACAAAATGGGTCAGGTAAATGGCAAGGTCAGATGCCACGACACCCTCAAAGAGATCATGGCCAATACAGGGTGGGAGGCCTGGCTGGCAAACATGAAAAAATGTCAGTGAATTAAAGACAGAGTTAAATTTCACACCTCTGACTACACTTCCATCACCATTTTGCAGTTCTTGAACAGTGTCATTGTACTCTTGTACTGTACGGATTGGAGCATGGTGTTCCAAATTGTCTAGCTCACTTCTGGTTACGTGACAATATCGGCAGAAATGTTGAGATGTACTGAAATTTTCTGTGAATCCACCAATGTTATGTGACCCCAAATTGTCACCGGCAATACAAAAGACAGTTGCCTTGACAATGTTTCCAGAAATATTCACTCCATTTGTCTCCAGTTCTCCAAGATCAGTTATCAATTGAGAGAACACTTTCTCGTGGCCAAAATATTTGAAATCAGCTTCTCGGCACAAAAGCAAAAGCTGCAAGTTGTCAACAGTGGATCGATGAAAAGGTTCAAAATCTGCTAGAGTGAAGTAGACTCCAAGCATCTTATGTTTTTTCTTTGCTGAGCCGAGGGGATTAACCACCTCAAAAGCATCTTGATAAAGTATCAGTTTTAATGTGAGACCTGACTCAGCGAAAAGAGGATTGGATTTAAATACCGATCCATCACACACATCATTTAAAATATGAGGTGTACTTTCATTCTCAGATGTAGAACCCTGTTCCAGCACATCAGTATGTTTTAGCAGAGTTGTCAATGTATGCTTTATGGGAACATACTGAGCATATTGCTCCTTTCTATTTTCATCAAACCCCCAAAAATGGGTTGTGGATGCACGTATGGAAAATTCTCCTCAAAATACTGTTTTCTGTAGTACTCTGTGGAAAGGGAGGAGCTGCAGGATCCATGAATATCTACATCATCTAGGGTCTTCAAAACATCTTCAATTTCAGTCTCAGATAATTCAGTTTTTGTTTGAAGAGATGCTTTCAGTTGACTTTTCGTGTACTGCAGGCACGTTTCATTAAGACTATTAATTTCTTCTATGATCAACTGGACTGTAGAGGAAGGGATAAGTTGTTTGGCCTGTAGTTTCATATAAAACATGCACAGATTTCTCATGTACAAACTTTTCATTTGTGCAAGGTCTGGCACATCTGCCTCAGGCTCATCATCAGCTGACCCTTCATCTGCCTGGCTTTCAGCAACAGAGGACTGAGACTCACTAGGAACTGAAGGAGGACAGTATGCACCAGAGACATGCAGAGCTGTGGGGTTTTTGTGCTTCCTAGATAGGTGGGCTGTGAAAGATGATGTCACTGAAAAAGTTTTATCACAGTCTTTAAATGGGCAATGCACTACCTCTCTTCTTGAAATGTGAGATTTTAGGTGACAGAGAAGGTCTTTAAGGTCGATCAACTGTTTCTGACAATGTGGAAGTTGACATAGAAAGGGTGCCTGCAAAGTCTGACACTGTGACACGGTAGATGACCGCCGATGATGGCGGTAAACATGACATTTAAAAGCATTGTAATTTCTGAACTGAAACTTACAACTTTCCATACAACACGCATACTGATAATGTGGCTCATTTTTATGAAGCCCTTGATGCATTACGTACCCTTTTAGGGTATTCACTGTAGCACCACAACTACGATAGGTGTAATCTTTTGACATCCTTAACTGCAGTGCAGTACTCACGTTTTCAGTTTACTCCATGAAATCAACTCACACCACTTATCTGCAGAGAGAAAGAAGAAAAAAACAAACAAATTCATGAATCATGAAATTTGCCAAAATCAAAATAAATGCTATTGGTTGTGAAATAGTTGACCTGTGTTAGCCAATCTCCCCTCAATAAACTGAAAGATGATCATTAGCTTATCCTTTACATATTTTTCAGTATTGTTTTGAATTTCATGTTGACCAGTGACTAGTGTTGCACCAAAATTAAAATTTGAAAAACCTTGAAAAAGGCAGAGTAGGTCACTCCTCCTATATTTTTGAGAGGCAAGAGGAAGATCAAAATATTTGTTTTAAGAAAGAGTAACTGGTTGAAATAAACCATTACCAAATCTCAGTATCATTTATAAATTATTTGTTCTCTCTTCTTTGGAAGAAAATACACTTAAAATGGCTCACTAGCGACACCTGCAAGTGGAGGAGAAGGAGCAGTCTGCGTGAAAAGAAAGGAGCAAGTGGGGGCTAGAGGAGGACAGGGGCTTCTGACTCAATGCATTTTTTTTCATGCTAACCTATGATTTAGTGCCAAAGGAACCAATCAATAACCAGAATACAAGATTGACATCAGCTTGGTGCAATGACAGTTCCCAAATTTCACTTTCACATTTATACAACTGTATTAACCCTTTACTAAGCCCCACCCCCCTTATTTATTGTTACTATGTCTGTAAAGCTTTCATTCCCAGCCATGCATTTTTTTTGCCCACAGTGTATTATTGACATTAGAAAAATTTCAAAACCAAATTTTTACATGTTACATAAAATTAAGCTTCTTATCCTAGTCAAAAATCATGCCATTTCAAGTCATACAGTGAAAGTTATGGCCAAAAAACTAGTGAAAATGTAGAAGAGGGTTAATAATTGATTATTGTTCATTGTTGCAGCTCTAAACAAATGTTGTTCCTCTTTATCTCCGCCTGTGTCAGTTAGTTCACAAAAGCAAACATAATGACTCACTGTTAAGTGATAAGCTAACGTTAGTGGCTGGTCTGGCTGACTACTAAATGCAGCTTACACTGGCAGACAACACGTGAAGACGCCGACGGCCATGCTTTTGTCATCATAGTTAGCTAACATTTTCAATTGACGACATGCTAGCAGATTCGGTGCCTTTTGCCGACTGAGTAAACTCAGAGGCATGGTGATAAACATAAATATAAATATGAAAAAATAAAGCTAATAATAATAACTAGAAAAATTTCTAAAGAAATTTTGAGTGTGCCTGACTCTGGCCCCGTCGCCCCCATACATTATTATTGACACTGCTCAGCAAATTCAGTATTAATACAACAAGCTGTGTGAGTGAAAACAGCCCCTCCCCCCTCTGCTCCCTCAGGCAGGAGGTTGCCAAGCAACCAGGGCCAACTGCCCTAATCAGCAGAGCAGTTAGGTGCACCTGTTAGAATGTCAGTTGGAAATGCCCAGAGAGAGAGACAAAATGCTGAAAGTCACCCCTCGAACAGAAAGGACTCCTGACCAAACCGTTGCTCCAATCACTGAACCGACTTTACTGTGAGCATGCTGAGCCCTTCCTGAACGTCTACATTACTGTTTTGTGTGATTACCAGGAAGAAATGTCCCCTTTACAGCGATTCAAAGAAATGTTACTTCTGCTTTCCTTCAGAAATTTTCCAGCCTTTTTAACATGGGAGTAGATGCGGCCGTGGGTTGGTTTTGCTGCCGCATCTTTGTGTCTCACGCCAAAACTATAAATCTGAGAGCTTCAGCAGACGAATGTCAGTGAGAAGAGGAATTTTCCTACGTTTCTATGTATAAATTATATCTGTAGATGGACATTTGCGGCCTCGAGCGCAATTTACAAAATTATTTTTCGACGAATTTCTCTCTCCCTCTGCCCTCTAGCGATGATGTCACCAACTGTAGCTCGCGAACATTCTACCAATACACACCCATTCATTTTTTGGTGTGGTTTTTGGCGATTTATCGGCAAACCGTTTGGCAAAATGCTTAGAAAAGTCATAGCGCACGATTCCCGGCCGAGCCGCACGTTTTGATACTTTTTTTGTGTATGTGCGACCAAAACTGCGGGAGGAGTAGCGAGCCAAAATAATGGCGTAAGAATAATAATAACTAGAAAAATTTCTAAAGAAATTTTGAGTGTGCCTGACTCTGGCCCCGTCGCCCCCCATACATTATTATTGACACTGCTCAGCAAATTCAGCATTAATACAACAAGCTGTGTGAGTGAAAACAGCCCCTCCCCCCTCTGCTCCCTCAGGCAGGAGGTTGCCAAGCGACCAGGGCCAACTGCCGGGCCCTAGTCAGCAGAGCAGTTAGGTGCACCTGTTAGAATGTCAGTTGGAAATGCCCAGAGAGAGAGAGAAAATGCTGAAACCACCCGTCGAACAGAAAGGACTCCTGACCAAACCATTTGGCCTATCATTGAACCGACTTCATTTTGAGCATCGTGAGCCCTTCCCGAACGTCTAGAGACCTGTTTTGTGTCACTACCATGAAGAAATGTGACCTTTAGAGCGATTCAAAGAAACGTTACTTCTGCTTTCCTCCAGAAATGTTCCCGCTTTTTTAACATGGCAGTCTATGGGGCTGTGGATGGGTGTTGCTGCCGCATCTTTGCGTGTGACGCCAAAACTATACAGCTGACAGCTTCAGCAGTGTTATCACTGCGACCACCACAAATTTTCCTACGTTTCTATGTATAAATTATTTCTGTAGATGGACATTTGCGGCCTCAAGCGCAGTTTACAAATTTATTTTTCAACGAATTTCTCTCTCCCTCTGCCCTCTAGCGATGATGTCACCAACTGTAGCTCGCGAACATTCTACCAATACACACCCATTCATTTTTTGGCGTGGTTTTTGCCGATTTTTGGCAAAACCGTTTGCCAAAACCCTTAGAAAAGTCATAGCACACCATTCCCGATCGAGCCGGTCGTTTTGATACCCTTTTTGTGTATGTGCGACCAAAACTGCGGGACAAGAAGCGAACCGAAAAAAACACGGAAGAAACGGAAGACGAACTAGAAAAATTTCTAAAGAAATTTTGAGTGTGCCTGACTCTGGCCCCGTCGCCCCCATACATTATTATTGACACTGCTCAGCAAATTCAGTATTAATACAACAAGCTGTGTGAGTGAAAACAGCCCCTCCCCCCTCTGCTCCCTCAGGCAGGAGGTTGCCAAGCAACCAGGGCCAACTGCCGGGCCCTAATCAGCAGAGCAGTTAGGTGCACCTGTTAGAATGTCAGTTGGAAATGCCCAGAGAGAGAGAAAAATGCTGAAACCACCCGTCGAACAGAAAGGACTCCTGACCAAACCATTTGGCCTATCATTGAACCGACTTCATTTTGAGCATCGTGAGCCCTTCCCGAACGTCTAGAGACCTGTTTTGTGTCACTACCATGAAGAAATGTGACCTTTAGAGCGATTCAAAGAAACGTTACTTCTGCTTTCCTCCAGAAATGTTCCCGCTTTTTTAACATGGCAGTCTATGGGGCTGTGGATGGGTGTTGCTGCTGCATCTTTGCGTGTGACGCCAAAACTATACAGCTGACAGCTTCAGCAGTGTTATCACTGCGACCACCACAAATTTTCCTACGTTTCTATGTATAAATTATTTCTGTAGATGGACATTTGCGGCCTCAAGCGCAGTTTACAAATTTATTTTTCAACGAATTTCTCTCTCCCTCTGCCCTCTAGCGATGATGTCACCAACTGTAGCTCGCGAACATTCTACCAATACACACCCGTTCATTTTTTTGGCGTGGTTTTTGCCGATTTTTGGCAAAACCGTTTGCCAAAACCCTTAGAAAAGTCATAGCACACCATTCCCGATCGAGCCGGTCGTTTTGATACCCTTTTTGTGTATGTGCGACCAAAACTGCGGGACAAGAAGCGAACCGAAAAAAACACGGAAGAAACGGAAGACGAACTAGAAAAATTTCTAAAGAAATTTTGAGTGTGCCTGACTCTGGCCCCGTCGCCCCCATACATTATTATTGACACTGCTCAGCAAATTCAGTATTAATACAACAAGCTGTGTGAGTGAAAACAGCCCCTCCCCCTCTGCTCCCTCAGGCAGGAGGTTGCCAAGCAACCAGGGCCAACTGCCGGGCCCTAATCAGCAGAGCAGTTAGGTGCACCTGTTAGAATGTCAGTTGGAAATGCCCAGAGAGAGAGAGAGAAAATGCTGAAAGTCACCCTCGAACAGAAAGGACTCCTGACCAAACCGTTGCTCCAATCACTGAACCAACTTTACTGTGAGCATCGTGAGCCCTTCCTGAACGTCTAGATACCTGTTTTGTGTGATTACCATGAAGAAATGTCCCCTTTACAGCGATTCAAAGAAATGTTACTTCTGCTTTCCTCCAGAAATTTTCCCGCTTTTTTAACATGGCAGTCTATGGGGCTGTGGATGGGTGTTGCTGCCGCATCTTTGCGTGTGACACCAAAACTATACAGCCGACAGCTTCAGCAGTGTTATCACTGCGACCACCACAAATTTTCCTACGTTTCTATGTATAATTTTTTTTTTTTTTGTTTTTTTTTTCTTTTCTTTTTTTTTATAATATTTTTTTTTTATTTATTTCTTTTTCCCCTCCCCCTCTCGTATTTTTTTCACCACCTTTTCTAAAAAAAACAAACAAAATACAAATCCTTTTTTTTTTTGGTTTTTTTGGGGTTAATTTTTTTCAAACATTTTTAAAAAAAAAAAAATAAATAAAGCCCTGGGCCCGGCCGGGGGGGGGATTTTTTTTTTTTTTTTTTTTAAAATTTAAAAAAAAAAAGAGAAAGAAAAGGGAAAAAAAAAGAAAAAAAAAAAAAAAAAAAAAAAAAAAAATTTAAAAAAAAATTTTGAGTGTTTCGGCCTCCCCCCGCCCCGCCCCCAAAAAATTTTAAATAAATTTGCTAAAAAAATAAAAAAATAAAAAAAAAAAAAGAGGGAAGAAAAAAACCCCCCCCCCCCCCCCCCCCGGGGGGGGGGGGCAAGCAAACCAGGGCCAACCGCGGGGCCCTAATCAGCAGAGCAGGTAGGTGCACCTGTTGGAATGTCAGTTGGAAATGCCCAAAGAGAGAGAGAGAAAACGTCTGAAAGCCACCCCTCGAACAGAAAGGACTCCTGACCAAACCGTTGCTCCAATCTCTGAACCGACTTTACTGTGAGCATGCTGAGCCCTTCCCGAACGTCTAGAGACCTGTTTTGTGTGATTACCAGGAAGAAATGTCCCCTTTACAGCGATTCAAAGAAATGTTACTTCTGCTTTCCTCCAGAAATTTTCCCGCTTTTTTAACATGGCAGTCTATGGGGCTGTGGATGGGTGTTGCTGCCGCATCTTTGCGTGTGACGCCAAAACTATAAAGGTGACAGCTTCAGCAGTGTTATCACTGCGACCACCACAAATTTTCCTACGTTTCTATGTATAAATTATTTCTGTAGAGTGAAATTTGCGGCCTCAAGCGCAGTTTACAAATTTTTTTTTCGAGGAATTTCTTTCTCCCTCTGCCCTCTAGCGATGATGTCACCAACTGTAGCTCGCGAACATTCTACCAATACACACCCATTCATTTTTTGGCGTGGTTTTTGGCGATTTTTAGGCAAACCGTTTGCCGAAACCCTTAGAAAAGTCATAGCCCGCGTCGCCCGGCCGAGCCGGTCGATTTGACACCTTTTTGTGTATGTGTGACAAAAACTGTGGGACGAGTAGCGCGTCAAAAAAAGGGCGTAAGAATAATAATAATAACTAGAAAAATTTCTAAAGAAATTTTGAGTGTGCCTGACTCTGGCCCCGTCGAGCCCTACATTAAATAGCTGTCAGCGTGTGTATGCGCGTGTGTGTGTGTTTTGTCTGTTAATTTAGAGAGTTTTCCAAAGTCTTTTATTTTGAAGGGACTCTTATTTTGAAAGAATTTTGTCTAGTGTGTGTGTCTGTGTGTCTGTGTCTGTCTGTCTGTCTGTCTGTGTCTCCCTCTATCCATCTATCTGTCTGTGTTTATCTCTGAGAGAGAAGGATAAAATGGCCGACATTCAAACTGTATTATTGACAGTCATTGTTATTCAATACAGAGTAGTTCAATCAAGTTAATCACAGTCAGGCTTGTGGGGGGCAGTTAAGGAGAAAGTTTTACAGTCTTTTATTTTGAAGGAACTCTTATTTTGAAAGTCTTGTTGTGTGTGTGTGTGTGTGTGTGTGTGTGTGTATGTTTGTGTGTGTGTGCGTGCGTGTTTTGCCTGTTGAGGAGAGAGTTTTCTAAAATATTTTGTTTTGAAGGGACTCTTATTTTGAAAGTCTGTGTGTCTCTCTATCTATGTCTGTGTATGTGTCTGCGACAGAGAAGGATAAAATGGCCGACATTAAAAATGTAGCCCTGATAGTCATTGATATTATAAAGACAGTGAAAACAGCCCCTCCCCCCTCTGCTCCCTGTCTGTGTCTGTGAGAGGGGCCAGGTGGAGCCCACCAATCAGAGCAGAGCAATCAACCGCAGCTGCTGTGTGAGATTAAACAGTGCTGAGAGAGAGAAAAACGTCTGAAAGCCACCCCTCGAACAGAAAGGACTCCTGACCAAACCGTTGCTCCAATCTCTGAACCGACTTTACTGTGAGCATGCTGAGCCCTTCCCGAACGTCTAGAGACCTGTTTTGTGTGATTACCAGGAAGAAATGTCCCCTTTACAGCGATTCAAAGAAATGTTACTTCTGCTTTCCTCCAGAAATTTTCCCGCTTTTTTAACATGGCAGTCTATGGGGCTGTGGATGGGTGTTGCTGCCGCATCTTTGCGTGTGACGCCAAAACTATAAAGGTGACAGCTTCAGCAGTGTTATCACTGCGACCACCACAAATTTTCCTACGTTTCTATGTATAAATTATTTCTGTAGAGTGAAATTTGCGGCCTCAAGCGCAGTTTACAAATTTTTTTTTCGAGGAATTTCTTTCTCCCTCTGCCCTCTAGCGATGATGTCACCAACTGTAGCTCGCGAACATTCTACCAATACACACCCATTCATTTTTTGGCGTGGTTTTTGGCGATTTTTAGGCAAACCGTTTAGCCGAAACCCTTAGAAAAGTCATAGCATACCGTCGCCCGGCCGAGCCGGTCGATTTGACACCTTTTTGTGTATGTGTGACAAAAACTGTGGGACGGAGTAGCGCGTCAAAAAAAGGGCGTAAGAATAATAATAATAATAAGCGGGGAATAACATATAGTGTGCTCTTTCAGGCACACTCAATAAGCGGGGAATAACATATAGTGTGCTCTTTCAGGCACACTCAACTAGAAAAATTTCTAAAGAAATTTTGAGTGTGCCTGACCCTGGCCCCGTCGCCCCCATACATTATTTTTGATACTGCTCAGCAAATTCAGTATTAATACAACAAGCTGTGTGAGTGAAAACAGCCCCTCCCCCCTCTGCTCCCTCAGGCAGGAGGTTGCCAAGCAACCAGGGCCAACTGCCGGGCCCTAATCAGCAGAGCAGTTAGGTGCACCTGTTAGAATGTCAGTTGGAAATGCACAGAGAGAGAGACAAAATGCTGAAACCACCCGTCGAACAAGACGGTGTTGTGGCCAAACCATTTGGCCTATCATTGAACCGACTTCATTTTGAGCATCGTGAGCCCTTCCTGAACGTCTACATTACTGTTTTGTGTGATAACATGAAGAAATGTCCCCTTTACAGCGATTCAAAGAAATGTTACTTCTGCTTTCCTTCAGAAATTTTCCAGCCTTTTTAACATGGGAGTAGATGCGGCCGTGGGTTGGTTTTGCTGCTGCATCTTTGTGTCTCACGCCAAAACTATAAATCTGAGAGCTTCAGCAGACGAATGTCAGTGAGAAGAGGAATTTTCCTACGTTTCTATGTATAAATTATTTCTGTAGCGTGACATTTGCGGCCTCGAGCGCAGTTTACAAATTTATTTTTCGACGAATTTCTCTCTCCCTCTGCCCTCTAGCGATGATGTCACCAACTGTAGCTCGCGAACATTCTACCAATACACACCCATTCATTTTTTGGCGTGGTTTTTGGCGATTTTTAGGCAAACCGTTTGCGGAAACCCTTAGAAAAGTCATAGCACACTTGTCACGGCCGAGCCGGTCGATTTGACACCTTTTTTGTGTATGTGCGACCAAAACTCTGGGAGGAGTAGTCGACCGAAAAAACATACGGAAGAAATATAAGAATAATAATAATAACTAGAAAAATTTCTAAAGAAATTTTGAGTGTGCCTGACTCTGGCCCCGTCGAGCCCTACATTAAATAGCTGTCAGCGTGTGTATGCGCGTGTGTGTGTGTTTTGTCTGTTAATTAGAGAGTTTTCCAAAGTCTTTTATTTTGAAGGGACTCTTATTTTGAAAGAATTTTGTCTAGTGTGTGTGTCTGTGTGTCTGTGTCTGTCTGTCTGTCTGTCTGTGTCTCCCTCTATCCATCTATCTGTCTGTGTTTATCTCTGAGAGAGAAGGATAAAATGGCCGACATTCAAACTGTATTATTGACAGTCATTGTTATTATACAGAGAGTTCAATCAAGTTAATCACAGTCAGGCTTGTGGGGGGCAGTTAAGGAGAAAGTTTTACAGTCTTTTATTTTGAAGGAACTCTTATTTTGAAAGTCTTGTTGTGTGTGTGTGTGTGTGTGTGTGTGTGTGTGTATGTTTGTGTGTGTGTGCGTGCGTGTTTTGCCTGTTGAGGAGAGAGTTTTCTAAAATATTTTGTTTTGAAGGGACTCTTATTTTGAAAGTCTGTGTGTCTCTCTATCTATGTCTGTGTATGTGTCTGCGACAGAGAAGGATAAAATGGCCGACATTAAAAATGTAGCCCTGATAGTCATTGATATTATAAAGACAGTGAAAACAGCCCCTCCCCCCTCTGCTCCCTGTCTGTGTCTGTGAGAGGGGCCAGGTGGAGCCCACCAATCAGAGCAGAGCAATCAACCGCAGCTGCTGTGTGAGATTAAACAGTGCTGAGAGAGAGAAAAACGTCTGAAAGCCACCCCTCGAACAGAAAGGACTCCTGACCAAACCGTTGCTCCAATCTCTGAACCGACTTTACTGTGAGCATGCTGAGCCCTTCCCGAACGTCTAGAGACCTGTTTTGTGTGATTACCAGGAAGAAATGTCCCCTTTACAGCGATTCAAAGAAATGTTACTTCTGCTTTCCTCCAGAAATTTTCCCGCTTTTTTAACATGGCAGTCTATGGGGCTGTGGATGGGTGTTGCTGCCGCATCTTTGCGTGTGACGCCAAAACTATAAAGGTGACAGCTTCAGCAGTGTTATCACTGCGACCACCACAAATTTTCCTACGTTTCTATGTATAAATTATTTCTGTAGAGTGAAATTTGCGGCCTCAAGCGCAGTTTACAAATTTTTTTTTTGAGGAATTTCTTTCTCCCTCTGCCCTCTAGCGATGATGTCACCAACTGTAGCTCGCGAACATTCTACCAATACACACCCATTCATTTTTTGGCGTGGTTTTTGGCGATTTTTAGGCAAACCATTTGCCGAAACCCTTAGAAAAGTCATAGCCCCCGTCGCCCGGCCGAGCCGGTCGATTTGACACCTTTTTGTGTATGTGTGACAAAAACTGTGGGACGAGTAGCGCGTCAAAAAAAGGGCGTAAGAATAATAATAATAATAAGCGCGGGGAATAACATATAGTGTGCTCTTTCAGGCACACTCAACTAGAAAAATTTCTAAAGAAATTTTGAGTGTGCCTGACTCTGGCCCCGTCGAGCCCTACATTAAATAGCTGTCAGCGTGTGTATGCGCGTGTGTGTGTGTTTTGTCTGTTAATTAGAGAGTTTTCCAAAGTCTTTTATTTTGAAGGGACTCTTCTTTTGAAAGAATTTTGTCTAGTGTGTGTGTCTGTGTGTCTGTGTCTGTCTGTCTGTCTGTCTGTCTGTGTCTCCCTCTATCCATCTATCTGTCTGTGTTTATCTCTGAGAGAGAAGGATAAAATGGCCGACATTCAAACTGTATTATTGACAGTCATTGTTATTCAATAGTAGTTGTAGTTCAATCAAGTTAATCACAGTCAGGCTTGTGGGGGGCAGTTAAGGAGAAAGTTTTACAGTCTTTTATTTTGAAGAAACTCTTATTTTGAAAGTCTTGTTGTGTGTGTGTGTGTGTGTGTTTTGCCTGTTGAGGAGAGAGTTTTCTAAAATATTTTGTTTTGAAGGGACTCTTATTTTGAAAGTCTGTGTGTCTCTCTATCTATGTCTGTGTATGTGTCTGCGACAGAGAAGGATAAAATGGCCGACATTAAAAATGTAGCCCTGATAGTCATTGATATTATAAAGACAGTGAAAACAGCCCCTCCCCCCTCTGCTCCCTGTCTGTGTCTGTGAGAGGGGCCAGGTGGAGCCCACCAATCAGAGCAGAGCAATCAACCGCAGCTGCTGTATGAGATTAAACAGTGCTGAGAGAGAGAAAAACGTCTGAAAGCCACCCCTCGAACAGAAAGGACTCCTGACCAAACCGTTGCTCCAATCTCTGAACCGACTTTACTGTGAGCATGCTGAGCCCTTCCCGAACGTCTAGAGACCTGTTTTGTGTGATTGTCAGGAAGAAATGTCCCCTTTAGAGCGATTCAAAGAAATGTCACTTCTGCTTTCCTCCAGAAAATTTCCCGCTTTTTTAACATGGCAGTCTATGGGGCTGTGGATGGGTGTTGCTGCCGCATCTTTGCGTGTGACGCCAAAACTATAAAGCTGACAGCTTCAGCAGTGTTATCACTGCGACCACCACAAATTTTCCTACGTTTCTATGTATAAATTATTTCTGTAGAGTGAAATTTGCGGCCTCAAGCGCAGTTTACAAATTTTTTTTTTCGAGGAATTTCTTTCTCCCTCTGCCCTCTAGCGATGATGTCACCAACTGTAGCTCGCGAACATTCTACCAATACACACCCATTCATTTTTTGGCGTGGTTTTTGGCGATTTTTGGCAAAACCGTTCAGTGAAACCCTTAGAAAAGTCATAGCATACCGATCCCGGCCGAGCCAGTCGATTTGACACCTTTTTTGTGTATGTGCGACCAAAACTCTGGGAGGAGTAGTCGACCGAAAAACGTACGGAAGAATAATAATAATAATAAGAATAATAAGTATGGGGAATAGTATATAGTGTGCTCTTTCAGGCACACTCAACTAGAAAAATTTCTAAAGAAATTTTGAGTGTGCCTGACTCTGGCCCCGTCGAGCCCTACATTAAATAGCTGTCAGCGTGTGTATGCGGGCGCCTGTGTGTTTTGTCTGTTAAGGAGAGAGTTTTCCAAAGTCTTTTATTTTGAAGGGACTCTTATTTTGAAAGAATTTTGTCTAGTGTGTGTCTGTGTGTCTGTGTGTCTGTGTCTGTGTGTCTGTGTGTCTGTGTCTCCCTCTATCCATCTATCTGTCTGTGTTTATCTCTGAGAGAGAAGGATAAAATGGCCGACATTCAAACTGTATTATTGACAGTCATTGTTATTATACAGAGAGTTCAATCAAGTTAATCACAGTCAGGCTTGTGGGGGGCAGTTAAGGAGAAAGTTTTACAGTCTTTTATTTTGAAGGAACTCTTATTTTGAAAGTCTTGTTGTGTGTGTGTGTGTGTGTGTGTATGTTTGTGTGTGTGTGCGTGCGTGTTTTGCCTGTTGAGGAGAGAGTTTTCTAAAATATTTTGTTTTGAAGGGACTCTTATTTTGAAAGTCTGTGTGTCTCTCTATCTATGTCTGTGTTTGTGTCTGCGACAGAGAAGGATAAAATGGCCGACATTAAAAATGTAGCCCTGATAGTCATTGATATTATAAAGACAGTGAAAACAGCCCCTCCCCCCTCTGCTCCCTGTCTGTGTCTGTGAGAGGGGCCAGGTGGAGCCCACCAATCAGAGCAGAGCAATCAACCGCAGCTGCCCGTGTGAGATTAAACAGTGCTGAGAGAGAGAAAAACGTCTGAAAGCCACCCCTCGAACAGAAAGGACTTCTGACCAAACCGTTGCTCCAATCTCTGAACCGACTTTACTGTGAGCATGCTGAGCCCTTCCCGAACGTCTAGAGACCTGTTTTGTGTGGTTACCAGGAAGAAATGTCCCCTTTAGAGCGATTCAAAGAAATGTTACTTCTGCTTTCCTCCAGAAAATTTTCCTGCTTTTTTAACATGGCAGTCTATGGGGCTGTGGATGGGTGTTGCTGCCGCATCTTTGCGTGTGACGCCAAAACTATAAAGCTGACAGCTTCAGCAGTGTTATCACTGCGACCACCACAAATTTTCCTACGTTTCTATGTATAAATTATTTCTGTAGAGTGAAATTTGCGGCCTCAAGCGCAGTTTACAAATTTTTTTTTTCGAGGAATTTCTTTCTCCCTCTGCCCTCTAGCGATGATGTCACCAACTGTAGCTCGCGAACATTCTACCAATACACACCCATTCATTTTTTGGCGTGGTTTTTGGCGATTTTTGGCAAAACCGTTTGCCGAAACGCTTAGAAAAGTCATAGCACACCATTCCCGATCAAGCCGCACGTTTTGATACCACTTTTGTGTATGTGCGACCAAAACTGCGGGACAAGAAGCGAACCGAAAAATGACACGGAAGAAACGGAAGAATAATAATAAGCCCGAGGAATAGTATATAGTGTGCTCTTTCAGGCACACTCAATAATAATAATAAAATTAAGTATGGGGAATAGTATATAGTGTGCTCTTTCAGGCACACTCAACTAGAAAAATTTCTAAAGAAATTTTGAGTGTGCCTGACTCTGGCCCCGTCGAGCCCTACATTAAATAGCTGTCAGCGTGTGTATGCGCGTGTGTATGTTTTGTCTGTTAATAAGAGGGTTTTCCAAAGTCTTTTATTTTGAAGGGACTCTTATTTTGAAAGAATTTTGTCTAGTGTGTGTGTGTCTGTGTGTCTGTGTGTGTCTGTCTGTCTGTCTGTGTCTCCCTCTATCCATCTATCTGTCTGTGTTTATCTCTGAGAGAGAAGGATAAAATGGCCGACATTCAAACTGTATTATTGACAGTCATTGTTATTATACAGAGAGTTCAATCAAGTTAATCACAGTCAGGCTTGTGGGGGGCAGTTAAGGAGAAAGTTTTACAGTCTTTTATTTTGAAGGAACTCTTATTTTGAAAGTCTTGTTGTGTGTGTGTGTGTGTGTGTGTGTGGTATGTTTGTGTGTGTGCGTGTGTGTTTTGCCTGTTAAGGAGAGAGTTTTCTAAAATATTTTATTTTGAAGGGACTCTTATTTTGAAAGTCTGTGTGTCTCTCTATCTATGTCTGTGTATGTGTCTGCGAGAGAGAAGGATAAAATGGCCGACATTAAAAATGTAGCCTTGATAGTCATTGATTAAGATAGCCCCTCCCCCCCTCTCCTCCCTCAGACAGGCTTGAGGTTGCCAAGCAACCAGGGCCAACTGCCGGCCCTAATCAGCAGAGCAGTTAGGTGCACCTGTTACAATGTCAGTTGGAAATGCCCAGAGAGAGAGAGAGAAAATGCTGAAACCGCCCGTCGAAAAAGACGGTGTGGTGGCCAAACCGTTTGGCCTATCATTGAACCGACTTCACTATGAGCATCTTGAGCTCCTCCTGATCATCTACATATATATTTGAGGCGAAAATTGTATAAACCTTGGCCTTGGTAGTCATAGAAAGAACAGGTGCTCCCTGCTCCTTTTGGAAATTTCTCCTCTCCCGTTAACATGGGCGTAGATGCGGCCGTGGGTTGGTGTTGCTGCCGCATCTTTGTGTCTCACGCCAAAACTATAAAGCCGACAGCTTCAGCAGTGTTATCACTGCGACCACCACAAATTT
This sequence comes from Argyrosomus regius, assembly GCA_946959425.1. NCBI lineage: Eukaryota > Metazoa > Chordata > Actinopteri > Sciaenidae > Argyrosomus > Argyrosomus regius. The sequence goes on along the minus strand of OX336904.1, from coordinate 2,940,563 downwards.
TCCTACATTTCTAGCTATAAAATTATTTCTGTAGAGAGACATTTGTGGCCTCAATCGCAGTTTACAAATTTTTTTTTTGACGAATTTCTCTCTCTCTCTGCCCTCTAGCGATGACATCACCCACTCTAGGTCTGGGACATTCTACCAATACACACCCATTCATTTTTTTGGCGTGGTTTTTGGCGATTTTTGGCAAAACCGTTCAGTGAAACCCTTAGAAAAGTCATAGCATACCGATCCCGGCCGAGCCGGTCGATTTGACACCTTTTTTGTGTATGTGCGACCAAAACTCTGGGAGGAGTAGTCGACCGAAAAACGTACGGAAGAATAATAATAATTATAATAATAAGAATAATAAGTATGGTGGATAGTATATAGTGTGCTCTTTCAGGCACACTCAATAAGCGCGGGGAATAACATATAGTGTGCTCTTTCAGGCACACTCAATAAGCGCGGGGAATAACATATAGTGTGCTCTTTCAGGCACACTCAACTAGAAAAATTTCTAAAGAAATTTTGAGTGTGCCTGACTCTGGCCCCGTCGAGCCCTACATTAAATAGCTGTCAGCGTGTGTATGCGCGCGTGTGTGTGTTTTGTCTGTTAATTAGAGGGTTTTCCAAAGTCTTTTATTTTGAAGGGACTCTTATTTTGAAAGAATTTTGTCTAGTGTGTGTTTCTGTGTGTCTGTGTGTGTCTGTCTGTCTGTCTGTCTGTGTCTCCCTCTATCCATCTATCTGTCTGTGTTTATCTCTGTGAGAGAGAAGGATAAAATGGCCGACATTCAAACTGTATTATTGACAGTTATTGTTATTATACAGAGAGTTCAATCAAGTTAATCACAGTCAGGCATGTGGAGGGCAGTTAAGGAGAAAGTTTTACAGTATTTAATTTTGAAGGAACTCTTATTTTGAAAGTCTTGTTGTGTGTGTGTGTGTGTGTGTATGTTTGTGTGTGTGTGCGTGTGTGTCTGTGTGTGTGTGTTTGTGTCTGCGAGAGAGAAGGATAAAATGGCCGACATTAAAAATGTAGCCTTGATAGTCATTGATTAAGATAGCCCCTCCCCCCTCTCCTCCCTCAGACAGGCTTGAGGTTGCCAAGCAACCAGGGCCAACTGCCGGCCCTAATCAGCAGAGCAGTTAGGTGCACCTGTTAGAATGTCAGTTGGAAATGCCCAGAGAGAGAGAGAGAAAATGCTGAAACCGCCCGGTGTGTGTGTGTCTGTGTGTCTGTTTGTGTCTGTCTGTCTGTCTGTGTCTCCCTCTATCCATCTATCTGTCTGTGTTTATCTCTGTGAGAGAGAAGGATAAAATGGCCGACATTCAAACTGTATTATTGACAGTCATTGTTATTATACAGAGAGTTCAATCAAGTTAATCACAGTCAGGCTTGTGGGGGGCAGTTAAGGAGAAAGTTTTACAGTCTTTTATTTTGAAGGAACTCTTATTTTGAAAGTCTTGTTGTGTGTGTGTGTGTGTGTGTGTGTGTGTGTGTGTGTGTATGTTTGTGTGTGTGCGTGTGTGTTTTGCCTGTTAAGGAGAGAGTTTTCTCAAATATTTTATTTTGAAGGGACTCTTATTTTGAAAGTCTGTGTGTCTCTCTATCTATGTCTGTGTATGTGTCTGCGAGAGAGAAGGATAAAATGGCCGACATTAAAAATGTAGCCTTGATAGTCATTGATTAAGATAGCCCCTCCCCCCTCTCCTCCCTCAGACAGGCTTGAGGTTGCCAAGCAACCAGGGCCAACTGCCGGCCCTAATCAGCAGAGCAGTTAGGTGCACCTGTTACAATGTCAGTTGGAAATGCCCAGAGAGAGAGAGAGAAAATGCTGAAACCGCCCGTCGAAAAAGACGGTGTGGTGGCCAAACCGTTTGGCCTATCATTGAACCGACTTCACTATGAGCATCTTGAGCTTCTCCTGATCATCTACATATATATTTGAGGCGAAAATTGTATAAACCTTGGCCTTGGTAGTCATAGAAAGAACAGGTGCTCCCTGCTCCTTTTGGAAATTTCTCCTCTCCCGTTAACATGGGCGTAGATGCGGCCGTGGGTTGGTGTTGCTGCCGCATCTTTGTGTCTCACGCCAAAACTATAAAGCCGACAGCTTCAGCAGTGTTATCACTGCGACCACCACAAATTTTCCTACATTTCTAGCTTTAAAATTATTTCTGTAGAGAGACATTTGTGGCCTCAATCACAGTTTACAAATTTTTTTTTTGACGAATTTCTCTCTCTCTCTGCCCTCTAGCGATGACATCACCCACTCTAGGTCTGGGACATTCTACCAATACACACCCATTCATTTTTTTGGCGTGGTTTTTGGCGATTTTTGGCAAAACCGTTTGCCAAAACCCTTAGAAAAGTCATAGCACACTTGTCACGGCCGAGCCGGTCGATTTGACACCTTTTTTGTGTATGTGTGACCAAAACTCTGGGAGGAGAAGCGAACCGAAAAAAACATACGGAAGAAATATAAGAATAATAATAATAACTAGAAAAATTTCTAAAGAAATTTTGAGTGTGCCTGACTCTGGCCCCGTCGAGCCCTACATTAAATAGCTGTCAGCGTGTGTATGCGCGTGTGTGTGTTTTGTCTGTTAATTAGAGGGTTTTCCAAAGTCTTTTATTTTGAAGGGACTCTTATTTTGAAAGAATTTTGTCTAGTGTGTGTGTGTCTGTGTGTCTGTGTGTGTCTGTCTGTCTGTCTGTGTCTCCCTCTATCCATCTATCTGTCTGTGTTTATCTCTGAGAGAGAAGGATAAAATGGCCGACATTCAAACTGTATTATTGACAGCCATTGTTATTATACAGAGAGTTCAATCAAGTTAATCACAGTCAGGCTTGTGGGGGGCAGTTAAGGAGAAAGTTTTACAGTCTTTTATTTTGAAGGAACTCTTATTTTGAAAGTCTTGTTGTGTGTGTGTATGTGTGTGTGTGTGTGTGTGTGTGTGTGTGCTGCGAGAGAGAAGGATAAAATGGCCGACATTAAAAATGTAGCCTTGATAGTCATTGATTAAGATAGCCCCTCCCCCCCTCTCCTCCTTCAGACAGGCTTGAGGTTGCCAAGCAACCAGGGCCAACTGCCCTAATCAGCAGAGCAGTTAGGTACACCTGTTAGAATGTCTAGTGATATAATTTTTATTTCTGTAGTACAAAATCTGTGTCCGTTAAGGAGAGAGTTTTACAAAGTCTTTTATTTTGAAGGGACTCTTATTTTGAAAGTCTTGTTGTGTGTGTGTGTATGTGTATGTTTGTGTGTGTGTGCGTGTGTGTGTGTGTGTGTTTGTGTCTGCGAGAGAGAAGGATAAAATGGCCGACATTAAAAATGTAGCCTTGATAGTCATTGATTAAGATAGCCCCTCCCCCCTCTCCTCCCTCAGACAGGCTTGAGGTTGCCAAGCAACCAGGGCCAACTGCCGGCCCTAATCAGCAGAGCAGTTAGGTGCACCTGTTAGAATGTCAGTTGGAAATGCCCAGAGAGAGAGAGAGAAAATGCTGAAACCGCCCGGTGTGTGTGTGTCTGTGTGTCTGTTTGTGTCTGTCTGTCTGTCTGTGTCTCCCTCTATCCATCTATCTGTCTGTGTTTATCTCTGTGAGAGAGAAGGATAAAATGGCCGACATTCAAACTGTATTATTGACAGTCATTGTTATTATACAGAGAGTTCAATCAAGTTAATCACAGTCAGGCTTGTGGAGGGCAGTTAAGGAGAAAGTTTTACAGTCTTTTATTTTGAAGGAACTCTTATTTTGAAAGTCTTGTTGTGTGTGTGTGTGTGTGTGTGTGTGTATGTTTGTGTGTGTGCGTGTGTGTTTTGCCTGTTAAGGAGAGAGTTTTCTAAAATATTTTATTTTGAAGGGACTCTTATTTTGAAAGTCTGTGTGTCTCTCTATCTATGTCTGTGTATGTGTCTGCGACAGAGAAGGATAAAATGGCCGACATTAAAAATGTAGCCTTGATAGTCATTGATTAAGATAGCCCCTCCCCCCCTCTCCTCCCTCAGACAGGCTTGAGGTTGCCAAGCAACCAGGGCCAACTGCCGGCCCTAATCAGCAGAGCAGTTAGGTGCACCTGTTACAATGTCAGTTGGAAATGCCCAGAGAGAGAGAGAGAAAATGCTGAAACCGCCCGTCGAAAAAGACGGTGTGGTGGCCAAACCGTTTGGCCTATCATTGAACCGACTTCACTATGAGCATCTTGAGCTTCTCCTGATCATCTACATATATATTTGAGGCGAAAATTGTATAAACCTTGGCCTTGGTAGTCATAGAAAGAACAGGTGCTCCCTGCTCCTTTTGGAAATTTCTCCTCTCCCGTTAACATGGGCGTAGATGCGGCCGTGGGTTGGTGTTGCTGCCGCATCTTTGTGTCTCACGCCAAAACTATAAAGCCGACAGCTTCAGCAGTGTTATCACTGCGACCACCACAAATTTTCCTACATTTCTAGCTATAAAATTATTTCTGTAGAGAGACATTTGTGGCCTCAATCGCAGTTTACAAATTTTTTTTTTGACGAATTTCTCTCTCTCTCTGCCCTCTAGCGATGACATCACCCACTCTAGGTCTGGGACATTCTACCAATACACACCCATTCATTTTTTTGGCGTGGTTTTTGGCGATTTTTGGCAAAACCGTTCAGTGAAACCCTTAGAAAAGTCATAGCATACCGATCCCGGCCGAGCCGGTCGATTTGACACCTTTTTTGTGTATGTGCGACCAAAACTCTGGGAGGAGTAGTCGACCGAAAAACGTACGGAAGAATAATAATAATAATAATAAGAATAATAAGTATGGTGGATAGTATATAGTGTGCTCTTTCAGGCACACTCAACTAGAAAAATTTCTAAAGAAATTTTGAGTGTGCCTGACTCTGGCCCCGTCGAGCCCTACATTAAATAGCTGTCAGCGTGTGTATGCGCGTGTGTGTGTGTTTTGTCTGTTAATTAGAGGGTTTTCTAAAGTCTTTTATTTTGAAGGGACTCTTATTTTGAAAGAATTTTGTCTAGTGTGTGTGTCTGTGTGTCTGTGTGTGTCTGTCTGTCTGTCTGTGTCTCCCTCTATCCATCTATCTGTCTGTGTTTATCTCTGAGAGAGAAGGATAAAATGGCCGACATTCAAACTGTATTATTCACAGTCATTGTTATTATACAGAGAGTTCAATCAAGTTAATCACAGTCAGGCTTGTGGGGGGCAGTTAAGGAGAAAGTTTTACAGTCTTTTATTTTGAAGGAACTCTTATTTTGAAAGTCTTGTTGTGTGTGTGTGTGTGTGTGTGTGTGTGTGTATGTTTGTGTGTGTGTGCGTGCGTGTTTTGCCTGTTGAGGAGAGAGTTTTCTAAAATATTTTGTTTTGAAGGGACTCTTATTTTGAAAGTCTGTGTGTCTCTCTATCTATGTCTGTGTATGTGTCTGCGACAGAGAAGGATAAAATGGCCGACATTAAAAATGTAGCCCTGATAGTCATTGATATTATAAAGACAGTGAAAACAGCCCCTCCCCCCTCTGCTCCCTGTCTGTGTCTGTGAGAGGGGCCAGGTGGAGCCCACCAATCAGAGCAGAGCAATCAACCGCAGCTGCTGTGTGAGATTAAACAGTGCTGAGAGAGAGAAAAACGTCTGAAAGCCACCCCTCGAACAGAAAGGACTCCTGACCAAACCGTTGCTCCAATCTCTGAACCGACTTTACTGTGAGCATGCTGAGCCCTTCCCGAACGTCTAGAGACCTGTTTTGTGTGATTACCAGGAAGAAATGTCCCCTTTACAGCGATTCAAAGAAATGTTACTTCTGCTTTCCTCCAGAAATTTTCCCGCTTTTTTAACATGGCAGTCTATGGGGCTGTGGATGGGTGTTGCTGCCGCATCTTTGCGTGTGACGCCAAAACTATAAAGGTGACAGCTTCAGCAGTGTTATCACTGCGACCACCACAAATTTTCCTACGTTTCTATGTATAAATTATTTCTGTAGAGTGAAATTTGCGGCCTCAAGCGCAGTTTACAAATTTTTTTTTTCGAGGAATTTCTTTCTCCCTCTGCCCTCTAGCGATGATGTCACCAACTGTAGCTCGCGAACATTCTACCAATACACACCCATTCATTTTTTGGCGTGGTTTTTGGCGATTTTTAGGCAAACCGTTTGCCGAAACCCTTAGAAAAGTCATAGCCCGCGTCGCCCGGCCGAGCCGGTCGATTTGACACCTTTTTGTGTATGTGTGACAAAAACTGTGGGACGAGTAGCGCGTCAAAAAAAGGGCGTAAGAATAATAATAATAACTAGAAAAATTTCTAAAGAAATTTTGAGTGTGCCTGACTCTGGCCCCGTCGAGCCCTACATTAAATAGCTGTCAGCGTGTGTATGCGCGTGTGTGTGTGTTTTGTCTGTTAATTAGAGAGTTTTCCAAAGTCTTTTATTTTGAAGGGACTCTTATTTTGAAAGAATTTTGTCTAGTGTGTGTGTCTGTGTGTCTGTGTCTGTCTGTCTGTCTGTCTGTGTCTCCCTCTATCCATCTATCTGTCTGTGTTTATCTCTGAGAGAGAAGGATAAAATGGCCGACATTCAAACTGTATTATTGACAGTCATTGTTATTATACAGAGAGTTCAATCAAGTTAATCACAGTCAGGCTTGTGGGGGGCAGTTAAGGAGAAAGTTTTACAGTCTTTTATTTTGAAGGAACTCTTATTTTGAAAGTCTTGTTGTGTGTGTGTGTGTGTGTGTGTGTGTGTGTATGTTTGTGTGTGTGTGCGTGCGTGTTTTGCCTGTTGAGGAGAGAGTTTTCTAAAATATTTTGTTTTGAAGGGACTCTTATTTTGAAAGTCTGTGTGTCTCTCTATCTATGTCTGTGTATGTGTCTGCGACAGAGAAGGATAAAATGGCCGACATTAAAAATGTAGCCCTGATAGTCATTGATATTATAAAGACAGTGAAAACAGCCCCTCCCCCCTCTGCTCCCTGTCTGTGTCTGTGAGAGGGGCCAGGTGGAGCCCACCAATCAGAGCAGAGCAATCAACCGCAGCTGCTGTGTGAGATTAAACAGTGCTGAGAGAGAGAAAACGTCTGAAAGCCACCCCTCGAACAGAAAGGACTCCTGACCAAACCGTTGCTCCAATCTCTGAACCGACTTTACTGTGAGCATGCTGAGCCCTTCCCGAACGTCTAGAGACCTGTTTTGTGTGATTACCAGGAAGAAATGTCCCCTTTACAGCGATTCAAAGAAATGTTACTTCTGCTTTCCTCCAGAAATTTTCCCGCTTTTTTAACATGGCAGTCTATGGGGCTGTGGATGGGTGTTGCTGCCGCATCTTTGCGTGTGACGCCAAAACTATAAAGGTGACAGCTTCAGCAGTGTTATCACTGCGACCACCACAAATTTTCCTACGTTTCTATGTATAAATTATTTCTGTAGAGTGAAATTTGCGGCCTCAAGCGCAGTTTACAAATTTTTTTTTCGAGGAATTTCTTTCTCCCTCTGCCCTCTAGCGATGATGTCACCAACTGTAGCTCGCGAACATTCTACCAATACACACCCATTCATTTTTTGGCGTGGTTTTTGGCGATTTTTAGGCAAACCGTTTGCCGAAACCCTTAGAAAAGTCATAGCCCGCGTCGCCCGGCCGAGCCGGTCGATTTGACACCTTTTTGTGTATGTGTGACAAAAACTGTGGGACGAGTAGCGCGTCAAAAAAAGGGCGTAAGAATAATAATAATAACTAGAAAAATTTCTAAAGAAATTTTGAGTGTGCCTGACTCTGGCCCCGTCGAGCCCTACATTAAATAGCTGTCAGCGTGTGTATGCGCGTGTGTGTGTGTTTTGTCTGTTAATTAGAGAGTTTTCCAAAGTCTTTTATTTTGAAGGGACTCTTATTTTGAAAGAATTTTGTCTAGTGTGTGTGTCTGTGTGTCTGTGTCTGTCTGTCTGTCTGTCTGTGTCTCCCTCTATCCATCTATCTGTCTGTGTTTATCTCTGAGAGAGAAGGATAAAATGGCCGACATTCAAACTGTATTATTGACAGTCATTGTTATTATACAGAGAGTTCAATCAAGTTAATCACAGTCAGGCTTGTGGGGGGCAGTTAAGGAGAAAGTTTTACAGTCTTTTATTTTGAAGGAACTCTTATTTTGAAAGTCTTGTTGTGTGTGTGTGTGTGTGTGTGTGTGTGTGTGTGTGTATGTTTGTGTGTGTGTGCGTGCGTGTTTTGCCTGTTGAGGAGAGAGTTTTCTAAAATATTTTGTTTTGAAGGGACTCTTATTTTGAAAGTCTGTGTGTCTCTCTATCTATGTCTGTGTATGTGTCTGCGACAGAGAAGGATAAAATGGCCGACATTAAAAATGTAGCCCTGATAGTCATTGATATTATAAAGACAGTGAAAACAGCCCCTCCCCCCTCTGCTCCCTGTCTGTGTCTGTGAGAGGGGCCAGGTGGAGCCCACCAATCAGAGCAGAGCAATCAACCGCAGCTGCTGTGTGAGATTAAACAGTGCTGAGAGAGAGAAAAACGTCTGAAAGCCACCCCTCGAACAGAAAGGACTCCTGACCAAACCGTTGCTCCAATCTCTGAACCGACTTTACTGTGAGCATGCTGAGCCCTTCCCGAACGTCTAGAGACCTGTTTTGTGTGATTACCAGGAAGAAATGTCCCCTTTACAGCGATTCAAAGAAATGTTACTTCTGCTTTCCTCCAGAAATTTTCCCGCTTTTTTAACATGGCAGTCTATGGGGCTGTGGATGGGTGTTGCTGCCGCATCTTTGCGTGTGACGCCAAAACTATAAAGGTGACAGCTTCAGCAGTGTTATCACTGCGACCACCACAAATTTTCCTACGTTTCTATGTATAAATTATTTCTGTAGAGTGAAATTTGCGGCCTCAAGCGCAGTTTACAAATTTTTTTTTCGAGGAATTTCTTTCTCCCTCTGCCCTCTAGCGATGATGTCACCAACTGTAGCTCGCGAACATTCTACCAATACACACCCATTCATTTTTTGGCGTGGTTTTTGGCGATTTTTAGGCAAACCGTTTGCCGAAACCCTTAGAAAAGTCATAGCCCGCGTCGCCCGGCCGAGCCGGTCGATTTGACACCTTTTTGTGTATGTGTGACAAAAACTGTGGGACGAGTAGCGCGTCAAAAAAAGGGCGTAAGAATAATAATAATAATAAGCGCGGGGAATAACATATAGTGTGCTCTTTCAGGCACACTCAATAAGCGCGGGGAATAACATATAGTGTGCTCTTTCAGGCACACTCAATAAGCGCGGGGAATAACATATAGTGTGCTCTTTCAGGCACACTCAACTAGAAAACTGCATTTCCTGCGGAAAGTGCGGTGTGGGTGCCCTCTGCCGCCCGTTGCTGCCCGTTGCTGCCCGTTGCTGCATGTCATTTCCCCGTCTCTCTCTCCCCACATTTCTGTCACTCTTCAGCTGTCTCTATACTATAAAGCTTGAAAAGGCCATAAAAGATATATCTTAAAAATGTGAAATTAGCTGAAAAAAGTAGAATGGTATAACAAAGTGTAAAATTAGCTGAAAAAAGTACAATAATATAATAAAGTGTGAAATTAGCTGAAAAAAGTAGAATGGTATAACAAAGTGTAAAATTAGCTGAAAAAGTACAATAATATAACAAAGTGTGAAATTAGCTGAAAAAAAGTAGAATGGTATAAGAAAGTGTGAAATTAGCTGAAAAAAGTAGAATAATATAAGAAAGTGTGAAATTAGCTGAAAAAAGTACAATAGTATAAGAAAGTGTGAAATTAGCTGAAAAAAGTACAATAGTATAAGAAAGTGTGAAATTAGTTGAAAAAAAGTAGAATAGCATAAGGAAGTGTGAAATTAGCTGAAAAAAGTACAATAGTATAAGAAAGTGTGAAATTAGCTGAAAAAAGTAGAATAGTATAAGAAAGTGTGAAATTAGCTGAAAAAAGTAGAATGGTATAAGAAAGTGTGAAATTAGCTGAAAAAAGTAGAATGGTATAAGAAAGTGTGAAATTAGCTGAAAAAAGTAGAATGGTATAAGAAAGTGTAAAATTAGCTGAAAAAAGTAGACTGGTATAACAAAGTAGCTGAAAAAGTAGAATGGTATAAGGATGTATAGTATAAATATTTGTTGAAGGTTTGTAGAAAGATTTGAAGTTTGTACAATTTATTTAAATGGGATAAAATTGTAGAAAAAGTTGAATATGTAAAATATGAATAGTAGAAATTACTAAAATAATTGTAGTAATGTCCTAAATGAGCTGAATCTAGTGATATAATTTTTATTTCTGTAGTACAAAATCTGTGTCCGTTAAGGAGAGAGTTTTACAAAGTCTTTTATTTTGAAGGGACTCTTATTTTGAAAGCCTTTGATCTGTCTGTCTGTCTGTCTGTCAAAGAGAGTTTTTCAAAGTCTTTTATTTTGAAGGGACTCTTATTTTGAAAGCCTTTTGTCTTGTCTGTGTGTGTGTGTGTGTGTGTGTGTGTGTGTGTGTGTGTGTGTCTGCGAGAGAGAAGGATAAAATGGCCGACATTAAAAATGTAGCCTTGATAGTCATTGATTAAGATAGCCCCTCCCCCCTCTCCTCCTTCAGACAGGCTTGAGGTTGCCAAGCAACCAGGGCCAACTGCCCTAATCAGCAGAGCAGTTAGGTGCACCTGTTAGAATGTCAGTTGGCAATGCCCAGAGAGACACACAGAGAAAATCCTCAAATGAACTCCCTCGAAGAGGTGGCAAAAAATGCCATAAGGTGTGCCACAAACCAAAATCCGAAAGTACCATCAGTAAGCTCGTCTCGTGGACCATGTCTGGGCAGATTTTCAGGCGAAAATTGGATAAACTTTGGCCTTCGTGGTGATACAAAGAACAGGTGCTCCCTGCTCCTTTTGGAAATTTCTCCTCTCCCGTTAACATGGGAGGAGATGGGGCCGTGGGTTGGTGTTGCTGCCGCATCTTTGTGTCTCACGCCAAAACTATAAAGCCGACAGCTTCAGCAGTGTTATCACTGCGACCACCACAAATTTTCCTACATTTCTAGCTATAAAATTATTTCTGTAGAGAGACATTTGTGGCCTCAATCGCAGTTTACAATTTTTTTTTTTGACGAATTTCTCTCTCTCTCTGCCCTCTAGCGATGACATCACCCACTCTAGGTCTGGGACATTCTACCAATACACACCCATTATAAACGCAGAATTTGAGTAAAAACCTGCTCAACTTTGAGCCTTGATAGTTTAAAAACGGTAAAAGATTTTAAAAAGAGTTAAATACGAGTTTAATAGTTTAAGATCTTGTGTACAATTTGAAATTTGAATGAAGTCTGTAGTAGTAGTAGAAGTAGTTTAAAAGGTAGAATGTTTGTGGAAGGTTTGTAGAAAGATTTGAAGTTAGTACAATGCATTTCAAATGGTACAAAAAATTGTAGAAAAAGTTGAATAATTTGAAAATTATTAATAGTAGAAATGTGAAAAGTAATAGCCATCATGTCCTAAATGAGCTGAATCTAGTGATATAAGTTTTATTTTTGTAGGACAAAATTTGTAGGAGTAGTTATGCGGCGAAAAACGTACGGAAGAAAAATAATAATAAAGATTTGAAGAACAATAGTGTGGTCGCCCTCTGGGCACCCACACCAACTAGAAAACTGCATTTCCTGCGGAAAGTGCGGTGTGGGTGCCCTCTGCCGCCCGTTGCTGCCCGTTGCTGCCCGTTGCTGCATGTCATTTCCCCGTCTCTCTCTCCCCACATTTCTGTCACTCTTCAGCTGTCTCTATACTATAAAGCTTGAAAAGGCCATAAAAGATATATCTTAAAATTGTGAAATTAGCTGAAAAAAGTAGAATGGTATAACAAAGTGTAAAATTAGCTGAAAAAAGTACAATAATATAATAAAGTGTGAAATTAGCTGAAAAAAGTAGAATGGTATAACAAAGTGTAAAATTAGCTGAAAAAGTACAATAATATAACAAAGTGTGAAATTAGCTGAAAAAAAGTAGAATGGTATAAGAAAGTGTGAAATTAGCTGAAAAAAGTAGAATAGTATAAGAAAGTGTGAAATTAGCTGAAAAAAGTAGAATAGCATAAGGAAGTGTGAAATTAGCTGAAAAAAGTACAATAGTATAAGAAAGTGTGAAATTAGCTGAAAAAAGTAGAATAGTATAAGAAAGTGTGAAATTAGCTGAAAAAAGTAGAATGGTATAACAAAATGTGAAATTAGCTGAAAAAAGTAGAATGGTATAAGAAAGTGTGAAATTAGCTGAAAAAAGTAGAATGGTATAAGAAAGTGTAAAATTAGCTGAAAAAAGTAGACTGGTATAACAAAGTAGCTGAAAAAGTAGAATGGTATAAGGATGTATAGTATAAATATTTGTTGAAGGTTTGTAGAAAGATTTGAAGTTTGTACAATTTATTTAAATGGGATAAAATTGTAGAAAAAGTTGAATATGTAAAATATGAATAGTAGAAATTACTAAAATAATTGTAGTAATGTCCTAAATGAGCTGAATCTAGTGATATAATTTTTATTTCTGTAGTACAAAATCTGTGTCCGTTAAGGAGAGAGTTTTACAAAGTCTTTTATTTTGAAGGGACTCTTATTTTGAAGGGACTCTTATTTTGAAAGCCTTTGATCTGTCTGTCTGTCTGTCTGTCAAAGAGAGTTTTTCAAAGTCTTTTATTTTGAAGGGACTCTTATTTTGAAAGCCTTTTGTCTTGTCTGTGTGTGTGTGTGTGTGTGTGTGTGTGTGTGTGTCTGCGAGAGAGAAGGATAAAATGGCCGACATTAAAAATGTAGCCTTGATAGTCATTGATTAAGATAGCCCCTCCCCCCTCTCCTCCTTCAGACAGGCTTGAGGTTGCCAAGCAACCAGGGCCAACTGCCCTAATCAGCAGAGCAGTTAGGTGCACCTGTTAGAATGTCAGTTGGCAATGCCCAGAGAGACACACAGAGAAAATCTTCAAATGAACTCCCTCGAAGAGGTGGCAAAAAATGCCATAAGGTGTGCCACAAACCAAAATCCGAAAGTACCATCAGTAAGCTCGTCTCGTGGACCATGTCTGGGCAGATTTTCAGGCGAAAATTGGATAAACTTTGGCCTTCGTGGTGATACAAAGAACAGGTGCTCCCTGCTCCTTTTGGAAATTTCTCCTCTCCCGTTAACATGGGAGGAGATGGGGCCGTGGATCGGTGTTGCTGCCGCATCTTTGTGTCTCACGCCAAAACTATAAAGCCGACAGCTTCAGCAGTGTTATCACTGCGACCACCACAAATTTTCCTACATTTCTAGCTATAAAATTATTTCTGTAGAGAGACATTTGTGGCCTCAATCGCAGTTTACAATTTTTTTTTTTGACGAATTTCTCTCTCTCTCTGCCCTCTAGCGATGACATCACCCACTCTAGGTCTGGGACATTCTACCAATACACACCCATTATAAACGCAGAATTTGAGTAAAAACCTGCTCAACTTTGAGCCTTGATAGTTTAAAAACGGTAAAAGATTTTAAAAAGAGTTAAATACGAGTTTAATAGTTTAAGATCTTGTGTACAATTTGAAATTTGAATGAAGTCTGTAGTAGTAGTAGAAGTAGTTTAAAAGGTAGAATGTTTGTGGAAGGTTTGTAGAAAGATTTGAAGTTAGTACAATGCATTTCAAATGGTACAAAAAATTGTAGAAAAAGTTGAATAATTTGAAAATTATTAATAGTAGAAATGTGAAAAGTAATAGCCATCATGTCCTAAATGAGCTGAATCTAGTGATATAAGTTTTATTTTTGTAGGACAAAATTTGTAGGAGTAGTTATGCGGCGAAAAACGTACGGAAGAAAAATAATAATAAAGATTTGAAGAACAATAGTGTGGTCGCCCTCTGGGCACCCACACCAACTAGAAAACTGCATTTCCTGCGGAAAGTGCGGTGTGGGTGCCCTCTGCCGCCCGTTGCTGCCCGTTGCTGCCCGTTGCTGCATGTCATTTCCCCGTCTCTCTCTCCCCACATTTCTGTCACTCTTCAGCTGTCTCTATAAAATAAAGCTTGAAAAGGCCATAAAAGATATATCTTAAAATTGTGAAATTAGCTGAAAAAAGTAGAATGGTATAACAAAGTGTAAAATTAGCTGAAAAAAGTACAATAATATAATAAAGTGTGAAATTAGCTGAAAAAAGTAGAATGGTATAACAAAGTGTAAAATTAGCTGAAAAAGTACAATAATATAACAAAGTGTGAAATTAGCTGAAAAAAAATTAGAATGGTATAAGAAAGTGTGAAATTAGCTGAAAAAAGTAGAATAGTACAAGAAAGTGTGAAATTAGATGAAAAAAGTAGAATAGCATAAGGAAGTGTGAAATTAGCTGAAAAAAGTACAATAGTATAAGAAAGTGTGAAATTAGCTGAAAAAAGTAGAATAGTATAAGAAAGTGTGAAATTAGCTGAAAAAAGTACAATAGTATAAGAAAGTGTGAAATTAGCTGAAAAAAGTAGAATAGCATAAGGAAGTGTGAAATTAGCTGAAAAAAGTACAATAGTATAAGAAAGTGTGAAATTAGCTGAAAAAAGTAGACTGGTATAACAAAGTAGCTGAAAAAGTAGAATGGTATAAGGATGTATAGTATAAATATTTGTTGAAGGTTTGTAGAAAGATTTGAAGTTTGTACAATTTATTTAAATGGGATAAAATTGTAGAAAAAGTTGAATATGTAAAATATGAATAGTAGAAATTACTAAAATAATTGTAGTAATGTCCTAAATGAGCTGAATCTAGTGATATAATTTTTATTTCTGTAGTACAAAATCTGTGTCCGTTAAGGAGAGAGTTTTACAAAGTCTTTTATTTTGAAGGGACTCTTATTTTGAAGGGACTCTTATTTTGAAAGCCTTTGATCTGTCTGTCTGTCTGTCTGTCAAAGAGAGTTTTTCAAAGTCTTTTATTTTGAAGGGACTCTTATTTTGAAAGCCTTTTGTCTTGTCTGTGTGTGTGTGTGTGTGTGTGTGTGTGTGTGTGCTGCGAGAGAGAAGGATAAAATGGCCGACATTAAAAATGTAGCCTTGATAGTCATTGATTAAGATAGCCCCTCCCCCCCTCTCCTCCTTCAGACAGGCTTGAGGTTGCCAAGCAACCAGGGCCAACTGCCCTAATCAGCAGAGCAGTTAGGTGCACCTGTTAGAATGTCAGTTGGCAATGCCCAGAGAGACACACAGAGAAAATCTTCAAATGAACTCCCTCGAAGAGGTGGCAAAAAATGCCATAAGGTGTGCCACAAACCAAAATCCGAAAGTACCATCAGTAAGCTCGTCTCGTGGACCATGTCTGGGCAGATTTTCAGGCGAAAATTGGATAAACTTTGGCCTTCGTGGTGATACAAAGAACAGGTGCTCCCTGCTCCTTTTGGAAATTTCTCCTCTCCCGTTAACATGGGAGGAGATGGGGCCGTGGATCGGTGTTGCTGCCGCATCTTTGTGTCTCACGCCAAAACTATAAAGCCGACAGCTTCAGCAGTGTTATCACTGCGACCACCACAAATTTTCATACATTTCTAGCTATAAAATTATTTCTGTAGAGAGACATTTGTGGCCTCAATCGCAGTTTACAATTTTTTTTTTTGACGAATTTCTCTCTCTCTCTGCCCTCTAGCGATGACATCACCCACTCTAGGTCTGGGACATTCTACCAATACACACCCATTATAAACGCAGAATTTGAGTAAAAACCTGCTCAACTTTGAGCCTTGATAGTTTAAAAACGGTAAAAGATTTTAAAAAGAGTTAAATACGAGTTTAATAGTTTAAGATCTTGTGTACAATTTGAAATTTGAATGAAGTCTGTAGTAGTAGTAGAAGTAGTTTAAAAGGTAGAATGTTTGTGGAAGGTTTGTAGAAAGATTTGAAGTTAGTACAATGCATTTCAAATGGTACAAAAAATTGTAGAAAAAGTTGAATAATTTGAAAATTATTAATAGTAGAAATGTGAAAAGTAATAGCCATCATGTCCTAAATGAGCTGAATCTAGTGATATAAGTTTTATTTTTGTAGGACAAAATTTGTAGGAGTAGTTATGCGGCGAAAAACGTACGGAAGAAAAATAATAATAAAGATTTGAAGAACAATAGTGTGGTCGCCCTCTGGGCACCCACACCAATAATAATAATAATAAGCGCGGGGAATAACATATAGTGTGCTCTTTCAGGCACACTCAATAATAATAAGCGCGGGGAATAACATATAGTGTGCTCTTTCAGGCACACTCAATGAAAGCTGTTGGTGAATGTAACACCAACAGACTGACACTCACCATCTCTATGACCCTCTGTGCCTCCTCCACGCTCTCTATGTCGAAGAATCCAGCAGGAGCTCCCTCCATCTGCTGCTTCAGCTTCTCATTGGCGTCGGCCATCTGAGGAAGGAAGCTCTGCAGCCGGTCCAACACTGACGCACAAAACACAACAAAACATGGATCATCACACCTCTGGCTCAAACAGAGTTTATTCTAACCTTTACTGTCAATACATCATATAAGAGGAAGAAGTAAATAGGGAGCGACAGAGCTGCAACGATTAGTCGTTTAATTGATTAGTTGTTACTATTAAGTTATTCACCAAACATTTTGATAATTGATTAATCATTTTGAGTGTCCAAATTCTTTGATTTCAGCTTCTCAAATGTGAATATTTTCTATTTTCTTTAGTCCTCTGACAGTAAACACAACATCATTGTGGACTAAACATGCCATTTGAAGACAGAGGAAACACTGATCAATATTTTTCATCATGGCCAACAGATTCTTTAATAATGAATACACCTGTAGTTGTAGTTAAACAGAAAGACAGCATGCTGGGAGGTGATGTTTGGTCTTACCGCTGCTTCTCGGGACTCTCTCTGTCTGCAGGGAGCTGCCAGCCTTTGGCTTGAGGAGAAGCTTCTCGCCGAGACCTGAGCAGACAACAAGTTCACAATGAGTTAGAAATAATACCTACAGTTTTAATAATACAGTTTCCTAACCAAGTAGTTAGCACGTGTGCTGATGTCATATGGTTATTTTAGCTGTCTACAAGTGAGGATAGCATGATAACGTGAGAGGACGTGAAAAACCTTTGAGATAAGTTACTGTTGTTCTGAAGAAACCTACACAGACACAGCATACAACATGTACTTATGACTGTTTCCACTGCACGCCTAAATAAAACATAAAATGAGCTCCGGTTAGCTGACTCTCTCAGTGTACCGAGCACAGGTTTTGGCACACTTTGACTGCTACTAATATTAAATTCAAACCTTCTCCGTTGCCACATGACAGCAAAGCCTGTGAACTCGTTTTCTTGACGTTTAATTCCATTTTTAGACGCGACGCGATAATGTTTTCACCGACATGTGTGTTACGAGTGAGAGCAACTTCCGGATGGAAGGTGAGAAAATAAATATTTAAGCTCAGAGTTAAATGGCGCCCCCTACTGTTTGGGAGGAAATTACACTGTGAAGTTGGCCGTGAAAATTACACCAGCCGTACATGGAGACTACATTATACAAACATCGTTAAAATGCCGCACTTTGGCTGAATTTAACAGTAAACGTAATAAACGGACGACCTTTATAATACAAACTGGATAATTGCTAAAGAAAATACGCTCTGCGGCTGCGCACTGCAATCCAAATATCTGTGTGGCACTTTTTGTTCTGACGAGAAAGCCTGCAGTGTAAGTGAGAGGTCTCACTCTCGCTTGTTTTTGTTACCGCGAAACCTGCAAGACTGTTCGCCCAATGAGAGTTTTGTACTAGGCTACATTATGAACTTGTCTTTGTGTGCTGAAAGCTAATTTAATGTATATACAGCAGAATGTTTTATATTCTCGCCGAGATAATAGAGGGATACAATGGTTAAAGAGAAATTCGCGCACTTTGGCACGTGTCTTTCTTTTAACTGCTATATTAAACTTAATTGACTTCCTTGTTGTGAATTAAAGCTGTCCGTATGCAAAATTTGTCAACTGTGCCGGATCACATACGCATTTTTTTTCAAACCGGGTGGCTGATCTCTCCATCAGAGACGATCTTTGGTGGTACTCTTTGCTCTGACGCGGCTTTCTGGCTGCTTGACTGTCAAGGAAGAAGACTCGCATCTCTTCTTCTGGATGAAAAGTCTCCATAGCAGAAAGGTAATTAATATAAAATAAATAAACTAAGGTGAACAATAGAATAAATACTATTATTTTTGTATCTACTCGCTAACAGCAGTCACTGTATTCTCCCGGTTAACGCGTGAAGAAAGTGAGGAGCCGTGCCTCCTACTGTTTTGATTCCTACACAGCTAGCTAACGTAGCACTGTCTTAGCTAACACAAACAAACGCCCACAACTCACCAACATTTTCTGTGCTTAGCAAAGACACCAGTAAACATTAGCCTGTGTCACAGGACTGCGTTAAACGAAGTCGCTACGATAAAACAGAAATGAACTGAGGCTGAGACAGACAGGTAATATGAAAGGCCTGAAGAGTGATGAAGTGCAAATGTGATAGGTGGCAAGCCCTTTAAACATTTAAACAGCAGCAGTAAGTCTATGTATGCATACTGTCATTTTGACTAGTAGCAAGTGTAATTAAAGATATCAATAATTTATTTCTTACGAGTCAAAATGTAAATTTTTTTTATCAGGATTTGTGAAAATGTTCACATCTGTAACTTAATTACAGCTCGTCAGCTTGTATTGCTTCTGGAGCTAGCGTTTGTCTGGTTGTGCCGCTGTATGTGTGCTAAACGTTACAAAAAAAAATTCTACATGTGAAAATATATATTGTTTCATGTCAGTATAATTTAACTCACATAAAAAAAAAAACATTGAACGTTAAAGGGCTTGTTGTAGGTGGGCAAACTCACGTTATAACGACGGTTTTCGGACTGCGTCATCAACTTTAGATAAGCGACGCCCGTCTAAACAAAATACAGTTTTTAACAACACATTTTCCCGCTTTCACTGCTGCTCTATGTCAACTAAATAACATAGCACTCCTTGTCCCTTCACTTCAAACTTGTTCACGTACTAATGAAGATGTGACACTATCTTTCCTGCTTTGGTGTCACTTTGACATCAGCTAAACTCATCTAATACCTCTCCTCCACATCAACATCCGGAGTAGTGCATACTGTGAGATGTTGACAGCTGTACAGTGAGCTCATGGGTGGCTGCCAACAAGACTTCCAGCACTGAATTGTAATCATGGGCACGACTTTCCCAGAGCTCGTGTAAAGATAACAATGCCTGTAGTCACTCCTGTAATGACGTGGCTCATTAGATTCAAACTCTGTCACTCACGTCCATGTAGAGTTGAATTGAATTCCTCAGTTTCATCTGTACTTCATTAGGAAACAGCTGCTCTGTATATTTAGCCGTCTCCGGTTTCAGGTTGAGTTTTGTTCCCCTTTAAGTAGTGACTCAGCTGTTCCATCTCACAGTAATATCTCCTCCGATATGTCTCCAGGCTGTGTTTTCCTGTTCTTCCAGCTATCCTCTCCTGTCTGTTGTCTTCCCTTGTGTATTTTCCTCAGGCTGATGCGTCCATGTGTCCAATTTCTGATATGGATGGTGCACCTGAGCCTGTGTAAACCAGTTTTCCTGTGTATCATTTTTTACACCACCCTCAGACTGAATGACAGGAGATGAGACTCTGCGGCCGTAGACCACATCATGAGTATCCAGAGTCTGGGAGGAGCTATAGGGGAGTCCCTGGGCTCTAGCCTGACAGTGCGTATGAGCGGAGCAGGTGGTGGGTGGAGTGCTGTCTCCCTGAAGCCTGTTTCCTCTGGGCGCTTTGCCTCACTCTTCCAGACTATGGTTCCCACTGGTTATACTAAGCTACAGGAGGAGCGGCTAGCCATGGTGGACCTCGGAGCTAAACCAGAGGTCAGCCCGCTGCAGAATGGCTACAGACAAGAGACATCACACATAGAAGGCCGACGGCTCCTGGACCGGGCCTCTCGGTCCTCTGTGACTTTATCTGATTGTGGAGATGGGGGTTACTCTGAAACAGAGCCCATGCTGGCTGAGAGGAGGCTCTCCGGGGAGGAGGCAGACGCAGAAGAGGAGGAGGATGAGGAGGAAGAGCTGGGATCCGATGTGCAGAATATGCCCAAGGAGTCGCCTCTGGCCATGGCGCTGCAGATATTGTTGCCTTTCCTGCTCGCTGGATTTGGAACTGTATCAGCTGGAATGGTGCTGGATATTGTGCAGGTAAGCTGTGCTACAATACAACTATTGTTCAAACAACTAGCAGCCTAGCTGAGAGCTTAAGACAGGGTAGCATTAAAGGCCAAGCCTGTTCAGCCATTTCACTGTTTGTCTTTGTTTTCCACTGCAAGTAAATCTAACAAACCTGTCTGATTATCAGACTGCTCAGCTCTGACTTCTTGTTGCTCCTCTTGGTGAGGTTAAAGGTTCCCTGTAGATTTTTCTTGTAAACAACCAAAACATGCTGAATACATATCATTCCTCATAAAAAAAACCTTTGCAAATATGTATTATGATATTCTAAATGAAAACACTCATACAAACATAGCTTCATAGTGCTACTAGTGGCCAAAAACTCCACAGGATACCTTTAACTTCCACTTCATTTGAAAATGATGGATTATAATCATGAGAATATTATAATAAAATCATATTTTCTCCAACTGATTTTCAGCTTTTAGTAGTTAATTTCACTTCACCAGTGTTTCCTGTTTTGGAGGTTGGTTCACATAAGTTAGTTTGGAGGCCTTTTTTGTCTTGAGTGACAGACATGTCAGGTGGTTGCTGCATGCTAAGCAGCACACCATGTTCAAAACATTTCTTTAGAACACATCACAGTCTTATCACACCTTTATTGAATTAGTGCCAGGATTTTTGACGGGAGTGACAAACTAGTCTGCTCAAACCATTAGATTCAGTCCACTGGTTCATAATGCAAATGAGGCCTGGAATTTGAATCTGATTGTCAAATGAGGTTGACTGAAAGTGGGGTCAATATAAGGTTAGACGTGTTTAAAGTAATGTCTTCCATCCTCGTGTCATCCGCAGCACTGGGAGGCGTTTCAGTACATCACAGAGATCTTCATCTTGGTTCCTGCTCTGCTCGGCCTCAAGGGAAACCTGGAGATGACTCTGGCCTCAAGGCTGTCCACAGCGGTGAGACAAACACACACAACGACTCTGTCTGAACACAGTCAGGATAACACACTACTTTGGAAGTCTTTTTATGTGAAGCCTGAGGAATCAAACTTGGAATGGATTTAGCGTTCATCAGTGTAGTTTTCCGGCTCCAGCTCATTTGAAAGAACTACAAAGACGACAGTTCCTGACGAGGGGTCGTCCATTTTTCTTTCAGTGACATAACGTTTAATCTTCTGACATAACTTGTTGTAATTAAATGGGTTGTGTCCAGCATCATGCTGCGTTGACTCAACTGTTGTTTTATGCCTGAGTTTCCAGCCTCATGATTCGTCCTTCTGGCTGCTGTAGATGGCACACTAGATGTGTGATGTCATTGTGTTGAGTGTGTTTGTTTGTGTGAAGTCATCTTCACAGTTTAAGCCCCCTACAGTTGTTATTGGTCATCTCTGTGGCATCTGGACAGCTGTTCCAGCCTGTAATTACAGCGTGAATGTCTTCTGCGCTGTCAGGTTGACTGGAGAAGAACTGAACAGGCTCCTAGTGACCCTGTTTGTCAGTGCAGCTGTCTCTGCTCTCACTGTCCCCATCTAAGTTCAAGTTATAATTACTTTGGAAAGTTTCAGAATTATTCTGGAGCATCTTGAATGAATTTTGGTGTAACAGCTTTGCGGATTAGGAATTAGTCAAGGAATTTGCTGATGTAGCAGAATGACGGGTGATTTCCTGCAGAGGGTGGTAAGAGGGGCTGCTGCAACAGCAGCTCAACAGTCGGAGGGCAAATTTTTTGCTCTACATCAACTTCATAAAGCAAAAGCTGTAAACAGGGAAGAGCAGCGAAGAGGGAACAGGTCTGCCTGTACCTGAGCCACGACTGCATGCATTCACAGCACGTGATTTCCCATAAAACTGCGTCACATTCGACACAAACCTGTCTATTTCCAATCCTGTGAATGAGTGCATGAAGCGCTTATTCAGCAGAACCTGTCATAGATTCCTCACTGTACGTCTCTCTCTGTGTTTGTCTCCGCTACTCAAACTCTGCCGAAGAAGTGAAGGAAGAAGCAGAATTGTCTCTTTGTTTGGTTTTTGGCTCTTCCTGCTGGCCCCGGCCTCCCTGCATACAGGCTCCACAATCACAGTGCTGTGTCAACACGGACAGCAGAGCTCAGTGTGAGCTGATACTTCTCAGTGGTGTTCCAAAAAAACTATTTGTCTTTGTGTTACTGTTCTCCTCGTGCTCAGCTGGGAAACAGACAGCGATTCACAGTGTGGTTAAGTGTGGTGTTCTTTTAGTCACTGGTTGAGGAACTGTTCATTGTTTGCTTAATCAGTAAATGCGTCAGTGCAAACTGCGGTGCAAATACAAACCTGTATCTGATGGTAAGTTAGTTGATGATGACGATGATGAACTATTTCAATATTGACAAGCTCAAACAGACTATTTATTGATTGGCTAAGCTATAGGAACATCCCAATTCAGAGAGGAGTGAGGGAGAAGGTCAAATGTGCGTCACATATTTACTAACCGACTGCGCACAGCAAGAAGAGAGACATTGACCTCGGTGCTGTTGGCAGAGCTCTGAGCAGCATGCACAGGAATGAATTACAGTGTAATATATTTGAATATATTTCTCACCTTTTCCCTCATGGTCTGAAGAAGTCACTAAATTTGTCATTAGCCACTTTTTAGAAGAGAAAAACCTACAACCACCTCACTTTTTTGTAATTTGAACACACAATTAAAATGATATAGGCCTGTATTCCACGTAATGATAAATACACTGTATCTTTGTATCCCAGGTGCTATTTACATTGTCCTTGAGACAAAGGGACATCCTTAATTTCGAGCACTGCCATTATAAAACTGTTTTCACAGCCTACTAGCCAAGACTACTACACAGATCTTCAGTGCTCAGATAAGATTCAGATAAGAATGTCTTTCACTTGTCAAAGACTAAAACAAAGCCAAAAAAATCCTCAAAGCAAACAAGAAATACAGACATGACAGAGCATCAATAGAGACGTTTCTGTGGATCATAGACTTCAGACAGTCATTAACTGCAAATGATCTGGCACCAGATATTAAATACGATGAATTCATTTACAATTCCACTGATCTCTGAAAGTAGATTTAATAGTCAGTCTGTGAAAACACAGGGTTGTCTCCGCTTGAGCTTCGAGATAACTTGAACCTGATAACCTGATAATCCGGATCTCTTGGCCTCCGCTGCTTCAGCTGATGACCGTACTCTATTTAATCTGCAATACTAAATAGAAAGACCCCTTTAAGTTCGAGATAGTTTTTCCTCTTAGTTTTGGTCCTCTAAAATTGTGGGACTGTGTATAATAAGAGCTACAGACTTTTCAGATCATGAAGGAGCTCTGGCTGTTTTATATTCAGTCACTAAAAACTCATAAAATGTTTTACTTTCTTCTGTCCTCCTTCCCAACACAGGTGAACGTGGGCAAGATGGATTCTCCCATAGAGAAGTGGAATCTAATCATAGGCAACCTGGCACTAAAGCAGGTAATCACACACACACATACACACATCTTGGACTTACTTATTTACATATGTACAGCCAACATTGCCTTTTCAATAAAATATTGCAATCAATATTGCAAAGATTGCTTGAACGAGGCCACCTTACAGATTTGAAATGTCATAAATAACAAAATAATCAAACTGAAATGTATTTAAAGGTCCCATATTGTTAAAGTAAGTTTTTAATTCTTAGGTTGTTAAGCAGGTCTAGGTGCTAAAAGTATCCTGAGTATCTTGACCTGTGTAAGGTTGTGATGTCACAGTCAGTCAGTCACTGCCCCCAGCACAGACTATAATGTTATTGTTTTATGGTACTTAAAACCACAAATATATCTTCTTATGGATGTTAATATGGGACTTTAATATGGACACAAAACCTCCCCTACATGCTGTCTATATTTATGTAGCAGTAGGAATGTTGATGTTGATATGTATTGCAGTTAGAGAAGCAAGCTTGTGCCGGGAAGGACAGGACAAATCTGGGTAGGAAAAATGAAAAAGCAGCACTTGCCTCTCCATCATTACTACCACTGAGCAAGGCCGTTAACCCCAACTGCTGCAGTGGAGCTGCTCAGTGACCCACAGATCAGACTGTGGTTATACTGGACAGCTTCCAGGTGTGAATGTGATCAGGGCTGAAAAATAGAGTTTCTGCTCTCAGTGAAACTCCTGTGAATAAATAAAAGGAGAAAAAAACCTAATATTCTGATGCACATTACTAATGGTGTTAATTGGTTGGACCCAGGTGGGCAGTGACTCAGACAGTTCTACTGAACTGTGTCTGTGTATCCAGACTGAGCACTAGTTCTGCTAATCATCTACCCACACACTGATAAACACACCACAACACATGCAACATCATCATGTTTTGACGAGCTATCTGTCCGATATGTTACTCAATTACATCTGCCAGCAGGAAGTGTTATGTAACGGAATGAAAAAATCTACCTAGATATGATGTTAGTTACAGTGTTTCACCATTGTTTCTATATGAAACATTCCCTACCTAAAGTGACCCTTTTACTAACCCTGTAAACACTGTTTGCCTGCTATCACACACGTCGTAGTGCTTGTTATCAATAAAACGGTCCAGTAGTAAACCCCCCTGCCCCTCTCCTCCTCCAGGTTCAGGCCACTGTGGTGGGTTTCCTGGCTGCCGTAGCAGCCGTGGTTCTTGGTTGGATCCCGGAGGGGAAGTTCCAGATGAGCCATGCTGTGCTGCTGTGCTCCAGCAGCGTGGCCACGGCCTTCATAGCCTCCCTGCTACAGGGTAAACACACCCACACACACACACACACACACACTGACAGCTGAGAACCGCAGTTTAAAATAAACTGTTAACATTGTTGCTGTGGAGAAGCTGGGTCACTTCCGTCCTCTTCACAAGCAGTCTTTGTAACTGATCTCACATACAAGTTAGGATGACAAAAACACTTCTTTCTCACTGACAGACTGTGTGTGAAAGTCACCAGTAACACGATGACCTTTAGTCAAGTGCTCCTTGTGTCATGTTCAGGTATCATCATGGTCGGTGTAATTGTGGGTTCGAAGAAGACGGGCATCAACCCAGACAACGTAGCTACACCTATTGCCGCCAGCTTTGGTGACCTCATTACCTTGGCGATCCTGGCCTGGATAAGCCAGGGCCTCTACAAGTGCCTGGGTAGGTGAACAGCTTCTACATTCAAAAGACTACTGTCCCGTTCCAGACTATATTCTAACTGTACACAGTATACACCATATACAAATCTATATACTGTATTTTTGTGGTGTGTACACAGTGAATCAACATACTTAATGGTTTTATATTGTGTAATGTGACGCGGCTGGTAATTTCGAAACGTCTAAAGCTGTAGAAGAGTTACAGCCTGTGTCAGCACAGAAGAAGAGAGTTATGGCACAAAACTACAGGGAGGCGACTATTCCTCCAGTGTGTTACAGTGTTTGAAGCCACTGCAGACCCAAATCCACAACAGCCTTCTAACCATAGAATTTAGATCTTACATAATAATAAACATCTAAAAAGTTTTAAGAATTAGTTTCAATTCAGATTCAAAATATTCTCATTTAAGATTTTAACTTTCCTGACACTAGGTTTGAATTGGGTGTGGTTACACTCGGGTATTTCGCGGTTGGTTTCTGCGAACCAATCATAAAAAACCCGCCTCAGTTCAGTCCAACAAAACAAAACCTCTCTGCTCTCACTCAATCTGCCTCAAAGCCAGCCCGAGCCGAAAGAAATCGACTTCTCATAAACTGACTAATCTTACACTTGTTTTCTTATTGAACAGAAAAATACAACCATACATCTTCTGAATTTTAGTTTCTCACTTTTACTAAGCTAAGGTCAGATCAACTGCCTTGTTAACTCATTAGAAAACATACGTTGGTCAAGCGAAAACAAAATAAAACTCACAAAAACATCTATGTTAGTCTTTCCACCAACTCTGATTTGGTGAAAATATTCTAAATACATTACACTTAAACCGATACAGACTCATAGAGTTCTCATGAGGGAGCTGTCAATCAAAATGTGATCTCTGCCACAGCTACACAATATTGAGAAATTGTCTAAACAGCAAAATGAACGCCCAACTTTGATATCATATATGGACTATTTCAAGCCACATTTCCGGAGTTAAATTTTTCCAGAGCTTAAACTTTTATCTAAGATTTAAAAAAAGAAAACATGCAGCTGTCATAAAGCTGCTAAGCAAGGACACCCAGAGACTTTGAGGAAATGTTTCATCAAATACATGCAGCTTTTAACTGTGTTTGAACACTGTATGACTTACTGTAGAGAAAATACGTCAATATTGAGGTTGACACAGCATGGCGCTTCTGATTTTTGTGAGTCCATTAACTTTCTAACATCTATAGTCCATGATCATTAAGTGTTTAAGGATTTTTGCTCTCACTTGAGTTTGGCACAGTCACAGTGTAAAGTCAGAATAAAGAAGAAGGAGTAAGTACAAATTAGTTTGAAAGAAAATGTGAAAATGCAGCAATATCTGTGAATTCTTGGCAAAGAAACTTTACCTTTATGACTGCATTCATCATTGTTTCCATGGACACAGTGAATCTTGTACTCGCATGTCAAATATAGTGTGGGAATATGTGGAATTATGAATTGGGAAATGTAGGAACCCATCTAGGTGTGTCATTGAATTTAGCAGTTCCCAAATAAGTGAACAAAATGAAGGAAGGAACGAAGAAAAATATTTTTAATCAGTTATTTCTTTGTGAGCTCTTTGTGACACCATAGAACTTAAATAAACTCATCAGGTTTTTTATCGTGGAGTTAATTTATTCAGTCTTCTGTTTCTTAGAAATAAATGAATGAATCTTTAGGTGCTTTGTAGTGAGACACTTCTCTCAGTCAGCCAGTAGGGGTCCCTCCTGCCTCACTCTGGATTATCTCTGCTCTCCAGTTTGAGAACAGACGTCTCTGTTCCTTTCACCACACATTCCTCATGTTTAATTCATATCACATCCAGACCTGTGTTGCACCACCTTGTATTACTTAATACAGCGCACACTGGAAGCTGTTTCTTCTTGGAAAGAATCTCACACTAACTAACCCTGTCAGATCTAATTCTATGACATAGATGTTCAACACTATGAAAGGAGCAGTGCTGTGAGCTAAATGTATTAAACACACTTCAGATTTCATATTTCCATGGCAGGAGAGTGCAGTGAGGCTGTCTGGCTGTGTCACTCTCAGGACAGTGGCTCTGTTGTTCTTGAGCCCAGGCACGCCGACTCTTTCCTGCTAAATTGGAACTAAAGGACAGTTAACTCTCAACTAAACAGAATTTAAATCACATGATTATCTATGCAGATAAGAACTTAATGCCTCTAATGCATCTAATTTTGAGGGAAACCAGAGTAGAGATGAGACACAACCGATACAGAGTAGCTGCAGGAGCCAAGTCGTGTCCGGCCAGGTTTATTTATAAATTGCTTTCAGCAAACAGAATTTTTTACAGAGAGCTTTAGTGAGAGGGCTGAACAACAGATAAAAGCAGGGATAATGAGAGCTGGAGATAGAGCCCAGTATGTGTCGGTATAGATGTGGCAACATTGGGCCATTTCAAAGCAGCCCACAAAAGAATTGAATTCATAATGTCAACAAAATGGAAAGTAATGGTTACTATTGAGTGTAATTAATAAATCAGTGTGCGTCTGGATGTTTGGACACTGGTTGCACTTACCCCTGGAGAAAGGAACATCATCTACAATGTCTTTCAATATTTATTATTCACCACATAAACTGGCAGGAGGATGTGCCTGAAAAAAGTACCAGAAAGAATGTCTGGATTAAAGTATGTGTGCTAATATATTTTACTCAAATTAAAGTAGCAGTTTTCAACAAAAATACCACAGAGTTGCAAAATGGGAGTGGTTTTTGGGACTATTTCTCACTGGAAATTTCCATGAAAGTTTTCTGTAAATGATCCTCAATGTTCCTCAGCAGAAACATGGGAGTCTCCAGGATAATCTGATGATATTACATATGTATTTTTAATGCCCATCAGTGGTAATAATTTGTTTCTGAGTAATCATGTTTTTTTCCATCGGCTTGACATGGTGGATGAGTGCTACAATACCCATGAGCCTCAGTCATCATTGCTGTGGAGAAAAAGCACAAATCTAAACTGCAGCTAAATAAAAAAGCTGTCCCAGGTCGAAATGCAGTCCTGGAAGTCATCAGCTGTAGTCTGATGAAGATGCAGCTTTTTATTATCTTTTGTTAAAGTTCTATACATCGCTATGCAGATATCTGTTTATAAAGGTCAACAGAAATGTGTCCCTCTCATCATTCTCACATATCAAGTTGCTAATTGGACTGCAGAGGAATTCTTGGCACAGATATAGCCATAAGCACAAAACTGACATGTCACTTTATAAAGTTGACACAGAACAAAATTAGCATTCATTTGGAGTCTTCCTTCTGGCCATCTGACAAATGTAAGTCCAATATTCGAGTCAAGTAAAGTCAATTTTATTCATACAGCCCGATATCACTAATTTGCCTCAAAGGGATGTATCTGTCAGCTCTTTGGTGCTAGACCAGTAGTGTTTGGTGGGTTTATATTAGGTGGGTGGGTTTATTTTCCCTGAAAACAGCTGTCTGCTGCAACTGGAAACAAGGTTTATGAGAGCACCAAGGGTGTACCAGATCAGTAAAGTTGTAGGCCGTAAAATCAAAACAATAAGCTGAAAGATAAATAAAAGGCTATGTAGAGCTGAGGGCTACTGCAGTCTGGTCCCAATTTTCTGTTTGTTTGCCACTACTAGTGACCTTTTTCACATTACCTGTCATCATTTGACCATTGGTAACAGGCTTATTATCAAAAAACCATATATATTCTAACTGAGTTGCTCATATTTTGTTACTGATGATTTAACTGGTAGAGTTTTCATCATGCTCCAGGCTCAGTTATCTGACATTGTCTATGCAGAAAAATAAGACTTCCAGGGATCTGGAGGCCTGAAATAACTCTTCACTGTGTGAAACTGATAATACATATAAGCAATATTTGTTACCACTTCATCCCAGGAGAATTTAAATTTAATTTCCTGTCCCTAACCGAACCTTGTCAACACATCAGAGTTAGAATAACCCTGACAGGTTCTTACTTTGTGTGGTTACCCGCGATTGAACTGGATTCTTTGGCAGAGAAACATATCACTACTCTCACTTGTAGTTTTTACATTACAAACTCATGCTGGGTTTTGGGTGCACTTCTGTCACCATAAAGCAAGCTAGCTATCATCACTGTTTGGATCATCATTTCTTTTCCTGTGCATTAGAAGCATCTTGCCATTTCTCAGCTAAAAGAGATAGTTGGCAGCGTCACTGTTCTTTTTCCTGGCAGGGCGTTTTAGCAAAATGCAGTCCACCAGAGATGGACAGGAATATCAATAGTATGTTTATTGGTTTATTCATAGCAACAGGGAGGCACAGTAGCAGAGTGTCAGAGGTTCATGTTAACAGTTTAACCTGTAGAAAGCTTTAATTAGAGCATGGCTTATATACAACTTACTCTGTGCATGTTAACTCAGTGTCAGATCCCCTGTCAACGTCTGCAAAGGGAGCTGAGTTGATGTGGGACAAGGCTCCCCTCTTAAATGTGTGCCTCAGTATATCTGCCTCAGCTTTATATTTTAAGACTGAAGGTCTGCTAGAGCCAGTTATACCCCTGAACTGAACAGTGGGCACTTTCTACTCTCCAGCTATGAGGCCATGGAGATAATAAATCTGGGACTGTTTCCTAATGACAGTTATTTAGTGCTTGGAAC
The DNA here is from genome assembly GCA_946959425.1 of Argyrosomus regius. Taxonomy (NCBI): domain Eukaryota; kingdom Metazoa; phylum Chordata; class Actinopteri; family Sciaenidae; genus Argyrosomus; species Argyrosomus regius. The sequence continues at coordinate 2,910,616 of OX336904.1, read as the reverse complement.
AGAATCCTGCTGGAAACATCTGGTGGTGGCTCTAAGCAGGTGCTTTACCATAATTACTCTTTCAAAATAGTTGTGTTGTGCTCTATTGTAGTTTGCACAAAGAGATACAGTTGCAGGGAGAAAGTAAGGAAAACCTTACCTGTGTTTGTGTCTCCCCTCTTGGTGCTCCACTTTCTCTCACATTTAAAACATTCGCAGCTCAGTAAGTATCGTGACTCTATCAAATCATAGTCAGGTGTCATATTGGCACTGACAGTACCCAGGTGGTTTCCCTTCCGTTTCCCTAGGGCATGCTAGGATAGGCTCCAACCTTCTACCCAAACAGGAAAAATGAATGCATCTCTTCCTTTTCCCCAGATTCCTACCCATATGTGTCGTCACTGGTTTGCGCCTTCTTCATGTGTCTGACTCCCCTGTGGATCGTCATCTCCTCCAAGCACCCAGCCAGCCGCACCCTGCTTTACTCCGGATGGGAGCCAGTCATCACTGCCATGGTCATCAGCAGGTGTGTGTGTGTGTGTTTGTGTATGTAACTGCGTGTGTGTGTGTTTAGTCTTCAAAGGGGAAAGAACAGCTATTCTGCGTCTGCAGCTTCCAATGTCTGGTTTGCTTGATGACTCATCCCCTAAACAAGTTGCAGCGCTCGAGCACATACACCCTCGGGTCCCCTTGAGCCTGGCAGCCTCAAATACAGCCAGTAGGAAAGGATTGATTGTCTCACTCACTCTTTCTTATGCTCGCCTCTCAACGCTCGGTGCAAGTGATCCCATATTACTCAGGCTTTTATCGAGCAGTAAGAAAATGCAATTATTGGCTCTGGAAATCAAAAGCTTAAAACTACAGAAAAATCTTTCATTTTGTCTCTCGTACTGTCTTCAACTCTCTCTTAATGTTCTCCATTGAGTGCAGCTGATGACTCATATTTTGTGGCATTTGTAGGGGGCACAGATTCACTGTGGACACCATTTAGATGAAAACAATGCTCTGTCTCTCAATACTATCTTTCTCTTTCCATGCCCCTCTTTGTCTCTCTCTCACAAACACACACAGTAACATCAGTTAATGATCTTATTATGTTGTGTTCTGCAGCATCGGGGGGCTCATCCTGGACAAAACAGTGTCTGACCCAAATCTGGCTGGCATCGTAGTGTACACCCCAGTTATCAATGGTGAGTCTATTGGCACTGCTTCCTCCTTCACTCTGGATGGCTTTAAGGTGTTACTGTAACTAACATAACTAACTAACATACAAGGACAATCTGATCTAAGACTGTACCAAAGGTTTTGAAATAATAGCTTCCCAAATCCTGGGGGATTTAGAGAAGAAATATGTAAAGAGAAGTCAAAGCTTGTGCAGTTAGATTGCTCTAGATGACTCAGTTTTAAATGATTTCGACATGACCATTATTATAGGTCAATGTTTTCAGCTGTGCGGCACTGGCGCTATGGCTCTAGGGATGGAGGTGTCTGTTTGTCAGTCAGTCACGATGGTCCAGACTGAAATATGTCCACATCTATTAGACAGAGTGAAATTTTTATTATAGTGTCATAGATACGCTCATGCCCAGCTCGCATGAGCTTACAAGATACCATAAATTCAAATATGTCATGAATTCATCTAGAGAGAGCCAAAACAATGTCACACTTTTCCAGACATCTAATTTCCATATAATTTTCCATTGGGATTCTCTGTAATTTCTTAAGACCCAATTTATTTCTTTATTTCCAAAATGATTGTTGTAATCGATCCAGCTGTAATGTTTGTCCTCTTCTGAACTGCCTTTTATAGAGCTGTATGCTCTTATGAAAAATAACTTCTGCCTGTGTTATTCCCTGAGGTGCCTTCTCTTCAATGGGTCTGTACATTTTAGAAATTCCCTCTCTGCCTGTCTTTTATCATTCCAAGCTGTTTGACTTCTGCATTCCAATATGGCTTAGTCCTAAACATTTTCTGATATGTCCCTTTCTGACATGAAAAATCAGCTTTTGTAGAAGAATATGTATTTATTTTCCTCTATATTATATGACAAAATAATCCATGTTAATTAATAGCATTTGTGTTGTTGTTTTTTTTACATCAATCTATTTTACTAATAAGTTTTAACAGAGCAAGACAATACATATTAGGAGAAAGCAAATTGTCTAGAAATATATATAGAAATGTATACCCATTATTATCTTCAGAAGAATACGTCTTATGACTTCTTCCATTTAGGACACAGCATTTAAAGTCCCTGAGAAATGCAAGAAATGATTCCCCATGGCTGTTAATGCTTACATCTATGGCCACTGGAGATGAAACTTTATCTATTTTTATTATTCCTACTATTAAATTCACCACACAAATATCATATGTCAGCGTCTAAGGAATAAATATGAGTCAGCAGGTGTTCCAAATATACTCCAACTATGCCATCCACAGTTTCATCTATCACCTTTATTCGAAAGTGTTCCAACAGTTTTTGACCAGAATACCAAATACCAGTTCCTCCTGAGGCTTTGTTGGCTCTCACCTGTAACTTCCTATTGTCATCAAACCAGGACTAGCCTGGAGCTCAAGGACGTGATCAGTATGGCATCTCAGAGTAAACCATTTGTTACTCTTCAGCCTTTGTTTACCCCTAAGCTACCTGTGCCACTGTACTAACGGCAGCTTTCACCACTCCTTGACCAGGTCCTCTTTCTGGAACAGGACCACATTCCAGACCAGTTTTTCAGTAGCTCTCTTATTTTTTTTATATTTGGATCCTCACCATCATCATATGGCAGGGCTGACACACTATGCTGTTAGTGTTGCTGTTTTTCAGTGGTATCCATCATTGTTTGTCGTAGCTTCATCTCCATCACCTACAGTTTGTCTTCATCCTTGCCCTGCACCCGGTGGCACATGTAAATTGATTTTTCTGGCTTGGTAGTTATTTATCAAGTAACTTTGCTGCTTCCCCAGTAGATTCAGTCACCATGTTTCATGAATGTTTATCCACCAGAGGTCTGTTGAGGTTGTTTTATCACCAGCGTACATCTGGTGCTGGGCAGCCAATTTAGATTTGGTTTGTGATAAAATTTGAAACAGACAACCATGTGCCTCAGACAATGAATCATAATGATTTTGGTGATCCCCTGAAGTTTCCTCTACTTTGGTTTATGACCAAATATCTGATAAACATGGGTCACGTGTCATTGTGAGCATTTTAGCATGCTGATGGGAGCATTTAGCTTAAAGCACCATTGTCCTTAAGTTCAGCCTTACATGGCTGCAGACTCTTGATTTTTCCAGGTTAAATGATGTGTTAGCAAACACATGTCTTGATTTTAAAAGGGATACAGGTCTAAGACCATGTTAACTGAACTACCTCCAGCTCTGTTTCTTGAACCGGTGGATCGCGAACAGATCTGTTGAAGTGTGGAGGAGGAAAATGAAGAGCCAGGGCTCGACAGTAATGGTTGGCAGGTTGGCAGGTTGGCAGGTTGGCATTTGCAATCATTTTGAGAAATTGACAACCAGTTCTAGAGTCAGTGTTTATGTTTGTCCTTTGTGGACTGCTGGAGAAACCCAGTAGACTCTGTGGAAGAAGAGCCGTAGATATAAAAGACGGGTAAATGATTTTCAAATGTGCACTGTTCATTGCACACAGTTATACAGACACACCCACGTATATGTGAATGTATGTGTATGTACATAAATATACTGCGGAGAAACTCATTCTCATTCCTGTAGTTCTATCTGTTGGTGTATTTGATCAAGATTCAAATATTACATTTTGACATGAAAGCCATGTATCTCCTATTTTTAACTTAAAGTTAAAGGACCAGTGTTCATTTAGTGACATCTAGCAGTGTAGTTACTGATTGCAGCTGACTTGCTGCACTGTCTCCTTTCTAGCATAATGGAGAAATTATGGTGGCCACGAAACACCAATCAAAACATAGTTATGTATATTATTCCATTTCTGACATTTTCTGTAAACGGAACCACCTAAACTGACACACTGGACCTTTAACATAAAAAAAAAAACATGCACACCAAAATAAATATATTTGTAATATTTTCTGCATTAGTGATATTTAATTATTAATCAGACAGAGATGCTCAAACATTTCTGTTTGTCACATTTTTATTATCAAGCTGGTGCATAATTCCTTAATTACTCAATATATATGAGTAGGGTAACCATATTTACAGTTTCAACAACCAAAAGCAGATGCCTAGTTGCCAGACTAGCAACCACTTTCAAACCACTTTTATTGTTATAAAAAGTAGCAGTCTTTCTTCCCTCAGCTAGCTCTTAACACACACAGAAGACAAAATGCATTTCTGGATACTCTACTCCATTTTCTCATAATTCATGGTTTGTGATGTTCAGCCTACTGACCCTTGTGTACATCTCCTTGTAATAAACGTATTTCACTTGGTGACATTTCCAGAATGACTTTTGCCCCTAACTCAAACCACATGATGTGTTATGGCTGCGTAGCACTCTGGCCTAATGGTCTGTGCTGTCAGTGGAGAAATGATCCTGATGATGGATTGTGAATTCTGGTTAGTTTATGATCAAATAGATAAATATGGTGTGTTGTTCCTTCTTGGAAGTGTTCTGAATATGCTGGCGTCTTTTGCATTTTCCATAGCTGCTGAGACTTATGTGCAATTACAACATGATTTCCCAGAGAGAAAAATAATCACTGCAATCAATGGCTTTAGTTTAATTGTGTAGTTAAAAAAAAAGACTTGGTTGTCAGTAAAAGCAAATGTTTAAATGCATGTGAACACGGATAGAAATGTTGTATATGTATGTTTCTGGATATATTTGTGCTGAGAAGTGAAACTATTGGTCGTTAGTTTTCAGTTTTCTTAATGAGACTCTTTGTTAGTAGGCAGCAGCAACACACCCAGTTTGATTTTTACACAGCAGACAGCAGCTGTTAAACTTTGAAGTTTGGCTACAAAGAAACTCTGTCTGTTGTTTGTCTCATTTATCCCTCTCAGTTTTGCAATTAATGCAGTCTTTGACCCTTCGAGCTGAGATATAGACAAAGTGTTTACACACAAGATGGATGACACGGCATAGAGTCTATTTGTCTTGTGCTTGCCAGCTCCCAGGTGTGAATATAAATGTGAAAACAAAAGAAGAGTAAACATTCCCTGGATAAATGAAGGTTACTAAAGATTCTAAATGTTCATCAGCATAAATAAGTTACCTAATGAGACTAGTTTAGGCAATAGTCCGCAGTCCTTCTGTCTCCACTTTACAAAACTGGTCGTCTTCCATTTCGTCTCATTTCTATCTCCCAGTGCGAACTGGCTCAGCCACGGTTGCCAAGGGGCTGGCACCTCCACAGCAAGAGATAAGCTTTTAATTTAAATGGCATTAATGAGAGACATTTAACGAGATGGAGTACGATTCTGTCTGACTCTAATTGGTTTTCCATTGAGACGCACAAACAGCTGGGGGATCAAGTGTGTGCGTGTTTGCAAGGGCGAGGATGTTTTACTTTGTGTGCCCAGTGTCGGGGGGGGGGGGAATACAAGTCTCAGCAAACTTTTAACTGTCTCTGAGGCGGTCTTCTCGTGTCTTTCAGCTGATTAAAATGCACCACGGATCCTGTTCTAATAAAAAATACAATTGAACAAAGGGCAGACGGGATAGAAACTGTGAAAGGATGGTGTGTGGATGTTTGATTAGAAAGGAGCAGGAAAGGCGATGTGGAGAGTGCGATAAGAAAACAGGTGAAATGAAATATGGAGGGAGAACGCCTCCTTTTTTCCACACTGATCTCCATTATTTCATTTGAATACATTAGGGCTATTTTATGTAATTACACCTGCAATAGAAGGTATCTTTGGCTGCTTAAATTGCATTAATATTTAAAGAACCCAAGAGCTATTCAGGTATGTTTAATCCAATTCTTGTTGTACCCATTTCATTAGCTACAGTGTATCACATCAAGTGGCCCTGGTCTTCTTGCCTCCATTTTGATTTTAAATTCAGTTTCAGGTCATTATGAAGGTCTTAAAAGGGATTTGATCTGGTGTTCTGAACCCGCGGATACCAAATTATGTTATGTATCTTGTTGTGCAGTTTTCCAGCAGACAGCACATTTTGATCTTTAATCTTTGCTTGTCATCTTGGCATATTTGCCTTTTTTCTTTCCTTCTGTTGTTTGTTTTAAGATAAGGTGTCTGTCTGCCGAACATCTCAATAATAAATAATTTTTTTCTCTCCTCTCTCCATCTTTTTCTTTTATTATATTTTATCAGTGTTTGTGTTTTCACATCACATCCTGGTGTTATAGCCGTTCAAATAAACAAAATGAAATTAAACCTGGAGGAGAGAAGCAGAGATGAGATGAGCGAGCAGACAGTTCTTATGTCTCCCCCCCCTCCGGGCAGAGCGGCCCAGCTGAGAGGAACACAGACCCCCCTGCAGATCCCCATGTAGCCGTGCTGCAGCCCAGACCTCCTCATCCCCATTTGTCTTGTCAGACCCAGTGACCTGAATAAGCCAGATCGCCCCCAAACCTGTTTCACTCTACCTCTGCCCCCTGCTGGGGTTGTAAGAAGACCCTCCACCCTCTTACAATCTTACCATCCCAAATGCCCTGAAGAACGCAAAAACAGAAAGTCGAAATCAGTTCACAATCCAAGTGCACGGTTATTCCAATTTTAACCATGATTTGAGAACAAAATGGGAGCATAAACATGTTTGAAATGCCAGACTGCAGACTGAAATCGCTCAGTTCTGCAGTGTCTTATTTATGGTTATTGTTTATTCCCAAAAATTGAATGCAAATTGAAATTTGCACAGCCACAACACAAGTAAGTCACAGCCCAGAATAAGTGGCAAAAATACATTCACTGAAGCTGTAATGTTGATTTTTTTTTTTTAAAGGAATAGTTCACCTTATTTAAAAAAAAAAAAAAAAAAAATATATATATATATATATTATTTGTTCTCTTTCTGAGAGTGAAGTAATAAAATTGTTATCAATCTCACCCGTGTGTGTAAAGCACAGAGCTGTGTCAGGACATGGTTACCTTGGCTTAGCATGCAGACTGGAATGGAGGAAACAGCTAGCCAGACCTTACCCAAAAACATCCTACCAAAACCTCTCATGATCACTAATGAATATGTTGTATGCTGTTTAATCTACAGAGACAAAAAATGACACTGTGTTGTGTGGTGGACCTGTTTTTGTTGCCAACAACAGCTAGGTGGATTATTGTTTATTGTACATTTCCTTTTGTGTATGGATTAAACTAATTTCGTCCCACCTTGGACCGAGCCAGGCTGGCTGTTTCCCCTTCAGTGTTTATGCTACACAAGGCTAAACAATTCCAAACTCCAGCTCCACAGACATCGGATTGATGTCTCTCTGTAAGGAAAGCAAGCCAGCAAGCGTATTGAACTATTCTTCTAAAAACACACAGTGGCATATTCAGATTGCAAGTGCAGGAGTGTGAAGTGATAAGACGGGGAGCAGCAGACAGGGCAGAGCGAATGCGAATGCTCATTGTAATGTTACGTTTGTTTACAGCCCCAGTGGGAGCACTGGTATTGCTCCAATAAAATGTCACCACGCGGACAAAGCCACATTTGATTCAATTAAGTCCCTCGTGTATGGTTTGCAGGACACAACCACTTTAGTGACTGAAAGTCATCTACATATAGAAGATCTGTTTACCCGCTGCACTGCAAGAACCTGAATGATACATTTTTTTTGACTGTGAATAAAGAAACGTTTGTCTTTTCTCAGTTCTACAGCAACGCCTTTTTCTTCTCTTCTGAGCAGCTCTGTGCCCACCTGTCAGCTAGTTTGTTGGTGATATCTGTATGTACGTGAGCTCTCCCGCAGGGCTTAGTCACCAGACTGTGGCCACCAGGATGAAAGACACAGGAAGCTAGTCTGTGTGTTAAAGGGAAGGCGTGATAGCTGCAGCATGTGTGTGTAAAGTGGTCCTGTGTTTTGTCAGTACAGATGGCATCCCACATTCTCATGACTGTTCATCTGTTGATGTTAATTAAAATCTTACTTGAAGAAAATAGAACTGCACGCAAAGATGAGAGGAAAGTCTGTTAAGAAACATCATTTGTTATATTAGATGTTTTCTATCACGGTAATTATCTTGCAAACTCTTAAGATCGTTTTATCGTTGTGTGCTGCGGTAAAAGCAGAGCCCTCGCACAAGGCTGCCGTAGTTACGCTGTAACTGACTTGTGCCTCCTCAAAAATGTCGACTATGGAGATACCATGTGGAGACCACAAAAACTTGGTCCTCCTAAAAGTTTTCAATTCTGGTGAAGATTGTTGGTAGTAAAAATAACATTAAGCAAGTTGAAGCAGGATAATCTCAGACATTTTAGTCAAGTTTTCATCCAAATGTAGTCCATAATTTAACCAAGTTTACAGAAACCTGCAAAACAAAATGCAAATTATTAGGAGTCGGTTCATTAAGATAAACAGTTGGTGGCGCTAAATTCCTAATTGCAGAAGAAGAAGGGGCAATGTCACAATGTTTCAACAAACAAAGTTTAACTTATTCTTGCATTGTTTGTTTACATAAGTTATGTTTTTATGTTCCTAAAAGAAATATGGCCTAAATATCGATATCTGCCTTAAAAATGCAGTATTGGTTTTGCAGCTTTTCACACACCCCACACTGAATGCTCTGCTCCAATCATGAACCATGAACTCTTCTGTCTTGTCAGGAATCGGGGGTAACCTGGTGGCTATTCAGTCCAGCAGGATCTCCACTCACCTGCATTTCCACTGTGCTCCTGGGGAGGTTCCTGACGAGGCCAAAGGCTGCTACTACCCCTGCCGCACATTCTGCGGTACAGGTCAGTGCTGTGCCAGCAAGAATACTGACAGTTTAATGAAACCACATGTTGGCTAGGCATTACTGTACAACTCCAATATAATAGGTGTGAAGTAGAGGTCAACCTCTAGTGTGTAACACTTGATTGCTGATTAGAGGCTTCTCAACCTGACACATTTTGAAAGGTTTTTACATCAATACACATGTTTGGATGTGACGGTCAATGTAAACGCTGTCAGCATTATAATCAGCCTCTAATATGTGTAGTAAGATCACAGCATGAAGCTGGTCTTCAGCTCTGTTCCTGGTGAGCTGCAGTACTGGAGCTTCTTTGCAGTTAATTGCCATCTCCTGCTGGCTCAGGTTTAAATTCATTCTTGTTAAGTCTAAAATAAAAACCAGCAGGGATCCTGGGGACAGTAGGTGGGCTGAACAAAACATCCCAATTTGTCACCAAACTATTTATTCCTGTATTTTCTAAAGACTGCGTGCACAATTGAAGTTTAAAGAAATCATTCCTCCCCATTCCGTTCACCTTTAACCTTCATTCCCTCTATTTGTATTTTCTCAGGAGCCAATCATCGCTCCGCTCAGGTGCTCCTCCTTTTGGTGATTCCTGGTCACCTGATCTTCCTCTACACCATCCACCTAATGAAGAGCGGACACACCACCCTGACACCCATCTTTATGTCCGTCTACCTGGCTGCTGCTATGCTCCAGGTGAGTACCTGATGGGTTTTACTGCCACAATCCAGTCTTACAAACCATGCAACATGCAATAATTTCCTAATCCTTTTAGACTGCTGTTCAACTTAACACAATACAAAGACATGATATTTAATGTTCAAACGAATAACTTTATTATGTTAGGCAAATATAAGCTCATTCTGTTGCATGTTGCAAAAGTTGGGACAGGAGCAAAAAGAAAGTTGTCAATGCTCAGAAAACACCTGTTCACCGTTCAGGTTCAGTCTAACAGGTGATAGAAACATGAAGGGGCATCCTCGAAAGGCTCAGTCGTTAACAAGCAAGAATGGGGCGAGGTTCACCACTTTGTGTGGGTTAATAGTCAGTTTATGAAACATAGGGATTTCATCATCTACAAGCTATAATATCATTAAAAGATTCAGAGAAATCTCTGAACGTATGGGGCAAAGCTGAAAACCAACACTGAACCAACACCCCCGGCTATTGGATGTAGTTATCCATGCGTTAGAATTACATCATTTAATGAACAAGAACACATGTTAAATATTTAAAATTCACATACGATTAAATGCTAATACTGGAGGAGGGTGGGGAGGTGGAGGTTACAGTGTAGCCAATGTTGCTCACTATAATCTGTGACTATATTTGCACTAAAGAAATTCATTTTTGTATCTGCACAGGCTCGTATTACCTGCACATTTGCATTATTATTCAGAAGCAAACATTATTTTCTCAGCAGTGAGAATTGAAATACGTTGAATCTGCAGATGTGTGTCCTTTTTAACTCTTATTGTGAAGGAGGAGAGGCAGGCGTGTGTATCCTGTGAATTCCTCGAGCGTTGTGGTTCCAGGCGATGCCTGAAGAAATCCGACTTCCATAGTCTTTGTTTTGGCAGCAGTTGAGATAATTATGAAGGAGCGACATGAATTATGAATGACTGCTTTAAGTTTTACAGGTGAACCATGTCTTGACGTTTGGAATTTTAAGAATTTAGCTGGTATTTTTTTGTGTATGCACTGGACGCTCAAAGGCTTTTTAAAGCTCCCTTAAATCTTTAATGCAGATATGGAACATTAGGATGTAATCCTGGCCACTGAGTAGTTGGAGACTTTCCAAATCAATTAAATCCATAGCCAGTAGAGCTGCTTTAAGGGTGATTCAGTCCTTGATAGAACATCAAATGGCACAGACAGGCATGGTGTGTGAGGGTAGAGAGTTTGGATCCAGCCTCTGTTTTATTTTAATATTAAAAACATTTAAAGAGAGAACACCGATCAATTTCTTGATTAGATTTAAGAACTTTAAACACTGTTCTGCTTTGTTTTCTTTGAGTTTTAAACCTTCGACAAGATGGGTCAGACTAAAAAAGCAGACAAGACACAGCATGTCAGAATAATTCATCAACTTCTTTGTTGTCTGTGTTGATCTGTCTCTGGGATGTTTTGGAGAAATTGCCTGAAATCTGCTTTGAGTGATGGTTTCTGCGCTGCATCATAGCAGCAAGGTTATTATGGTATGATTGGTTATTGGAGCATGCGGCAGAAATTACTCATATTGAGTGAATTTCATCCATTTTGTCATCAGTGCATTCGCACAGACACAGACAGAATAGCAGATAGTAATTATTAGGCTGAATGCTGCACATAATATACAAGTTCAGTACTAACTAAGTTTTTCTAATGCCACATTCAAGCCGAGGCTCATTTTTAATACTACAACGTTGATAAATGCCAGATTCTGTATTAATTATTCATATTAAGATGAAACTCCAGCACAATACAGAATCCATGTTTTTCAGTTCTTCTTTGAACAGTTTTCAGACAGATTGTCTTTATTGTGCCAGAAGGGGAATTTGTCTCACATGAGAAGGACACACATATAAATTAATATCCTTACAAATAGCCCTATTACATCTATATATGCCTCTATATACATGCAGTGTGTATATACAGCACACAGACCCATGTCTACATCTGCATTTTTATACATTTATAGAAAGAGTAACGTAATCGGAAATACCCTTGTTGAGTTAGTATTGTCACATGTACATTCACTTTCTTCAGGTGGGTCATGGCATCATTGCAGATGTTTGGAATGAAATGAAAACTCAGTAACTCTGTCCTCTAGACCCCTAAAAAAACAAAAATTCTATCCCTCAGCCCGTAGCCCCTGACATAAACACAGAAATCCACTGATGGCAGAGTATGGCATTGTAATTATGGAGAAACAAGTCATTGTCACTGCTTTAAGGTTAGCTGGTTAAAAAAAACAAAACATGCTTTGTGAGTGAAACATGAGACATTACCAGCCAGAGTAGACATTCTAACAACACTCAGTATGTAATTACAGTTAATGGAGGCATTAACATGACTGAAGTGAGTCTGAAATGTTCTAGTGCTGTTGATGCAGTTTTTGGTGAAAAAACAGACAACCACAGACAAGTTAGAGACTAGTTGGTGAACACAGTGAAACATTTAGCAGCTAATTAGCCACATATTTCTATCAGGGGTTGATGGAGACTCAAAACAGAGCTCAGAGAAAGTGAATATTGAACCTCCATTCATTCATCAGGTTGATAGAAACACCACTCAAAATGAATGATGAATGTTACTCTGTAACTGCTTGATGTGTTTTTCATCTTGCCAAGATGAGTGTAAATAAAAGTAAAAGGCAATCGACAGGGAATGCAAACATCAAAGACACAAGGAAGAGACTGAATCCAGCTCAAAAAGGCAGAAGCATTTGTCAGTTACATCAACTTTTAACAGCTTTACGTTTTTCCAATGAGACTAGATTATTAAGGTGTAGTAAATTCTGCAAATTACTCCAAGTCCAGGGAGCAGAGTAGGAGAAAGCTTTCTTTTCCAGCTCAGTGAAAACTCTGCGATCGAAGCTGAAGACTGCTGGAGGTTTTCATAAATATGAGGGGAGTTCACCCAGCATGGCCTTGTAACAAGAAAATATAAATGAAGTTGTCTTACATAGGCTTAGTGATGACAAGTCCGCTAAACAATAAAGTGTACAGAGTATGAGCACAGAAACCAGGGTTATAAATCATAGAGCACTGTGTTGCACAGTGTACTAGACAACATCGCCGCAGTCCAAAACACTTAAAAGGTAATCGGCACACATTCCTTCTAGGCAGGTTTCTATTTCAAAATAGAAACCTATCACAAAATTATCAATGTGCACTTTAATAAGGAAGCTTGTCATCCAAACAAACATAAATAAATACCTAAATTGATTTTCCATTTACAGTAAAGAGAGTTGTGTTGCCTGGAGATTGGTAAGGAGCCCTTGGAAAAAAAAAAAATCATGAATTAGGTTTTCTCAGTACTAAGAGCTACATATACATGTAATGAGACGTGCAGCTGTTGTAATGCTGTGTGAAGATCATTTATGGCTTGGCTCGGGGGGGGGGGGGGGGGTATTAAAGCAATATAAAGCATTATGCTTTCCCAATACTATTTAGAAATGTAGGAAATTAAATAGGAGCTAAATACCTAATAAATAAATAAATAAATCTATCCTTGGGACAACCTTAGACCATCTGTAAAAACACATTGTGTGCCCTCTGCATTTACTTCCTGAACCAATTTATAGCTGTGTCCTCTTCCAGTATCACTTAATGTATTTAGTAATAGCTCGTGGTCTGCAGAGTCAAATGCTTTTGACAGATCAACAAATGAGGTGGTGCGTGCAGTGTTGCTATTTGTCCAGCACACTGACAATATCATTTAAGCTATATCAACTTAAAAGCTCCTCTGAGAAACCTTTCAAAGCACTCCTGCACCATAGATCCATTTCCCCACTGCCCCTCTATATTCCCACTATGTTGCAAACAATAATGTACTTAAACCTCTAAAATACATCAAGGTAAAAGGGATGCCTGATGAGGATTCAGAGGTGTCCTAGACAATCACCAGGAAAGGGAATGTAGAAAACTGCACAGGCTCTCACTGATGTCTTTATCAGGCTGAAACCAAACGTGTGGGTGTTTGAGGATTGTGAATAAGGTATAATTGTGCTTTGGCTGCACCTTCAGTGAGCCTCTCCACCTATACTTCAACCCAGGCACTAATGATGGTAATAAAGATTCTGCCACTCTCATTGTCTCGCCTGACACTCAGATAAACACATAAGCGTAAAATTTCAGGGTTTAAAATGAAGGTATGGGATCGTCTGTCTCATAGTAATTTATAATCCCTCTTGTGAGGAACATTTATTTAAATGTTGCGTCTATCCTTGTTTGGAATAGAGTGGCTAGGAGAGAAATCAAAGAGTCTCAGTTCAGACACTTGAATGTGTGAGACAGGAGCATTAGTTATGGATGTCAATAGCCTGAGGCAGAGACCTCAAAAGACCCTGGCGTGGTATATCACTGCTTATCTGAGAAGTGAAATCACTTTATCCATGCAGAGGTATTTCATGTAATGTATCCCCAAGTGAAGAAATAAATGTTTAATTCTCACATGACCTACATTTCAATATCCAATTGCCAGATACTCTCAACATGGACTCAGTCCTCAAATATAGTTATATTTTATATTTTCTCTCTGTACCTAATACGGGGCTGGACACAGTTTTCCAAAGATGCTGGTCACATGGTGGAATTTGATAACGTCATTGAGTCGAAGTAAAAAGTACTGTAACAGTCTGTTTTTTTTTATTGCAGCGATAAGCGGGAATTGCACATGTTGTGATTTGATAATGTTCTATTTAAAGTGAAAGCCATGAATTAGGGGAGAAATTGAACCATTTCGGCAGAAAAGCCCCAGTCATTGTGATATCTCTGCAAGCCTCATGGCCCAGTCAGTGAGTGGAAAAGAAGAAGAATGTAGTTAAATTGAAGTTCTTCATATTTTGGTATACAGTGGTTGGTGGCTTTACACAAATCCATAGTGAATATAAAAACCAAGGACATACCAAACCAAGAGGAGACACATGAAAATAAACTTAAACAATACACAAGATAGCATGATTTAACAATGCTTTGTGAGCCCAAAGAATATCCAGACAAAGAATGAGGCAATGCTAAATAAACTAAGGCAATACAGTGTAATAAGCCATAGAGGTGTCACAGAAAACTCGTAGCGAGAGAATAGTAGTTTGACAGTTTGGGAGTCAAGAGACTCTAACTCTGAAAAGGTTACACAGAATGTACTAGTAATGAATATGCATGAGCGCTGTAATGTAACATTCATGAGAATCGTGATACTGGGACATTTAATAATAATAAGGCCAAAAGTCATGGAGTCAGTACTTGGTCAAATACAAACCAATAAGAGTTGGGTTAAAGGCTCTTTAACAAAGGGTGAACATTTTGAGCTCTGAGGCCCAAACCTCATTATTTCAGTCGAGGCTGGCTATCAGATGTCATCAGTGTCATCTTGATGCATCAGAATTCCTGCATGCTCAGCAAGTCACACAAAAAACACAATATAACAAATATTTCAGAGGTTAGACACTAATATTCTTTATTATAAACATCTGAACGTGAAGAATCCTCTTTTGGGCTGTACATTTCCAATTGTCTAGCACTTCTATGTCTACCAAGGGTTGAAGTACAACCTCAAGTGAAAGTAAAACAATTTCCATTTACCTGTATTGCCCCACAGCCTAAATATTTAATTATTAAGCTTAAGAATGTCAAAGACATTGAAGTATGAAGCCTCAGAAAACTTTTATCCACCGAGGATGACCAACTGAAAACCCCACAAAAAGCTAGTTAGAGGACACTGAGTTAAGATGTACCATTTTGAAAGTAAAATGTTTCCAAGCTGTGTCTTTTCTAATGATGCGTTCACAGTTTTTAATTTAAACTCAATAAAATAGCTTTTAGAAGATGAATCGTAAAAGGCACACTGTCAGCAACAATATTCAGGTAGACTGTGACATTTAAACCATCATGCTCAATTGGTATTAACGAGCATGATGTGTGCCAAGAAAATATTCCCCACATCATTACACCACCAATGACACAAGACAGGATGGATCTATCGATTCATGTTGTTTACACCACATTCTGACCCATCTGCATGTCACAGCAAAAAACAAGATTGGTCAGACGAGCTGATGTTTTTCCCAATCTTCTACTGTCCAGTGTTGGTGAGTCTGTGCCCACTGGAGCCTCAGTTTCATAGCTGACAGGAACCTGCTGTGGTCTTCTACTGCTGAAGTCCTTCCACTTCAAGCTTCCATGTGTTGTGTGTGCAGAGACGCTTGTCTCCTGAGCACTGTTGGAACGCCTATTTATTTGAGTTACTGTTGCCTTCCTGTCAGCTAGTCTATATATTTTCCCCTGACCTCTCTCATTAACAAGGAGTTTTTGCCCACAGGACGGCCGGTCACTGGATGTTTTTTTTTTTGGTTTTTGGCACCAATCTCAGTAAACTCCAGAGACTGTAGTGTGTGAAAATCCCAAGTTCTGTTTGTGAGATACTCAAAGCACCAGCAATCATTCTACAGTCAGTCACTTCTTTTCCCCATTTTTTTTGGTATAACCTCATCATCATTTCAGCATGCTTTGATGCATTCAGTTGCTGCCACATGATTGGTTAATTGGATATTTGCATCAGAAAACAGGTGTAGAAGGATTGTAGCAGTCTGTGGTTTACAGGCTGGTAGGATTGGAGGTAGCAGAGAGTTGCAATAACAGCATTGCGCCCTGCTGTCGCTGATTCAAAATACAGAATGTTGATGTCGCTGGGTGGCAGCCATATCGTCTGAAAGCGCCTTCATTGTCAGAAAGACCTGCATTCTTAGTCACAATTTGAGACTTGAGGCCTGGAGACTCTGCTTGGACTTGCCCAAAAACTGCATGTTTGGTTTGCAACAATATTAACCTGTTTATATTGAAACCATTTGGTGCGTGTCCACTACATAATAAGGAATTTCATAGAAGAACCCATGCGCATGCCAGCGCATTAATGAGTCTAGTTGCTCTTTATCAAGCTTAGGAGATGCCCTGTGACATCAGCAGCAGCAAATTGAAGTTCAAGGTTTTGAGTTTGTAAGGGGTCCTGCTTTTGGACAATTTCAGGCATGAAAAGACAGTGTGTTGATTTACTTTGTTTAGTCTCTGTCCTTTTGTGTGCCTCAGTCTGCTCTCTCAGTGAGAGCCACAGACAGTGCCCACTGTAGCTCTATGAAGATGTTGACCTGAACAGGATGTGGCAGTGTGAAGTGAATCTGGACCTTAATGCATCCCAAATTCATTTTGTCAGGCAATTACACGCCAATGAAACATTGAGGGACCAGGAACAAGCACCCAGATGGCTGAGATAGGGTTTAGAAATATTCCAGTGACTCAGGACAGGGGAATCTACTGTCATACCAGTTTGATATTATGCTAAAGACCAGACCAGTAATACTGCATTTTACCACTAGATGTTGCACATAACTCCGCTCTAATAATGAGTGCCAGAAATGTAAGTTTCGATCTTCCCAGAGTTTCACAATAAAAGCCTTTTTAAAAAATTGAGTTTGTATTTAAAGTGTTATACAGTAACTTCTGCTACGTTACCGACTGTACTCACTGGCTAGCTACCTCGCTAACATAGCACCAGATGTGATAAGCATGAGTGACATGATGGTTGTCAGGGACAGCTTTATATTAGACTTGCTTAGGTATTTTGCAAAATTGTTATCAACGTACCGTGAAGACACCACTAACTTTGCAACACCGTCGGCTCTGTTGTGATGCTACTCTGCTAATGCTACATGTGCAGCAGAGTTGGGTCAGGGTTAGGGTTAGTATTGTAACGACCGCCCGCTATTGCTGAGAACTGCTAATTGTTTCTTTTTATTTTGCCACAGCGGCTCAAAATGACAAATGCCAGTTCAACTGGTTAGCACAAAATCAAACTGGTTTAGGCTCATGCACCAGACCAGCAAAACCAGAAACTGACCAATGCTAGTGGCTGTTCTTTCATACAGACTCGAATGGGGAGGAAGAATTTGCCAGAGAAACATTTGCCAACAGCCTGGTTTGTTGTGACAGAGGGCATTGAATTCTAAGTACGACAACTGGATTGAGCCAGTCAGTAAGGGTTGACCTCGCTAATCTGCTAGGGAAGGTAAAGAATTTGGAGGTATGGTTTTCTTTTTCTCCCATCACTGTTAAACTTAACCTTTACCTCACATGCTTCATTCATTTATAAAACAGGTTTCATTCATAAAAAATGCGACGCAGGTGTAAAAGGACCAGGACTTAATTACATCAATGCCTGATGGTTGTATTTTCCTACGTGCCTCTCCTCCTGCCAGCTGTGTATTAGAAAACAGTTTGTGCCTAAGAGAAAAATTCTCATGACTCGTCTTCTCTTTAGTCTAAGTGCGGCACTTTAAACTGACATTATACAAAGAAAAATCCATAATAACCCACCTGAGTCTTGCATATTCAAGTCATTCTTGAGCAAAATTGAATTCAAGTCATGCACAAGAGTAAGTTATTATACAATATCGGTTTAACGATGTGAAACAGCTCGCAATGGTCTGCAAATCAAGCGTTTTAGTGAGCAGTTTTGTTTTTTTAGAGTGCAGCAAAATCCAATTATGTTTGCCCAGATGATAAATAACTTCAGTGTTCAAGAGTAGATAATAAAGTGACATTAAATGATATAGCGTGTGTTCTTTCAGTCAAGATTTGCAGGTTTCTTTGAGCACAGGATTGGGGGTTGTGTATACTTGCATACTTAAGTAATGCACAGAGGCAGAGGGGGCTCAGAAGTAAATCTGAGCAAACTGAAGAGGGAACTTTGTGCCAGAGAGAGCAGCTTAGAACAGGGATTGTGTTAGAGTTGATGCATGAATGTGCCACACTGACAAAAATACCCATCATATACCATCCGTTCAGTCAGTAATTTCAAAACTGTTACCATGCAATCATTGACACAGAAATCAATGTGATTTGTTAACTTTGAAGGGTTGCATAGTTCAAAGTATTAAAAACCACTGTGCAGTGTTTTGGTGTTTGATAAGCCTTCAAACTCATGTAATGCAGAAGCCTTTCTGAATGTGATTTCATCAGTACCCAAAACCACTCTGTGTTTTTTTTGTTGTTTTTTTAAGCATTTTAAGCAAGCAAATAATACCCAATTAGTTTAGAATTTACATGAATGAAAATTGTGGATGTCCCAAGCCAGTTATTTTGGTCCCGGATTCCGATCCAAGTCCTTTAAGTCCTTTTAATATTGAGTATCTGCTCATATTGAGCCAAGACTTGAGGTCCTGAAAATGAAGAGACACCGTCAGCTAGATTGTTTTACTGGAGAAAACATATCATTTTGTTGAAATTATTGGAATCATTGGTTAAGTACAGACACAGTAAGTTTCATTTTGGTCATTGAGTTACTCACAGAATGGAAACATTTGGTGACAGTTGATATGACCTACCTCTCGATGTCGTTTCATCCATTTTATCATTTTAACCAGTGAAAATGACGTTATGCACTGACTAAAAATGAGAAGCTGTTGCCTGTATGTTTTGTTCATTGATAATAAGATGAAGAAATGAGTCTAAGTATCAACAACAGAGTTTTTTTTTGCCAACTGTGGTGCTGAGAATCACTCATCTGTTGCACCCAAATGATTTTTCTAATTCACACTCTGAATTTTCACTTTCACACATATAGTGAAATTGATGTGAAGGAGAGCAGCGATCAAACACTGATCAGGTTTATTTTATCCAATAGCAATCCATTATAAAATGCTGGGATCTGCTCTGATACCGATCCAGGGCTAAGGGTCGGTATCCAATATGGACATTCTTGTAAGGCAACTCACACCAATGCAAACTAAGCATGAACATGCAGAACAGTTTAAGACTAAAGCGAAAATTCACACAACTCTTTGCAAGCACCCAAAGAAACACACTAACCTGACTGCATGGTTTGTTAGAACCATCTATCTATCATCTTCTATCATGGACGGACTTTAGCCAGTCAGATCAATGAACCATATAGTGAAGCCAGTTGGAAGAAGAGCAAAAATATCTTTTCCACTGGCAAAAGTCTTCAGTGTCATTCTTTAATCTTCTTTCAATGAAGAAACTCTCTCCAACTCTGATATAACTGATGCTAGCACCATCTACACCTACCTCTTTGGCTTTTGGTTTTTTGAGCAGTCACTTCTCACACGTTGTCGAACATTTTACATTAAACTACGCCTGTGGCTCATGCCGCAGCTGCCAGTAGTTCCTCATGGGTGGACACAAACACGTAGCTGGAAGCCTGACAAGACTGATTTTTGCATGACTTTGTAATCTTGCATGTCCAGATGCCTCACAAGGTTAGAAACACACCACCATTATATAGACTCCTGTGTGTTTTTTAAGCAGTTTTTTGCTATTTTTTTTGGTCTGACTCAAGCTAACAAGTAATGTCTTTATTAGTTTAAAGGAATTATAATGGATAACATTAGCAGTGTCCAAACTTGACTGAAAATAGTAACGTTTTTGTGAACCCCAAATAGAATCGAATACTTGGTTTCATCTACTGTAGTTTGTCAGTTATAATAATAATGCAATCTTTCAAACACCTCCTCATGAACAGAGCACTCTTCAAGTTCAAACAAGTGGTTTATGGCAAGTTTCTACAGTTAAAAAATTTGTGAATCTGAGTTGGAATCCATCTGAGCATGAAACTGAATGTGTACTTTCTCAGGCCTTTGTTCAGGAATTGCAATCAACCCATTCTTCTGCCATCATCTACAACAAACTGAACATTCTTGTGCTCATTTTTATCTGTATATTTCTGTCTGCCACCTGCCTAAGTGGTTTGTAATTGGAGAAATCGACACAAAGGCAGATGCAGGCGAACGTGGCCATCTCAGGAGATCAAACAGCTTTATCTTGTAGACACTTCTCTCTTCCCTCTCACTATTCAGTCATGATTAAAGAACCAAATACAGAGACAGAGAAACAGACTGCGTGATGGATCGGCACTCTGTTATTTTGTCTCTTTCATTTTTTATTAGTTTTGTGTATGTGGAAATCTCAATGCTTGAAAAACTAAAACTTTCCACACCAGTCTCTGTCTGTCTCATCCTTTCTTTCTTTGTCTGAGAAAAAAAAACTTAATAACTTCGATGGAAGCTGTGTACTGTAAATGATGGATTGTAGTTGACAGTTTTGAGGCAGGTGATGGTACGAAAGCAACAATTGCAACAACTGAGAGGATGTCCAACTGTGCCGCCCTGTCATCATGAATAAAAGACAAAGCCATGACACCCTCGCTTATGGATAGCAGGGTTTGGAAGCTTGTTGTTCGCCTTTGAGACGCTTTCATCATGTCATAACTGAACATTATTGGATAGGAAAGCAGGACCATGTTGTTTAACAGGATTACACATTCCATCACAAAACGCCCCCACATTCGAAGACAAGCAGAGCTGTCAGCGGGTTATCAGAACTCATTCGTTAGTGTGTATCTATACACAGCGATCATACCATATAGTATATCTATAGTCTCCCATCACTTCACCTGCTTGTATTCTTAGCATGTCAGTATCTTTCAATAACTGCAATACTTTTTTTTGTTTTTATAATGTTTGCACTGCCAACTGCAGGCAGCTCATTTCCCCTTAAATTATAGACTCGTCCTTATCTTTTAATAGACTTCTCTTTTTCTCTTCTGCACTGTTCTCTCCATGCGTGGAAACTTGAATTATGAATAACACTCTCTTAACTCATCTCTCGGTCTACTGCTCTGTCCATTACTCCTTCTCCTCTCTGTTCCCACTACAGTTTAAGTGTTTATGGCATTCTGCACGGCATTTTGAAGCACTTATTCCCTCCCAGCCATGATAACATGCGCTTTGTGTGGCTGTACTTAGGCACAGCGGTGCTTTAAGCTAAATGCTAACGTCAGCACGCTCACAATTACAGTGTAAGCATGCTGACGTTTAGCAGGTATAACATTTAACGTGTACCATTTTAGTTTAGCGTATTAGCTTAAACTGATGTTTGTTAATTAGCACAAACCACAAAGGTACAACAGAGGCTGATGGGAACGTCGTTAGTTGTGCAGGTTGTAGGATACGCTGGAGTGGAATACAGCTTAATTTGAGGCCTTTCATACCACTTTTAAACCAAGGACTACATTCCCTTTTATTAGAGCTGTAAACTAGTGGTAGGACTATTTAGGACACTGGACAGGATTAGCAAGGGACTGCTAATGGACTTGTAGACCAAGCAGGAACCTCCATGGCTGTGAAGTAAAGCCTATACTGAAGTGCCAAAAACTGCAGTTTCTCAAACGTCCAATTGAGGCTGGCTACAGAAGTGAGTCAGTCTCCATAAGTCCCCATGTTAAAATGTCCAACTTCACAGCCTGGTAGAAAAAACAGTTTTGGTCTCTATAGCTGATTTCCCGTTCATGACAACTGTACTGAGAGTGAATTTTTATACAACTCACCTGTTCAGATTATATTAAGGATAAAAGTTATGCAGAATTAACAACATTGGCAGGTAGGAGCTGTTACAGATGGCTTGTTTGAGCAGCCAGGCTCCCTTCAGCCCACCTCAGGTCCACCTATGCTCATTTTTAGATTAGCCAGGAGGCGGCAGAGATAAGACTGCCAAGACACTGAGCTTCACAACGGCTCTTCAGAGACCTGTGGGTGACGTCACGGATGACCATATTTATACTGTCTATGTTGTGAACATGTGTGAGATTACCCAGGATCTGTCACAGCACGGAGGGTTATAGCTGTGGTGTGATCGTGGTATGTCTGTCATACGTTCTTACATACAGAAAAATGAAAAATACTCAAAATCAGATGATGTGAAGTTGTGTGCATGTGAGAGTCAGGTCAAACTATTCCTTTGATTTATGAATTAGACTTTGATAATCAAATGTTTTAAATGGATAAATCAACTCCTGCTCTCTGCTCACCCAGGTTGTAAGGCTGTTCTTTCGGAGAGAAAGGATATTAGGAATTTTATGAAATGGCGGTCTAATCGTCCACCTTCTTTCTCTTCCAGGTGTTGCTGCTGTTGTCCATAGCAGACTGGATGGTGCACTCCATGTGGCGGAGTGGCAAAGATCCGGACAGTTTTTCCATCCCTTACCTGACAGCTCTGGGTGACCTGTTGGGCACCGCCCTGCTGGCACTCAGCTTCCACTTCCTGTGGGTCATAGGAGACCAGGACAGCGACGTGGGCGACTGAGGAGGCCTTTGACAGTAAGGCATCGGCAGGAACTGGGAAACCTGCTGTTTGCCATCAGACTTCTCACGCCCCTAAGCCTTGTGGGAATGCGGTTGTTCTCTGTTGCCGACCAGCACATTCCTCTGCTTCACTTCACTTAAACCACATGATGGCTTGAAAACTATTTTCTGCTCCTGGCTTTATTTTCTACACCCAAAAGACATTATATTCCATAAATTTAGACTGTTCTCAGTACAGATTGTGATCTGCATAGTTTGCACCAAAGCACTTGCATATCAGATTGCTGGTCTTGTTCAGAGGAGCAGGAAAACACCAGGCACCAACCACATTGCTGAGGAAACCCTGCTGCTGTTGGCAAGGTGATCTGCTCTAATGTCAGAGGACTTCTTCTACAAAAGAGTCTCTTGGGCAGGTAGATATTTTGGCGATTTACCACCCACAAAGATTTGTTACCTGCCTTTTGTATAACTGCTTTGCTTCATCAAGTCGGTGGAAGGACACAGAGACTGCTGGGGTGGAGACAAGACAGTTTGTCCACGGTCAGCTTGTGAACACACACTTTGAACTGCCATGTTAGCAGGTCTACCCGCACCAGACCAACAGTTAAAAGGGAGAATTTGTGTCGATGGTACGAAGTCCAAATTTCTTTCTGTGTCTACCTTTTTTGTTTTTTGTCGTTTTTGGTGTCTTCTTGGTGTCCAGGCTCAGTATGTGCTCTATCTATACAGTACAGTTATAATTTTCCTATTTCAGTATTTTCCCACAATGTTCTCCACAACAATAAGGCTGGAATCTTTTCAACTTTTTGCCCATTTTAATAACAGGATCTTGAAACAGGCATTTCCAACCTTTGTCCACAAGTAAAACAGTCTTTATTAGCTCCTCCAAAGACATCGAAAATTACTGGCCTGATATTTATGAAACTCGGTGGTAGGGTGTAGCATGGGACAAGGAAGAACCCATTAAAATTTGTTGATATGAATCACAGGGCGGATACATAAATAATTTAATTTCATTCAGTTTCATTCACACTGAGAGACAGGTCAGTTGTTGTGTCTATGGCAGAATGAACTGCTTTGTCGCATGCATTAACCCGACATTTTTAAAGTGAGTAATGTGCACAGGAGCATAGACAAAATAATCAAAAAAATTGATAAAGTTAACGTTCATTTTGTTAAAGTTCAAAAGTATCTCCGTGCCCCACCAGCCAAGTACCATGGTACCAGTTTGTGGCCTTAACTGACCTCTCGCTAAACCCTTCCATCGAAGAGCAACTGTCCAATCATAATGTAGCAACTGTAACAAAGTATGTTAGGTCTGTGCAACAAGCCACATGTTGAAGGGGCGTGCATGGAGCTGTAGTTTGCAGTGGTACTTGGTGTGAGGGTCAGGAATGGATGAAGTGTGTTTCTGCTCTAATATAAGCTGCAATCGTTAGCATGGCCGGCTAACTAGCTACCTACAGTAATAACCGAGCATTAATTTCATTAACTTGCATTACTTAATGAGTTTACAGATAACAATAAAAAAAGTTCACGATGAGTACATCCACTGTGTAGTTCTCCACCGGGTGGAAAGCTGTTCCTGGTTGCTATCAGCGTTTGCTTTACACTGAGATGCATCACATTGCACGACAACATCACACTTGACCCGGGCAGCTAATCAAACAAATCAAAAGGTTAGCAGTTCTGTCGTGCTCTACAGTCCACAAACCTGAGCAGCATTACCCAAGGTGCCATTACTTTACACACTGGTTAGGCCTCATCCCAAAATGATGGTTATGTTGGAAAGAAATAACTGAACTTCCATTTTTTGCTTCACACAAATAACAGTATGACTAGCTCCACCCTGCAATACAAGAACAATGCTGTTTCTTTATTTAGTGTGACATGTCTTTTACATCAATTATTAACTGGTAAGGTTGACGACTTACTGACAAAGACTGGCAGCTTTAACTTCAGTTTTTTAGCCATCAGTAAGTAAATATTCCATCATTCTCCTCATAAACTACACATGGCTGTGTGAGAACAGAAAGCTCGGCAGGCGTCGTAGCGAGGAGACCTTTTGTGTTCTTTCTTTCTTTGCAGTCATTCACATTTTCTGCCTCCTGTTACATTCTGTAAATGTTAACAGCACTTCTCTGTAAAACAAACCATGAAGGCCTTTGTATATTATAACCTGAGTTCACTCTCATTCATTTCCTCTGTTTGTTGGTCCACTGTGTTATCCTCGGTAAGGGGTCTGGTTGTGGAGGGGTTCCGGTGGATGTTTGCTAATTATGTGCTGTTCACGGTGCATGTATGCATAGTATCAACATGCATGCACACAATTAATCAGTTTTCCTTTCAGATTAGTCTGATTTTCTGCTCATGTTTGACTAATCAGTGTAAACACAACCTGATTAAATGTCAGATTTCTGCTCGATTTCGTTCCCTTTTTCAGAGGATGTCATGTTTAGATACGATCAGAGGACATTGATCCAGATGAAGCACCCTGATTATTAAATGATTCCCTCTGACCGCAGGCGAAATAGCATCTCACTTCAAAATCAAACCTTTGATCACCTTTTTAATCTGATCATTCAGCTGCATACTGTGTGCACGTGAACGTAGCCGGTGGCTCTCTTCAACTCCCATATGTGCCTCTTGAGACTCACTGGTTACCAGGGTATTTTTCTCTGTCATGCCATGAATGCAATTAAGTTTCTACAGCGTTTTAAAACTGTGCAATGATTTTCCTTTTGTACTCTCAACTACTACTACTACTCATCGACGACTATTGTATTTTTGAAGAGTTTTATTCCAAAATGAGATATCCGACTTTTTAATCACAGACATGAAACTATTTACAGTTGTCAGAATCTAGAGGATGACATCAATTTGGTACGAAGTGGATCATTTCCTTTTGGTATGAAAATCTGCATTTGCTTTTGTGGCTCACATGGGCCGAAAATGTCTAAATAAATGTCTTTGAATTGAGAAGCATCTCATTTCTGGTTATTTTCACTGAAGGGTTTAGCTGACAAGAAGCTGTCCTCTTAGAAAGAGAAAGGCAGCCATCACGTGAGCTCTCAGTGCGGCAGATGAAAGCTTAGATACTGAGCCAGGAAGGAAGGGCAGGAGTTCTGATTGAAACCAACAGTAACGTTCTTCTCCCTCTCTTTGCCTGAAATAAGCCGTAGAAATCATCTGTGTTCTCTGATGGTCTCCATGACAACATGTCCAGGCAGCGCTCATCCTCTTCTATTGACCTCTGTGTTTGAGAAAACCACACATACGGCTATCACCAACACATCCAGAAGCTCATGTCTGCTTGTTAAAGCTACAATTGAGTTTCAGTTTTGTGGGAATGAAGCTATCGTAGAACAAAAACAGTGTAATGGAAGAAACACTCAAGAAAATGATGGAGATGTTTGGCATTTTAAAATGACTTCAGTGGTTCTGTTACATCATGTGCTGGCAGTACTCAGTGTATAATATTACAACAATTGAGATAAATAGTGAAAATGTGGCATTCTTACATAATTGTGTTGTGAGGCCAAAAGTTTAAATTTCAGTTAAACTTTTTTGCTGGACATTTTTATAATACCACTTATGCCTAGTGAGTGACTGTAGCGTTCAGTCTTCCTTTAGTCCAACATGAGGATGCAGAAGTAGAGAGGAACAAAGCTCCTGCAATCTGACCCTGGCCTCAACAGCACAGGGGAGCTGTTGAGGAGAGACCTGGAAGCAAAGCAGGAGCTTCTTCAGGAATAAAAAAAAAATTTGACGCATCCTGTTTCAAGCGGATGCAGAAAAACTAGTCCATGCATTTGTTACTTCTAGGCTGGACTATTGTAACTCCTTGTTATTTGTTGTTATCCATTTTGGCTTCTTTACATTGGCTACCTATAAAATGAAGAATAGAATTTAAAATCCTACTGCTTACCTACAAAGCTCTTCATGGTCAGGCACCATCATATCTTAAAGAGCTCATAGTTCCTTACTACCCCTCTAGAACACTGTGCTCTCAGAATGCTGGGTTCCTTGTGGTTCCTATAGTTTCCAAAAGTAGACTGGGAGCCAGAGGTTTCAGCTATCAAGCTGGAACAAACTCCTATTTTGGGTTCAGGAGGCAGACACGGTCAACACTTTTAAGAGTAGACTTAAGACTTTCCTTCTTGATAGAGCTTATAGTTAGGGCTGGCTCAGGTCAAAATGAAAATGAATTGATTGATCCAAACTCAGAAAAATAAATCAGAAAACAATCATTTTAAAAGTTGTTTGCTTATCATAAAATTGTAGAAATTGCCATCATGTTATTCCACCATCCTTTTGATGCTGTGTGTCTGTAAGTGTGTAGTGGCTTTAGCGGTTTATGCTCGCATGAATAAATACAAATGGTCCCATATTCATATTGTAAGCAATTTGACATTACTGTAATTGTAGTTTCTTATACATTTTTGAGGACATGGCAAGGATTACTACCGTGTGTACAAGAGTCAAGTAAAGAGTGTCACCGCATCGAGGGTGGAAGGTAGTTAGTTGAACTTTGTCTGAACATAAGTTAGCTAATCACCGTCAATTCTTTTCTACGTTTGACTTGATGAGAAGTGATGCTGCCCTGAGATGGTACTTTATTTTATTCACACATATTATTAATTCATCCATCTTTCAAATGAGTGGCACTTGCTCAGTCCCACCCCGTCCCTATGCGTACGCGTCGAGGTTCGTATGACTTGTCAGGACTTCAGAGGCTCCATAAGATCTGATACCCAGCACTATAAAGAAAGAAGTCAGTATTTCTGCACCAGTATTCAGGCAGTGTGGAGGCAGCTTTGAAACAGACTTTTGAAATTTTGTGAAATTGACAGGATGGAGAATATTTACAGAAAATAGAACTGAACTGTTAACTGAAAGAGTAATATATATATATATATTTTTTAAATAAGACGAGAAGCGTGGATCAGAGACAGACATGGAATCCTGAAATCCTGCCTACAGGCATCTGTGTCTATTTTAGTTCCTCCTTCGTGATGGATTATTAGCATGACAGCTGCCATTTTAGATGACGACTGATCGGCTCGCTAATTTGGCAGAATGTAGCATCTCTCTGGAGACGTAACCACCAAACATCAAAGTTTCCTTTAGAAGTAGCCCCAGAATCGATTCTCTGCAGCTGATAAGGAAACAAGCTCACGAGCTGATAAAAGCATTGATGTCTCTGTGATTGTGTGGCATCTCATGAAAGCAGCCAAGCTAACATGTCAGCATGGAAATAAGATACAACTTCAAAGTTGGATGTCACTAGGTGTGACTTCCTTGGAAAAAGGAAGAGGCAGTGAAAGGATCAAAAGAAGATGAGGTACTTAGAGACCTTGAGCGTGGTCTAAATTCAAAGTCCTGCCTTGTATAACCAATGGATTTCCCATATTTCTTTCAACATGGAGAGAAACATTCCAAAGCCCCGCACAACTTTTCAACATCGTCAAATGGATTTTCTTACCTCTCATGTGATCAAAGTCAAAGCGGTGGATATAGATTATTCATGCTGATGGATTGTCTTCCTGGTTTAGAGAATCCGTTGTGCTAGATCAAGGACTTTTTATGGTTCAGGAGGTTTGAATATTGAATAACAACAGCAGGACATCTAAAAATACCTTTATTATCTGATCAGTAAATAACACATGCCAGGCGGTAGTGATTTTATTTGAGTAGGAACATATGATTAACATATTTCAGTCTGTGTGTGAGCGCGTGTTGTGTTTAACAACGCACCTCTGTTAATGTCTAGACGGCTCGAAGTTCACTCGAGCTAGTTTGATAAATCCAGACGGGACGTTTTGGGGGTGCATACACTCTCCTGAGTCACCAGCAGTGACCCAGACAGGACCAGAGGGCCTGTGAAACCTAAACCCCCTCCGTCACCCATCCAGCCACCCTTGAGGCTATTAGCAGTATGTTAAAATTGAGTCTCCAGACAGAGGAGGGGTACTGACAGGTTTGGTGGTAACTCACAGCCAGCTCATGAAACCCCGAGCAGCTCCCAGCGGTGCTCAGGAAAAACAATAGATTTTCATACACAGCGTAATTGAAAACAGATTTCTTGCCAGTCACGCCGAGGTGCTCAGACATGTTTAAACAGCGTGTCACACTGAAACCAGGGACCTTAAACTGCACCATAAAGTAAGAAAGAGAGAGGTTTGTGAGGGTAGTGTTACATTGTGTTATATAGTCTTGTTGGGGATTTCACATAATCACTCTAATGCTGTGCAGGAGGCCGTCAGCTCGCAAAGCCTCAGTGTGTTTCAAATGAAGCGCTTATCAAATCCTCTGAAAGTGTCACAGTGGGAGGAGGTTTCCATCACTTTTTCTTGTATACAACAAAGTGTAACACCATGAAACGCCTCTGAGGACAGACGGACAAAGTTGTGCTATCCCTGTTTGTACGATACAAAGCATAGAGACTACAAAGACACACAGAGTTCTTGTCATCGGATAGGGACTGTGATGTAGTCAGGAGGGGGCTATGACGTCAAGCTTTTCATACTATTCCAGTGTTGCCTTTCATTACAGGTATAAACATTCAGACAATTCCTCTTTGATGGACAGTGTACAAAGTTGTTTATTAGAAGAGTAGTGAGGACAGACAGTAAAAGCTGATTTTACACACATCAGTGGTTTTTCTGTCAGGCCTCCCTTTTCTCATGCAGGAAAAATGTCAGTTAGTATAGTTCTTTTAAAAGTTATTACGTTATCAAGTACACACTAACAAGATTAGAGGAAATGATAGCAACGTGAATCATGTTCATGTTATTTCATAGCAATTCTATGAGGAGTAACACATTGTGCAATTTTGCACGATTTATTGTCGTGTAAATGAAAAAAATACAACTATTGTAACAGGATTGATACTTTGTGCTATACTTCTGATACACAGATTAAAATATATTACATTCATATAGTGTTTTTATATTCATATTTCTCGTCATTTTCACGCACAATCCTCACTTTCTCATTTATATAGTGTGTAGTACATTTATATATACTTATATAGTATATTTATACACATTTATTACATTTTTATATTATTTTTTTTTATTTTTTTATTTTTTATTTTTTTACCTTTTAACGCTGAGCTGGCCTGATTTACTCCTCAAATTATTAATTGTCTTCTTGCTGTCTTGTAAATTGTGAGTTAGTGCCAGACATCATCCTTACCTGTGTTACGTTAAAAAAAATCTTAACGGTTCTCTGTGAAGTTTTTGACAGGATGCAGGGGTAACGTGATACATATTCCTGCTGCTGCTGGTGAAGAAGATAACTGTGAGTAAACATGGATGTGAAATCACGGTATAAAATAATTAAAAACATCAGATTTGTAAATGTTGAATGAGGAAGAAAATGCAGATTTGTTAAAATACACATTATGAATTTTGGGAAGAGACAAAGACAGACTGAATGTAAATATAATATTCGTTTCCACAAGGTTCTTTTTCTAGACCCCATAGTATCCCAGAGCGCCTGTTCTGTCTTTAACTATAGCTCCCAGGGGTGCTCGTCATTTTAAAATGACTCCCAGTGTATTAAATCATGGAAAATTCAGCAGGGAGGACTGACCAGGTCATGCTGACTTTTCCACATAAATTCAAATATCTTTTCTCATAAAAGTTGCCAAAGACACTACCTACTACCACATTACTGTTGTTGGTGGGTTGCTCAATATTGCATCACATAATCACCATCAGCAGACAGCAGGACTTACCCGGCTCTCACTGACCAGATGGACGCTGTTATCCTTGAGACAGTTCACCGAAGAGTCGACAGGGAGGACTGACCAGGTCACGGTGGCTTTTACACATATAAAGTGGGTGATTCTTTTCTCTTGTAGCTGTACTATTGTTTGTTATTTACACACACAAAAAAATCCTGACGTTTTTTTAAGTGTTGAATCAAACTTTGTTTAAAAATCTACAACTGCCACATATTTGATATCGGATTGATGGGAAGGTTGTGTTTTTTAAGGGTAAACAGAGAGATTCCTGGCACCTTAGGGTGACATTCCTCTGGAGTCAGACTGTTCATACTGAGCTCTTACGTTGATCTGCTCTGAGCTATAGTTCTCTGTCCTCCTTAAAGGGTTGTTTCTCACACAGGCAACATCCCACTGTCTTAAATGTTGAGTCATTTCTCAGAAAAAACCCAGAGACAGCTGGTAGCAGGCCTGGATGTGACACTGTGACCTCTGCACCCCACCAGCGTCCTCTATCTTTTACACTGACACTAACTGTAGTTTCGACAAGAAAAGATCGATAGCGCTGTTACCCAGGACAGATGACTCAGCCTGTGGTGGGTGCTCAGCGCTCTTGGAGTGAAACGCCGGTCAATCCGTCTTTATTTAGGTGGTTATAAATCTCATTTGGCACCAAACCCAAACCGAGACAGCAGGAGGAGGCTGACAGCCTTTACTCTGTGGCCAGATTCACAACTATGTGTGTGCCACCCGGTGGACACCATAGACACACTAATTGCCCATCGCCAAAGAGGCACACAGAGTGATGACACATTTCAGGCAGACTGACAGAGTTTTCTCTATACCTCACATGTCATCGCTTGAGTCCAGAGGAAATGACCAGTAACTGTCCTTCACCCTCCACTCAGCCACGACTGGGCTTTAGCAAAACATGTCAGCACTGATGGATCATTACATCAGCTGTCACCACTCTTCATGACACACAGGCTAGAGGTCTACACAAGTCTAAAAATTTGTGCTTGAACCCCAAAAAGACACAGAAATGTACTACCTGGAACTGAACCAGACCTGTCTTTTATTTGAAAGCTGGGACATGGATCCCAAATGCCAAACTTGGACTCAAACCAGACTCATCTATTATTTTAAAGCTGTGACTTAGACTCATACAGAACCGAAAATGCCAGACCCTGACCTGGACACAAACCAGACTCATTTGTTATTTAAAATCTGGGATCCAGACCAGACAAAACCAAGATATGTCAAATCCAAACCTGGCCAGGAGATGCAAACATGATCCCACAGATTTCACAACTGATTGCTATAAGTTTATGTTCCTTTATAAGTTACCTAATGTAACATTAGCATCCTTAATGCATAAAATCCATCTTCCTGCCCAGAAAATTGTTGAAACACCTCCAGGTTTTGAAACAACATGGATAATCCACTTATTATTTCAGTTTAAAAGTCAACTTGCTTATTCAGTCACGGATGACAAACACGACTAATTAGGAATCATCTTTGTAATTTTGTTGCGTCAAGCATAAAAAAGAAAACTTCGACTGTTTACCCTTTTGAACTGTAATAACAATTGCTCATTTGCTGCCATGGCTGCTAATGTTAGCATTACTAATTTGCTATCATCTGTGCTCTCAGACTGAGCTCACCTCTGCTTTCTGACCCTTCACCTCCACTCACACAGGTCATTTGATACCACATTGTGGACACAGATGGGCTTTATTACACACACACACAGT
The DNA here is from genome assembly GCA_946959425.1 of Argyrosomus regius. Taxonomy (NCBI): domain Eukaryota; kingdom Metazoa; phylum Chordata; class Actinopteri; family Sciaenidae; genus Argyrosomus; species Argyrosomus regius. The sequence goes on along the minus strand of OX336904.1, from coordinate 2,878,433 downwards.
AATTCCATCATGATTAGCACTGTCTGATCATGGCCAGGTCCTCTTGAAACAGACCCTGGACCAGCAGTAATAGCATGGACCTAACCCAGATGTATAAAATCTGTATAAATGTGTATGTGTCCCAGGTCATGTGTTGAATCTGATGGACCTGTGAACATCTCTAGCAGTGATCACATACTTTCATAACTGTAACAGATAAAGAAGAAAAAGAAAGTCCTCATAAAAGAAAGCCAAACTGTGATCCAACACGTCCTGTACTTCTTTCCATACATCAACTTTAGTGACGATTGGCTGCTCTCCCCATCTGTTTGTCCAGTGCCTGTGGTGTCTTTAGTTCAGCCTCAAGCTGGAAACTGTCTCAGTGCAGACAGCTCATCAGGACGAGTGGCATGTACAGTGCAGCCTGAAGGTGAAACACTGCATATTATAGCTTACAGAGTAATTATTCATGCTGAATATGTACCTGCCCACCCTCGTATCCAGCCTGTCAAACAGCATGTGTTTGCAGATCTGCTGCTGGGGGATTCTGACAGAAATTTAATTCATGGGCAGCAAAGAGCCATAAAAGCAGGGCTAACCCAACAAAACCATTCTATAACCATCAATAACCTTGTTATTTCAATATGTTGCTTGTCCTGACTGGAAAGTAAATGTAGTTTGCTATACCCTCAGGAAGACTTGTTTCATTGCTTCCCTCCTGTAGGCATGTCAGAGGTCACATTCAGAACTGTACATGAGGCTGTAAAACGATCACAGGCTGAACAGTAACATGGAATACCATTTTGAAGAAACATTTTAAAGCTCTATATTTGAATTTATAACTCATTGTCATGATATTTTCATGTGTGCATCATAGCTATCACATCCTCACACCATCAGAGCCATTCCTCAGCCTCAGGGATTAATGCTTCTTGCTTACAAGATGCAGTTAAGCACATGAACAGTGGGGGCAGTATCAGGATGTGAGGTGGGCAGAATCAGACTCTGAACAACAACAACAACAACAACAACAACAACAACAACGGTAGCTCAGGGCATATACATTTCAGTCACACAAGCATCATCAGCTACTAGGCTGGTCCACTATCCATGACATTCTGCACATTCATGGTCCCCAGAGAATGAATCCAAATGACTTTGACGATCCTCTCACTTTTCCTCTTGCGTCACCATGAGGTTGATATTTTTGTTTTCTAGTGAACAAAACAACTATTATATGGATTGTCATGATATTTGCTGCATGGTCCTCAGAGGATGAACCCTAATACCTTTGGTGATCCGCTGACCTTTCCACCAGCAGGTCAAAGTTACTTATACAGTTAATATATAAACACCTACTAGACGGATTGAACAGACTCTCATTGTTTGTAGAGGATGTAGAGGATCCTAAGTGTTCTTTCTCAGGATGAATCGTTTTAACAAAAATCGTTTGCAGGTCCTTGCAAAATAGGTGGCTCTGCAAGCTTGTTGACAGCATGACAGAGTACCTACACTAAAGGAAATGTGTTTAATCCATCCACTTCTCTACCATCCATTCCTCTTTTGTGGAACTCCAGCAGAGCATAATATCATTCTGGATGGTACAAACCACAACATGATAGCTTCTTCCATTTTGGACTCTCCAAAAGGTCTCTCAATTCTCTTAAAGGTCAGCACTATCTATGAAGATGTGTGCATAGTTCACCTAATTAGAACTCTGCACTACTACTCTAACCTCTGTAACCTCTGTGTGGGAATCCTGAGATTTCTTGATTTTGTTATATTTGCTGTTCTAAATGCTGGTGTGACCAAGCCCAAAGGCACTACCACATCTTTGATATTTAGCTTCAGTGACTTCTGTTTGGTGGTGATTCAGTGGATTCACGGATTCAGCAGGGTGAATGACTCACTGGTTTCCCTTTGGTTAAAAGCCCAGTCCCTCTGACCAACAGGCCACCATAGACTATAAATTCTCCCTCCTGATGACAGATGACATTTTTACGACAACATTAACCCTCAGGATGTAAAATGCCTGAGATGTGAGCAGAGCGGTCTTCCTCTATTCTATTCATTTAGCCCTCAACTCTAAATGTCATCATTTGCATAAATCAGTGGGTGATTTATCATTACATCAGGCAATCCATTCAGTTTGGATATCCTGCCAAAACTTCATCTTTATGGACGAAAAATGAACGAAGCATGCATAATGTTTTATAGCAAAACCCTCCCTAACACTTGGGCATTGACAGCTCTTTATCGTACAGCAGCTGGGGAGAAATTGCCTTGCTCAAGGGCAGTGAAAATCATTGCTTACTTGTTTTTTTTAGAAAGCACAGCAGTTGCTTGCGGGTTAGTGAGGTGGGGTTGAGAGTCAAAGGTTACTGGTGTTAACGAGGACCTGTAACATTAGCCCCTTTTACATTGCTTGGCCAAGGAGGGACTGTGCCGTTATTCCACCTCCTGTTCTGTATAAAAGGCTTAATGATGGGGCAGATCATTGTTGTTCCGCCTCTGAGCAAGCAGTGGCAGTAATAACAGAGCCAAATCAACATCTGCGTAAAAGGTTGAAATAGCATCATGGGACACACATGTGCGTAGTGAGCGTGTGATGAAGCGGAACAGTGCCAGAAAGTGACGGTGGTTCAGAGAAGTTGTCCATCTGGTGTTAAACATACAGTTTGTGACTGAATAAAGCTTCTGTAGCTTCTCAGGACCTCCCGTGTGTTATTTCCCAGCTGCTGGAGTAACGTTGCTAGTGTCGTTGCGTCCCTTTGTGTGGTTTGGTGTAAAGAAGTAAAGGGTTATTGTGACAAGGCTGCTTATCCCAGTCATGGGAAACCTGAATCAGAAACCTTAGTAAATCTGATGTTATCTGTGATAATGAGGCATGAAAACAATCTTATCACATTTATTTACTGTGTCAGTTCAGGTGTCACCCTCGTGCTCGAATTCCTCTGCACGGTACAGAAGAATTATCTCCTCTCTGTCCCTGAAGACGCAGGATAACTTCTATCGGATCATCAGTTAGACTATTTTCAGGTCATTATACACTGATGAAAACATGAATGAACATAGATGTCAAGCTAATATGGAGCTTCAGTGGACTTAGTGAGTCAAATCAAGTAGATATCTTTCAAAGTTGGTCTTTTTTGTTCAAAATTCTCTTTTCGTTACTGACCCTCTACTGTAGCTCAACAGGGAAACACAAAGAGGAAACTTGATGACTGGAGCCTCATATTAATTTAACAGATAAACAAGGTTACAAACTTTTTAGTTCAAAATTCTCTTTTTGTTATTGTCCACTGCAGCTCAACTTTCTCTCTGGGGAAACACAAAGAAGGAATTTGAGTTGATTTGATGACTGGAGCCTCATTAAAGAAAAAGATTAAATTCTGATAAACTTTAAAATACATTAATGCACAGAACAAGGACTGTGGATTTTGTAGCTCACCAGTTACATTAAAAACACATTAGGAATTGATCTTCTCCTTATGAACAGGAAAACCTGCTTCAAAGCTCATATGAATTGTTTCCACACAGACACACTGAACTGAAGTAGTGATTCACCCACGTTATATAATATTTAACATTTTGTAATATTAGGAAACGTATGAATATTATCTAAAACTGAACACTGGATAGGAAATTCACATGTATCACATGGAATCTGGATTTTTGTATATTTATGGTTAAAAATAAACCTTTATGATGGTTTACCACTGTGACCTGCCTAGTCATGACAATTGCATTTCAGACAAACAGTCTGTTTAAGGAACCTGGCTATTTTTTTTTTTTTTTTTTTGCTTTTTCTTCATTGGAATATAAAGCTGCTTTCGTGTTTTTTGACCTCCACTGAAAAACACACACATACAAACACAGACGCACACACACACACACACACACACACACACACACACACACACACACACACACACACACACACACACACACATACATACACTCCAGTTGCTGTTGGCCTCCCTCTAATGACAGGGTGTGCAAGTTAGAGAGGGTAGGAAGGGCAATGTGTATTTCAGATGGGACCACAAGGTCAGCCAGGAGGAGGAATTGCCAATTGTGTGTGTGTGTGTGTGTTGAAATGTGTGGTTTCTGAGGAGGTGGGCGTTAGGCAGCTGGTTGCACTAGGGTTGGCTATGAAAACAGCAACACCACTCCCTTTCATTTCAGTGTGTCTTGTTTACAGAAGGACACATGCAGCGTTTTAATATAACATAATAATATTATCAGCTGATATGGCAGATATATTGATATCGATGCTCATACTTAGTACAGTCCATTTACCATTTAGGCAGGGCATGATGGGAAATGTGGGCCATCCCTGTCACTACAGTACCCTGTATGTTTGACTTCACGCTACTTTGTTGCTGAGTTGGAGAGATGCAGTGCTGGAAAGTACATAAATAACATCCCCATACAATACTACTGTCACAGTGGAGGAGTCTCAGAAACCTGTTTTTCCACCAGATAATGTTTATTGAAAGTCTATAGCAGAGGCACTCTTTATGTCTTGACTCGGCAACAGTGAACCATAATATTTGTGGCTGTTAGCAGCTAAATATTGTTAAAGATGACATGCTTCAGTAATCAAGAAATGTTTCTGAAATGATGCTTCAGATTTGGAATAAGAACAAAGATGTTGCATGAATCTCATACATAGATTGATAGAGTACAGAATACATGATTTAGTCCAGAGCAGAGGTGTAATGTAACTAAGTACATTTACTCAAGACTTCAGTACAATTTGGAGGGAGGTACCTGCTAATTTATACTTCTAATCTACTAAACAGTACTTGTTTAGCTATTTATTTTATTTTGATTTATTCTTTTTTTTAGAATTTCAGCTTTCAGCTACAATTGACTGACAATTACTATACAGTATTGATGTTCATTTAGCTATATTATTTATTTATTTATGAAATTGGTTGACAGTATATGATTTAACATATTTAGGTCCAGTTAGTTATTTGTTTAAGAAGCAGCCTTCTGAGTATCATGCACAATCAATGTCATGCCCCATATTGGTAATTTCCCCCCCTAAAGTCTGTATCAGTCTCAAAATGGTCTGGCTCTAATATGTTATTTTGCGAAAATTTCAAAGATGTTTTTACAGGTTCTATTTCAGTCCAAGAGCTAAAACATTACGGTAAATGAACTGCATTTATCACTGTCTTGCTCAAGGACACTTCGACAGATCGACCAAAGGAGCTAAGAATTGAACCACCAACGGACGACCCACCCGAACCACAGCCGCCCCCAGACGATGAGAACTGGCTGGTGGTCCAAGGTCTAAACTGAGCCTGGATTCATGACTGTATTAATGTGTGATGTTTCAGGTACCTCTTGATATAAGCAGGAAGCCAAGACAAGCTCAGCTGTTCTTTTGAGACAAAGATTTGTAACACAAAGTTCAGACACCTTTGGGCCGGACTGGACTGTTTCAGACACAGCAATCCTTATTCAAATGTCATAAAATAATAGTTTTGATGCTACACTGACTTGTAATCATCAGTGTCATTTTGCGCCCTGTATGACTGTTGCTCTTCACAATCATTCAATCATATTTTATGGACATAATGTTTTTTGGTTTTAGCTCTGATGTCCTCTGGTTGCTCTTCCTCAGCTCTCTGTGGTTTACAATTCCCTGATGGACAAGAAACTTTACTTGTTGCTAAAGTAACCATTAACTGCCGCTGACTATAGCTGCCGTTAGCTAGTAAGCTCAATTGGGTGGACTGGGAGCATGGAACACCTGGGGAGTCTTGGTGGTTACAGCTTTGGACCAATGGGAGGAGGTAGTTTTTCAGGCCTGGAGCAGGAGCCACCTCAACAATCTGGGTTGGTCAAACACGCAGTTTTAATGGATGTATTTTGCAATTGCCAGTAAGGATTATGATTATGTCCCCATTAGTCACTTTGATGCAAAAATATGTGAATATGGAGATCTAATCCAATCCAGGTTGAAAATACCCTTCAGTTCATCTAAATTTCATATGAGATCACATTCATATGTAATTATTTTTAAGGACTTCCACTGTTTCAACTCAAAAGGTTTTCTTACTAAATCAGTCCTCAGAATTGCATCCAGTTTGGCCCAGAGATGAACAGTAAATAACCACAGCATCCAGAGTACACAGCTGGCCTAGGGGCTTGGACATATTTCATCATTTCATCTCCCATGCCTCTTGTCTCTCTGTTCTGTAAACTGTCCAGTAAACTGAAATGTCATGAAAAAGTCTATAAAATATGCAACAGTTATGTCGAACTCACTGTAAACCAGGAACGACTGTGTTGGAGGGTTACATTTGGCCTGCAGTCCCTACGCTATGACACACAGTTTGTTTGTGGAGGTCAGAGAAGGTCAGTCAGTGGGTTGTATATTTTACTAACAGCACTAAAAATCTGTGTTGCTCATGGATGAGAGCAATCTGCCTTTCTCTTTTTTATTTTTTCCGCAGTTTTCATGTGGTAGTTTTTGGACCCGGGGCCTTTTCTTTAAAACGGGCCACTTGAAAGGAACCTCTGAATGCAGCAGAGCACAGTGTTGGCGTAATGACAGAGATGGTGGTCTTTGCAGCGAGGCTGTAAAGGCTCAGAGTCGGACAGAGATGTAGGCTGAGATACAAACACAGCTGCTGTAGTTTTAATGAGCCGTGGCTTTACAACTAGCAGGTGCATCAGAGGCAGGAACACGATGGGCTACTCGAGGCTACAAATCACGCTAACATCTACCCAACAGTGCCCTATCGGAGTGATACTATATGAAGGCTAGAAGAATTTTATGTAGAGGGTTGTGTGCCATAATATCTGATTGATCAGATATATTTAGGTAGTGATGACAAAAGTTGTTGGCGTGCTTTTTGTTGCATAAAATGTACCATTTAATCTGACTTAATTTGTCTTATTAATTCATTTTAAGGCAATAACATAAGGTGCATTAAATCCAAAATACATAGTAAATATATTACAGTATAATACACTGCAACTGAAACATAACTCAAGTAAATTATGTAAGTCTAGTCCAGAAGTGTCATACTCAACTATACAAAATATAAAGGCTTTAAAGGGTCAGTTCACCCTAAATCACAGTTCTTAACTTATGGTTTATGGTATTAATCAATATTTTTATCATAACAATGAAGCAAATGATTGTATTGTGAAAGGTGTTACTCACAGAAGAGCTCCATGGACCTTTAGCCTCTTGTAGCTCATTATTTTGTTTTCTACTAGTTTCATTAGATGATAACATGTCAGTGTTGTGTTTTGATGTGCCCAATAAAATCGTGCATCATGTCTACGCAGCTTTTCAGAGCTCCCCACAGGGAGCAGAGAGACATAATGTCCTTCAGCCAGGATGATGACTGACTGACAGGAAAGCCTGTGAAAAAAAATTCTTTAAACTTTAAATGATAATTGTCCCTCTGCTTGAACTAAAAGGTTTTTATTTATATTATTCTGACAGTTTGTGTATCAATACTAAAGATAAAATGCATTTTATCCTCTTGAGGCAATTATGGAAGACGAGATGAATTCATGGATTTATTTTTGTTCTGTATGGTGGGAGGTGTTGGGAGTCTCAGTGTAATTGTATTGTGAAAACATCAGACAGATGAACCACAGGTCGCGCTGCTGGAGGATCGACACCGCTCTCCCACACTCAGTGTACAGTACACACTCAGTTATTTATGATTTCATAAATGGATGTTTCAAGTGAGAAAATGATTTTTGTATTCTGGCTGAATCAACACATTAAAGCTGCATTAATCAATATTTTTCTAATAACAAAGTGATGAAAATGTTTTGTGAAAGGTGTTGTTCACTGGGGCGAACCCACGGAGAATTATCAGCTGAGTCTGCAGCTCTGTGGACCTTTAGCCTCTTGTAGCTCATTATTTTGGTTTTTCAGTGTTGTGGCCAATAAAGTCAGTCAATGCAGCATTAAAATTGTTAACTAATGATGCATCCTGGACGTACCCGTATGCTTGTATCCAAAATAGCTGCTCATTTCCTATAGAACAGTGTGAGATGTATGCACTTTACAGTGCCCTTAAAAAATTCACTGCTCATTAAAGAGTAAACCACTGAGTCTGTGATACTGTGAGGGAGTGAGGGAGTGATTTTGAACACAGCCTATATTTGCACACAACGCATTCCCCCTGGAACACCAGATGCTTCAGTTTAATAGATCAAGAGAGCCTGTCAATTAGATCAATTTAAAGGGGTGAAAGCTTATAAATAGAAGCCATTTAGTGCTCCCCCAAAGGGAGTCATGGACAGGGCACTGACTGGTAATGATGGGGCGATGATAGCAGAGAGACATAATGTCCTTCAGCCAGGATGATGACTGGTTAACAGGGAACCCTGTGAAACAAATCCATCCCAGTGAAATTTCTGGATTATAACTTTGAGGTGGATTATTATATATGTATAAGTATATACAGTATAAGTATATATAAGTATGTGAACCACTACTAACAATAAAATGTATTTTACTCTCTTGACCATCATCTTCCATTCTGACAGAAATATAGAGGCAATTATGAAAATTGAGATAAATTGACGGCTTTATTTTTGTTCTGTATGGTGTGTTCAAGTGCTGCGTGGACGTAAGCATAAGCAGTGGGAGGTGCTGAGAGTTTCAGTGTAATTTTATTGTGAAAACATCAGACAGATGAACCGCAGGTTGTGCTGCTGGAGGATCGACACCGCTCTCCCACACTCACATTTGAGTACGCCTGAAAACAGAACAACGAGAGGCTGTCCCGAGAGGAAAAGAAAGATACAGAGAGTTTAGACGTGTTGCCATGGTAATAGCGAGGAAGATGTAGTTGTCTGAGAATAAATAAATAAATAAGTGGCGCCTATTTGAATGAGAGTCTCGCCTTCCTCTGAGATGTTCCCTCTAATAAGGCAGAGTGGGTACAGAACACACACACACACTCACAAACACACACAAAGACCACCTACACACACCCAGTCACAGCGCATGAGGCAGTCCGATACACACAATGGTGAAAGATTCTAGTGACATGGTATAAATTCAGTAACAGCCACGGTTGATTTAGGACTCATTCCTCAAAAGGTCACACACATTACTGTACAGGTTGCAGCACAGCATCCACACCATCTGGCAGAACATGAAGCTGCTGGAAAACACTCAGGAGACCAGAAGGTGTGTGACCTCTGCTCACTGAAGGAGGACATGCAAGATGTCAGGGCAACACAGAGACACATGAATCCTGGCAGGCCCACTGAGCCAACAGTCACGCTAATGTGGACACATTTGGACAAATGCTGTTAGAATGTGATAAGCCCTCCGCCCACCTCCGCCTACACACATTTAACAGAGAAAATGTCTTAATTGTCTTCCACTGAGCACGTTCATCACATTTGTTCTGTAAACAACAAGAAACTCTTTGAAAAGGGCCGAGATCACGTCAAAGACTGTTTCACCATATTACGACTTGGAACACATAATCGGATGTTTGTTCAGAGTTTTTATCGGTTATGATGACACTGTACTCACAAAAGTAATTGCTAAGACCTGCTGACATGCCGAAATGGCTACAACAAAAAAAAATGGTGACAGGTATACGTGACAGTGACACAACTGTACAGGTCGGCTGTGTGAATGTGATTAGTGGTTTTCTGATAACCAGTTGTTACCTTGCATGGCAGCCTCTGCCATCAGTGTATGCAGACCAAAAAGGTGCTGTACAGTCCATTTGCTATTTGCAACTTTAGCCCACTGGCTACACTTTGAGCAGCCATCAAACCATCAATTCACAGGGAGAAAGTGTTGTGTCATATCATAAGCCAAAGTTAAAACCAGAAATAAGTCTGCAAACTGTGATTCAGTCTGATAATCTTCATTCCTTGTGACGTGTTCCTGTTAGTTGGCAATGGGAACAAAGAAATATGTCGATTTCATTGTTACTGTTAGTTGACCTGTACACCTGTATGCTTGGCACCATTTTTTTTTTTTGGCATTATTTTCCATGAATGTTACTAGGTAGCTTGTTAACTTTACACAAAGATGACAAAAAATCTTTACTCTGTCTACAAAGCTTTAAGTTTTGGAACCAAACTATTACAGACCAACTTTTTAGTTCAACTACATTGCTCACCATAGGTTCACCATAGCTTCTCTGTGCAATGACAGGTTTATTGGTGACATGGCAGTGATCTCAGCAGTTTCTTTAGGACATACAGTGTTATCATAACTGTTACATGTGACTGCCAAAGGCCTAAGTTTTAATAAAGGAAATATTTTAGGCAGGCGTCTTTACACGACTTCTGTGAGAACCTGAATTGTTGTTTACAGAGCAAGTGCAAAGGCGATCAATGGGCTGCAAGTCAAGAATCTCAATAGTTGATTACACGAGAATCAAATCAAGAACCTACAGTCTGTTTTTTTCCATGTTTGAGAACATTTTCAAAAAGAAAAAAAACATTCAGATGTATCCACGTTGGTGTGAACATGAACTGAAAGCTCTCTGTTGTATGCTAGTGCAGTCACATGGGCCTCAGCAGGTTCTTCACTGTGTGCTATCGCAGTCAGTATGTAGGGGGATGAATGTGTGAATGGAGTTCTCTTCAAGTAAAATAACACATCCACACTGGTGTTACTGCATGTGTTCCATTTTCTGTTTTTGCTGTTGCCAACTGTGTGCTGATGTTTGTTTCCTCTCTCTGTTGTTGAATCATTGTAATCTAGGCAGACAATCTTTTCACCCAAGGTCCCAATCATTTCATAATTATACTGATAACTTATAACAGACGAGCATGCAGATTTTTTGTTTAACACTCAGAAAAGGAACAAATAGTAACTCGTGTGTGTACACTTGCGTACCTATCTAAATGTGGACTTTGGCATTCTTACACATTCAACAGGGGACTGGAAAGCCAAAAGAGGACATTTTTCAGGTCCCCTGTTGGACATGCTTAGTGTGTGTGCGTGTGTGTCAGTGTGGATGAAGGCCCAGGTGACCACAGAGAGAAAGCACTCTGAATCTTTTCAGCAGCTCTGTGTTGCTGTGAATGAAAGGCACAGAGAAACAAAAGTACCGCACAAACAGTGTGTATGTGTGTGTGTGTGTGTGTGTGTGTGTGTGTGTGTGTGCGCGTATGTGTGTGAGGCAGCCGAGAGTAATTAATCGATCCAACATCCAAACATGACAGTTCAAAATCAACAGCAGTATGAATGACATCATGTCTACATTGTACAAAAACGTCCCGCTCTGGGACTGTAGATATGTGAGAGATGAAACAGGCAGAGAATGAGAGAGACTGATCAAAGGTTCCGGGCTTTGTCCCTCTGTGCTGATGATATTATAATAGTTTTGGTGAAATATATTTTCATAGATTGTGTAAATTGGTGCCAAAAAGGAACCAAAATAAAACCCCCAAAACTATAGAAACCTATTTTTTTACTTATATCTGAAGCTCTCTAAAGGAGTAGTTTGACATATTGGGAATACATCTATTTGATTTTGATTTGTTTGGATGAGAAGACTGATATCATATGTCTGCTCAATATAAAGATACAGCTAACAGTCAATTTCCCACAGTGAGAAGAGTGGAGACAGGGGAAACACAAAGACAAAATATAACATGTCAATTAGTGAACTTAAGATGTGCTGGGGGACAGATCTTTTTTTAGATGACAGTGTCAATTAACCCACCACTTTGGTCCAGACTGAAGTAACTCAACAAATATTGACTGAATGTCATGAAATGTTGCTATAGTTGCTCCCCACAGGATGAATTATATTAACAAAGATTAGCACGCTAACACGCTCATTCAGGATGGTGAACATTTTTCCTGCTCCACATCAGCAATTTAATGCTTTGTGAGCTTGTTAGCATGCTGATGATAGCAAGTTTGCTGTGCCTAAGTACAACTTGCTTCCCGTGTTTGCTTTCCGTGTTTCCAGTCTTCATGCTAAGCTAAGCTAACCAGCTTTAGGCTGCAGTGCCATATTTTTATGAGAGCAGTATTAAACTTCTCACCAAACTTGTCAGGGAGCAAATAAGTCTATTTCCCAAATTGTTGAACATACTCTCTTTGATTGGTAATGATATTTGCACTATGCATTATATATACAAATGTGCATAAATAACAAAATAAAGATATAAGCACAAATCACATCACCCACTTCTCCTCAGAAAAACAGCAAATATGTAATTCAGTCTGACAATAGACATCGTTCGAAAACAACATAAATATACCTGTTGGCTTAACTTAAATTATAAACTCTCATACAGGAGTAGGAGTAAACACTGGGCAGTGAACAGTCCTGGATTTATGTAGACTGGGGAGTTAAGAATAGGGACAAAAGTACTCAAAATGTGGTTGTTTGTTTTTGTCCAAGGCTGGGGCCTCTCACTGCTCAGGGAATTTTACCAGCTCTATTTGCTTAAGCAGGCTGCCCTTTTCCTGCAGGGACGGCAGGGATCATTGCCACTGACTAGCTTCTGTTTTTGTTTTTTTTCTATGCAGGAGGCCACTTTTGGAGTGAGGTGGGAGAGGAGAAAATACAGCATGGAGAAGAGAGGCCTCTGTAAATGGCTTGTTTGCAGGCTAAGAGGTCCTTTGAGTAATGTTCGTCTTCCATTCTGGAGGTTAAATGAGCAGTTTAAGCTGAGGCCCAGTCAGTGTGTTAAAGTGGAGAGGTGCTTTGCACCCATGCCTCTGCTTTCAACTGCTGAGTAAGATGATGCGTGGCATCAACGTCAGCAGGAGTGCTAATGTGCAAGCCGTGTGTGTGTGTATATTTGTGCGCCTGTCCCAGCAGGAGACTGTGCTGAGAATACAGCCATTGTTTCTGCAGGAGGACGACAGCCAGGCTTCAGGCCAGGCCAGTAGCTTTTCTCTTTTATTAGAGCAAGATGTCTACATGGGGATAAAAAAAAAAAAAAAGAATGACGCTGTTCTCTCATTATAACCCATACACACCGGCATGTGCACACATGTACAGTAATAATAATATTAATAAAACTACAAGAAGAGGTTTGCAGCTAAAACATCCACCAGAATTTGTCCTGGAGGAAATATGTATTTATAACTATAATTTAAAAATTTTTGTCACACCTATCAGTTATGCTAACATGGGGTCACTAGACACAACCTTATGGTGAAGTGGACCTGGAATTACAGTATGATCTATCAAGTAAGGTACAGGTTACCTGACTATTAATCTTGCATTGCAAAGCTGTATGTTTTGCAAAATGACTTTCGAGGTGGTTTTTTAATTATTAAACTTCCAAAAGGTTGTGGTTTAAAAAAAACAAATGGTTATTATTGAAGTAGCTCAAATGCATGAGAATCAAGTGCAACGAAGAAATGCATTAAAAAAAAAAAAACATTGAAAAAATGACGTGAAAAATGATGTGTACCAAACACCAGGCGTAGATCTCCGAGGCTCTCACAGCTATTTTGGCACCAAATGTCTTACAGGAAATGGAAAAAGAACCCATAAATATCTGATGATTTCAGACACAGAAGGACAAAGCCATGGGCTGAAATGTACCGTACACCATTTATAAATTAAAATGCTGTGATGCATTAATAATGTATCGGAGGCAAGTTGTGAAGGATAAATCAACATGACAAAACAAAACTCTTAACAATAGTTCAACTTTTGAAATTTCCTAAAATGTACATCAGCCCAGGAAGAAAAAAAAAAACATCTTTCTCTCTTTAATCAACAAAGCAAATTAAATAATCTTTTGTTATTGCTGCTCGCAGCAATGCTTCATAAGACAGTAAAAACAAAAATAAGCAAGAAGGATAATCTTAATTTACTGAAACACGTTTGGTCGTGAAGTAGGGGCTCTATGCCCTGGGTATGTCCTCTGAGCCCCTGTTCGGGCATGGTGGGGCACGGCAGAGCGGGGTTATGAGATCCAGTGCTTTCACAACCACACAGGCTGTCTCTTTCCTTTCAGGTAAGACATGTCACTCACAGCTGCTGCACCCACTCATGTGGGAGCATTGTGTGCCTTTCTAACCACATCCTGTAGCTCAAAGTGTTGATGCTTGGTGTTACAAGCAATGATTTATTAAGCTGTACCACACTTTACTGCTTGCAACAAGACGTTCTGTTTTCACAGGGTCCTCAGGTTGTAACACACAAGGTCCCTTCTGCCAACATCATAATGATAGAGACCAGTGACAACTTGTTTCGTTACAACTGTTGGCTGAGGGCCATGTTGCCACAGTTACAGTTGTAGAGGTCTTGGGAGTGAAGTCAGTAGCCAGTAGCCATCTATTACAGGGCGTCCTTGAGGCGGTGATGAGCCAGTTTCCCTCTGAAATGTATAAATCTAATGAGGGCAAGGGTGATGGGTGCTAACACACTACGGTGATAGCGCAGCAAAGGAGATGAATTGTGTTTTACAATTTGACGGAGTTTCTCTACCGTTCAGGGGGAGGAGGAGATAAGCTTAGCTCCCACGATGCATTGGGGCAGGGCGCGTGCGAGGCCGCTGTTTGCTTTGTAGAATCTGAAGCAGCCTAATTTGTCAGCAGTTTGTTTAAACACATAGGGAACATCATCAGAATCCCTCTTCAAGTCCGTCCTCTGAGGATAAGTTCCCCTTTTAAAACACCTTGAAGACCTGCTTCACCCACACATTTTAGTCTTTGCATGCGTTTGGTTCATTTAGCCCACATTCTCATCCAATCAGCCTTCCCTGTATCACACAGAGATGACTGGACATCCTTCACCTTATGCCCAGACAAGCACGCATTACCTTTCTTTCTTTCAGCACCTGTTTCTGTCTAATTCAGACCCCACACCTGCGTATGACAGTTTTTTTTAAATCAAGTTTGCTTCCAAAAAATTCCGCCCTTCACTCATTTTGTTGCCTCTCTCTAATGAAGGAAGCCATTCTCAGAGTTCCAGCTCTGTCCTCCATTAGTCCAGCCGGAGATAGCTGGGTGTGGAGTAGTTGAACATGAGGAAGTCCAACTTGTAAAGCTGGTAGAGTTGGATCTGCTGCTGAGTGCTGATATTGCTGAAGAACTGGGCTGTCATGGCATCTGTGGTACGAGTGGACTTGGCGTAGCTTGGGAAGCGCAAGGAGTCACCAACACCCACCAGCCTCAACACGTAGTTTGCGTCATCTTCCAGTGTCTCGTACTTGCCCACCAGGTCGTAGTGGATGTGACATGGGTGACAAAGCTGGTAGACGGTCTGCCAGTGCTCGTTGAGTGGGCCATCACGTTGCGTGGCCGGGTCCACCAGGTACTCAGCAAATTCTTTGAATTTGACATCAGCCCCGTTGAGCAGGGCGTCCTGCGTGGCGTTCTTGCGGTAGCGCCGGATGATACGGGTGCCAAACCGCTTGTGAAAGGATGAGTTGTACTTGAGGGTGAACTTGTTGCGGTATGCGGAGACCAGCCTCTCAAAAGGCTCACGAACAAAGAGGAACTTGAGGTAGTTCTTGAGGCGGTGGTTGATTTCAGCAATACTGTACTGGTTCAACGTCTTCAAATTGGAGGGAATGTGGGCTTCATTGGAAGGTATTTCCATTGGGTCACTGTGGAAAAAAGGCACAAGGACAGTGAGGAACATCAGCAAAACGAATGTTATACTTTCATGTCCTTGTATCATGACGAAGATTTCAGTGTAATGAGGGCAGCATGCAGGGATACTGTACATGGAGCAATACATTTAAAAAGGGATTGCATAGCACCTGAGAGTATTAGGTGCCATGCAATCCCTTAAGTCAGTTTAACAATCTGCCAGGCACTAGACTCACCTGTATTTGCCCCGTCCTGTGAGCACCATCATGACACGTTTCCAGTTGGTACAGGCCACCTTGGGGACATAACAGTAGATAAGCTCATGATCCTCATCCACAACAAGGTGTTTGAGGTCTCCGGGTGTCAGGACTTTGCGCTTATGGCTGGATGCACTGTAGACCCGACAGGAATCTACTACCTGATCCCTCCTGGCCTGGTGGAGGACGGCTGCCCCAGACAACTCCGACTAGTCAGGGGAAGATAGAGAAAGAGGGATTGGGAGAGAGAAAGAGACATTGTGGTGAAATTTAAACAAAAGGCAGGAGGTAACTATAGGATAGGAAGATCTGACACTATCAACTGTTTAAACATTTTACTTTCTAAACATTTGTTAAACCACACTTAGCCATTTTAACAATGCAAATGAAATAAACATAATTTCTTGCTTTTTTTTCAGCTGAAAAAAATATAATTTTGTAGCTCATTCATGGAACAGATGGATACACAGTTTTAGGGTGTTAACCAAGTAACCATAGCGACTGTACTTCAACATGTCTGATTTACACAGTTACTAATGAACCAAGCAGAAGCTAGGAGATGCTAGTTGTGGCATCAAAGTGAGTTGCTTTGGTATGCTGTGTAATATATAAAACCAATATATTATATGTTATATTGGTTAGGTTTCACAGTACATTGAAAGTGTATTACAAAATATAGCCATATATGGAAAAAAGTTCTTCACAATTAGTCTTTGAGGTGTATCTTTTGTTCTATATTAATGCATTATTTTTACAGATCGGAGATTTCTATCTCTATAGACTTTTGATGTCTTTACATATTTTTTATATTCTTTATGTGTTACTATATAATTTCCAGTGTAAGGATGCATTGTGCCAATAAAGCACTCTAAAATGAAAGAAACTGAACCAAAACACTAAGAGAGAGACAGAGGGAGAGAGAGAGAGAGACACGCAGAGTGATAGTGAGAGAGTTATTAATCTCAGCCTTTATTATCATACTCATCTCTTTATTGACTATCTTTTCCCCCTATCTGAGTCGTTCCACAGACTGTGAGAGAGATTAGTCCATGGGTATGGAGGAAAATAATGATATTGGAGGATATTACAGATATTGAGTCTTCAATATGCGCAGATCCAGTCAGCAATCATTCATCTCAGGCATATTTCATATTCACCATGACACTTATGATAAAGTGGACCCTAGCAGGAGGGAAAGGAGGAGGCTGGGGAGGAACTGAAAGAGTCTTAAAGCAGAGAGAAGCCTGGGGGTTTTGCATATCTGAAGGGCAGGAATGTTTTCTTATGCCTCTTGATTATTTTTCCTCTGGGTCTGAATTCCCCTCCAGGGCAGTGCCCCTGGATTCCATGTGGAATCTAAATTGATTGTGATGTGGACTGCATCTTTACTGCTCCATCCCACTCACAACAAGTGTGGCCTTTCAGTGGAACACTGGCCAGGGCTGGGAGGGAGGGAGAGCTGCTGACATGAAGTGCTGAAATAACTTAAGGACCACCAACAAGCAGCATACATGAAAACAGCTTGACGAAAGAGGTTTGTATGTATTTCTTTTTGAAGTCACTCTTCATGCGTCCAAGTGGGCAATTCATCACGCACACTGCTTGCTACAAGAAGCCCCGGAGGAAACCAATCTTTTACACCTCTTTTTAAATCTGATTACAACATACGTAAGCAGTCACAAAGGAAACCCTTGACCTTAAAATCAGAGGTATTTCTGAGGAATCATGCCTGTAAAAGGCATGTTTCATAGTCCGTTACTTTCTCAAGAAGCTCTGTTGGATAGTCATGTGGGGATACAGGCCATAGGTCGATGCTCTCTGTCTTTATGTCCATGACAAATCAATAAGATGAAGAGGTGGAGGGAAGGGTTGTTTTCCCACTGCAAATTCACACTAAAGCAATACATACCACAAAAACACTCTCATTAATATTTAAAGATACTAGAGGCATCTTGCTATGTTAGAAATGATTCATCTTTTTGTTTTGAAAAAGCGTGTTTGTTCTGTGTTTCTGTGTGTGCTATAAAGGATCATTTATTGTTATATTCATTAAATAAGCACTGCATAGTTGGCAAACTGCCCTAAAATTGATCCAAAATACAAAAGTGAAACGATTTATATTGTTGATTATATCTAACAGTCTGGATTGATTTTACTCCACAATTCTGCAGACTCCTATGGATCACGTATGGATCTTTGCACCACCAGACAAAGCTTTATGCGGACAACATGTGTATCTTCTTCCTACAAGATAACAGCATGTGTGCACAGTATATAATTCTTCTCAGAAAAACATCACTTGTCGGCACAACACTCAGTATGAATCTTCTGCCAACAAGATAATAACTTGCGTGCACAACAAATGAATCTTTCCACAAAAAACAACTTCCTAAATAACACCATCCAGATCGTGTTCACACAAGATTGTGCCTAAAACAATATCTTATTTCAATATGATAATATCTTATATCTTATTAATATCCTGGTTATATAATCTCTTTCCCATTGTTAATGATTTCTCATAACAGTGGGGAACAGATTATTTTCTTAGAAGTTTGTCCTTAGAACTTTATGCAAATACTGATTTCCCATCTCCATCTTGTTGCCTCTCTGTTACCTTCTCTATTGCTTTTTCAGACCTCGTTGGCCTGTCCCTGTCACATCAAGCAGCCCTTTAAAGTGTTTTGAGGAAAGTGCAAATTGACAAAACATGATGGATTTTGAACGTTTCTGCTCAGGAAGAAGGCCTCATTTTGCACCCCTCCCACTTCTTTTCATTTTGTCTGCTCTCCACTCCTCTGTATTCATCATCAAAGCCCACTAAGGCATAACAACACACAGCAAATAGCAGCTCTTTGTTGATGAAAATCTTTTCCTTTTTTTATCTGCTCAGACATCAAGCTATGATTCACACAAATGTTGCAGTGAGTGTGCAGCCCTTCATCCCAGAGGAGGACATATGCTGTAATTAACATGGGAGAAGGTGACAAGGGAGGAAATCTTGTCATCTCCTGCTTTGCCTCATTGTTCCCCTCTTTATCTCTCTTCTTTCCACAAGATTACTTTCTGCCATTTTATCTCCTCGTCAAGCAGCTCAGTCAAGTCTCTTGTGCAGTTTCGATGAAAGGGTGAGCATGAGAGGGAGAAAGCGGAGGAGGAGATGAGGGAGGCGATAATGTCGATACAGTCTGAGAGGAAGCCGTGATGGAGAGCGCTGACCTCTGGCCATGTCAAGCCATTCCCATGGGAGAGCAGATAGCATTACTTGTGATTTGCTTGCACATTACCCCTTTAATCCCCCGTGGACATGAACTAGTGGGTCAGCATCGGATAAGTGCTAGCTGAAGTCATAAAACCACAGCTCTGAAACTAGTTAGCAGCTTCACATGATATGGTCAGTTTAGTTTGATCTCTTCCGATTGGTCAAAATCCCTGAAGGGCCTCCAACCTTCAACTCAGCAGTTTTTCTGTGCAGCTGCACTACATGATGAATTACTTAGCATTACAGACACTATATATACATTTAAATGAGAAGTTGAGTGCGTGTGTGAGATTGCACTCTCTGTTTGTACCTGCATGCATGTGCTCTGGAAAAGTGCCTCATCAAAAGTGGGAGGAAATACAAAGTGGTGGAGAGGGACAGAAACCCCTTACGCATGCATTTAAACCTAATATCACCACAAAAAGCCATTATCAGCACTGTGTATGCAAATAGAAAAATCTCTATTTTCTTATCTCCGGATGTCGGGAGTAGCTCAAGACGAGCCCATTCTACATTCATGACAACGCTCTTTTCTTTTCTCGGCACACGTGTTGTTAAAAAGTGTGAGAAAGTGATGACAGGGGATTATGGGGATTCTGTTTCCATATTTCAAGTCTTAATTTCCTCACCACGGCTGTATTATTCTCACTGAAAGTTGTTATGTGTTTGAAAAATGATCTGAGAATCAGCATCAGTGTGGTAGACGCGATGGCGGTAATGAATAGCTTCCTCCTGAACTGCTGATGGTTGCAGAGAAAAGAAGATAGAGAAAGGAAGCTAGCAGGAGATTAGAAAAGGAAGGATGGTCATTTCATTTTTTGCAAAATTGTTGGGGAAATAGAACCATGAAAATACAATATCAACTGAAGTGTGTCTTAGCTACTGTAATACATCTTGGATTACAAAGTAATGAGGCCATAAGGTATAGTCTGCTACTGACACTGTTTTGGGAACACCATTTCTAATCTCGTCACTGTACTTAAAGGAACCCTGTAGATTTTGTGACCATAAATAGTGCTAGCAATGGATTGTATGCATATTATGCACGCAAACATGACATGTGATGCAATACACATTCTGTCCAAAGCTTTCATATTCTTCCACTAACTAAGTAGTTGCTGGTTGTGTTGGGAAGGTTATTTTGAAAGTGTAGCTAGTAGAGATCCAAGCTACTCCTCACTAGACGTAGTTAAACTACATGCTAAAAGTAGCAAGCTACATTACAAGCTTCTGATGTACTGAAGTTATTTCACATCAGGTGACAGGTCAGCTTCAGGTCCTGCTCTTTCTCTAACTGTATACAGTTAAAGGTGCAGTGTGTAAGATTTGAGGCCTTTATTTTCAGAATAAGGCAGACATGGATTATAATATTCATAACTATGTTTTCATGCGTGTATAATCAGCTGAAAATGAGAATCTTTTTTGTTTTTGTTACTTAAAAATTATCCTTTTATATCTACAGCAAGAATGGGTCCTCTTTCATTGAGGCCGCCATGTTGAAACACGGCCATGTTGAAATCGTGGCTCTAGACACGGCCTTTCAAGTGTTGTTTCTCCTTTACACAAGGAAGGTGAGGATGATGTGAGGAGATTGCAATGCCACAATTACACCACTAGATGCAACTAAATTCTACACACTGGACCTTTAAACAAGCCCGCTCAGCCATGTTTTGCACACAGGGGCTCTGGCAAAACAGCACAGGGTCATTGGGTGGAAAAGTTGAACCTGGCTCCACTTTTGCTGCAACACAACGTTATCAAGCAATGAACAATCACACACATGCAAGTGCACGTTCCAGGTGGATTACTTTGTGATTTCAAAGCTATGCTCCGGCTGTTCTTGCAGTCGTCACAATAAAAGATTAAATAGTTGTTGGCATGAAAAATTGCACAATCCTTTGCAGTGTTTTTGGCATCTGATAAACCTTGAAAATGCATGAATCTGTTACTCCAGCTGGACTCCCTGTATCAAATATCATCTCTCACTGTTGCCTGAAGCAACACGCCTCCACCCATGCAGCCCCCCTACTGTTTTCAGTCTGAACACCAATTTATTCTTGTTTTCCTCCTTCAATAGAAAAAATATAAAACCTAGCAATGTAATGTTTGGTTGTGCTACCCCATTACTCAGTGGAAAAGGAAAAGAAATAGCTTGCTTCTGGAAACATTACATGAGTTTGAAATAGGAACTCTTCCCTCAAGCTAATGGGTTACTTAACTAGTCAAACTAGTAGTTACAAATGTTTTATGAAATGCCTTCAATGCATTTGTTGGGCGTCAATGACACACACAGTGTGTTTTCATAAAAAGCGTTAGATGCAAAAAAAGAAAGAAGGAAAAAGAAACTCTACACAGTACCTTTAATGGGTACAGGGTGCACACCGCAAAGAGGTTTGTGGGGGGCAAAGGGGGTCGATAGCAAATATTTACCCAGTTTAATGTGGCCATTGTGAAATCACAATACAGAATATGTTGAAATGATGACAACTAAGAATAATGGCTCCAAGATAGCGACTAAAAATCATATTGAGCTATCGCCAAGCGTGTTACATTCGCACTTTGAATTAGCATACATATGAAAATAGCTTTCTGTTGATAATTTATTCCTCGGAACTTGAGAAATATGTTTTAAATACTGTTGGGGAGAAAATGAGATGCTAATGCAACGTGATTTGTAGCTCAGAGAGTCATCAGATCATATTTTCCTCTAAGAAATGAAAAAAAAAACAACTTATTGCAATTTAAACATCACAGCAGCCAATACTGCTATTTAGATATTTCCTCAATTAATTGTGCAGCCCTGTTTATATGCTGGTGCTGCTTCCTAGGTATTTATACTCCTTCTGTCTCTGGATGATTTGAAAGTGTCTGGAAACAGGCCCACGTAGAAAGAAAATCACTTGTCTGAGAGAATTGGTGAATTCACGCCCCTGATGTCCAAAGTGTAGGTGAAAGCAAAGTGCTGCAGAGGTAATTCCCCTCACTTCAGGCTGGTAATGTTGTGATGTTGGAGGCATGCTTTCTTCTCTCCTCCATTTTGTCTCCTAAAACCTGATCCTTCTGCCTCGTCTTCTGTTTGCGCATCACTTTCTCTCCATTCTTGCTAGCTGTGAAGTCAACTAAACAAAGATCAATAGCATTCATCAAAGCACCTCTCTCTCTCTCTCTCTCTCTCTCTCTCTCTCTCTCTCTCGCACACACACACACACACACACACACACACACGCACACACACACACACACACACACTGAGCACTAAAGGCAGTCTGTCTCTCTGACCCTCTCTGCTTACAGACTGGCATTCATAGAGCAGGAATAAAGCTGCCAGTGTACCACAACTGTACCAAACACACACACACACACACACACACCTGATTTTCAAGTGCGTAATGCTTCATCTGAGTCTCCGTAAAAGGCAACAAGGCAAGGCCCTTCTATAAAATCTTGACAATGCTGACAGTTTATGAGGCGGGTTCATCCTTTCCACTGAGGCCGGCGTCAAATTAACTTTCCATAATGTCATTTATGAGAAGTTGGACCAGCAGAGGGGGACATGCCAGCCCCCTGACCACCTGCACCCACTGCGACACGGAAAAGACCTGAGGAAATGTTTCTTTACCTTTATTTATCTGGGGAAATGACTGAGAACACATGCTCTTTTCTCATTCTTTGGAATGCCCTGCTTCATATTCATGCAGCTCCACACACTCATACCTGGAAAAAGCTCAGTACAACCACAGACGTCTGCTGAGCAGCTCTGAAGGAGTCTGAGGGGATAAATGTGTATAAGGCAACTCAAGGTAATAATGGAGTAAGTATTAAATGTTTAGATTTGCACAACTTTTATTAAAAACCAGAGCAACAACCCCCCCCCCCCCAAAAAAAAAAAAAAATAAAAACACAAACTTCATCTAGGGCAGCATTCACATTATATAGGAGAGACTTACTAAAAAGTTAAAGACTAATCTAATAAACTAATCTATCTATCTATCAATCTATCTATCTATCTATCTATCTATCTATCTATCTATCTATCTATCTATCTATCTATCTATCTATCTATCTATCTATCTATCTATCTATCTATCTATCTATCTATCTATCTATCTATCTATCTATCTATCTAGTCCATGAATCCACCCGGATAGTCTCAGTTTCAGAGACATTTCAGGCTGACTGTGGAGGTTTGACTGATCTGAGCGTCTGATTGGCAGTTGGCCGTTGGCCTGCGTTTTTCCAAAAGTTCAACTTCTCAGCTGCAGCCAAAACAGATGACCCCCACTCAAATGAATGGAAAAACCTGCATTTTTGCTGCAATCCTATCTGAATGTGGCCTTAGCATGTTTCAAACTATACCACATTCATGAGGTTAAACTGTACCAGTATCTTCCAACATTTCTCTCACAGACAATCAAGCAGTGCAAGCAACAATTCCCATTTTGAGTGAATGCATCATGAAAATCAATGCTGTGCCCTTGTGTATTCCAAAGAACAGCTACTGCATCTGCATACCTCACTTTTAAGGTTGGTTTTCAGTTTTATGCCTACTGCTTAACAAGAACTTTACAAGCTAAACATGTATGTGTGTTTCTGACAACAAGTGGTGATAAAAGTTAACATTGTCCTTGATGTCTATTTAGTGCACATTATTTCCCATATCCTTCTTCAATAAACCATTTCAATGTTTCATTAATGACTTCCAACATCTCAGGGAAGGTGTAATTTAGTTTCATTAAGTTATTGAACTGGCTTCATTCAGACTAATTTACGTTTTAATTTACAATTAGCCAGTGCAAGAGGCTGCTGGGATTGAAACCATCTACCTTGTAGTCACAAGACCGCTTCTCCAACCTCGAGACATCCCCAAAACTTTTTTAAAAACAGCAAAAAATAGCATCCTTTAAAGCAGTGAATCTACTGATTCATGATTTTTGAGCTGGTGCGTGTTATGTAAGGGCACTGCAGGGAGGCCGTGAATGGACACAGTGTGTATGCCGGGGGATAAACTGCACCAAGGTCAACGAAGCCAAACAAACATGTAAACACACGCAGACATACACAATACAAGGTACAAGGTTCATTTATTTATTACTCTGGAACACGGGGTTGTAAAATGAAATGCAATTTGTTGTACCCTTTATGCTAGTCACAGAACAAAATGATATAAATGGAAGAATAATAAGTCATAAAAGTAATTACTTATGCTTGAGTGCAGAGGATGAATTGAGGAGTCTCACAGATCTGTGCGCGCACCTCACCTCACTGATATTACTGATGCTTTGTTGATGCTTTGCAGTGATGTTCTGGGCGATTTTAATTACCCGCTACAGAGCCCTCCAGAGTCTTGAGCTGTACAGCAATTTGGGATGTTTCCAGTCAGGCTGCTTTCTATTGCTCCTCTGTAAAAGTTAACAGGAACTTGGAATTTTGCCTTTTCTTAAGAAAGATTCTTTGTGATGCTGATTCCCAGGAACCTTAACTGTTTCTCTCCCTCCGTCATCTCCACTGATGTAAACAGGGGCGTGTGTCTTTTTTCTACATCTCATCTCTTCATCTTATCAATTCAACAATCATCTCTTTGGTTTTGTTGACATGGGCAGCAGGTTGTTGCCTGCAAGCCTGTTGATTTTCTCACGATATAAAGTCATCACTGATTGAAATCCATCTCATGATGGTGGTGGTGCCAGCTACAATTTCACAACAAAGGTCTTTTCATATCAGGGAATGCCATCATGGGTGTACAGTGTGAACAGGAGGGGTCTGAGTACACAGCCCTGGGGTACTTCATTGCCGAAAACAGTGGAGGAGGTGTGACTGCCAGTCTGAACTGTCTGTTTGTTTGTGAGGAATCCCATTATTGCCAAGTTTGCCAGTTTCATGGGAATGATTTTGTTGAATACTGAGCTGAAATGAACAAACAGCAGTGTGATGTAGGTGGTGTGGAGGGCAGATGAGGACCTGTTGGTTCTGAATGCAAACTGGTGAGGGTGCAGGCTGGCTGGTATGTTGCCTTTGATGTGCTGGACAACCAGTTTGTCAAAGCACTTCATCAGAATGGGGTGCTACAGAGCAGACACTGGAGATGTTTTAGGTACATATTAAAAATGTCAGTAACAAGCTAATTGGCACATGTTTTTAGATGGATGTTATCAGGTCCAGCAGCTTTACTCATATACACTGTCAGCAGGTTTCTTCTCAATCAGCTCTCATACAGTGTCCGCCTCCCCTGATCTTACCAGAGTGTTGTGTTCTCTTGGTGCAGAACAGGTCAGGTGCAATAGTTTGATCCTGGATGTTATGATGAACCAGGTCTCTAAAGATGTGGGCACAATAGTTTCTGATTTCACGTTGCTGAGTTAGACTGAATCTTATTTCATCCATTTTATTTTCCTGCAACTGGACATCAGCCAGAAGTCGGCTGAGCAGTGGAATAACCTGAGGTACAAGCTGGGTTAGCTTAGCTCCTGCCTCTCTTTCTGGGGTGATCGCAGCGGTTGTGATGGGGTTTTGTCCAACTGGTCTGGCAGAGTTGTTGGAAGACACCAACGGCAGTGAATGTATCAAGGTCAACTACACTTAAGCCCTGTGCTTCCTTTTCCAATATTGATGAGAGTAACTTTGTCATGATCTTCAGTGATGGAGGCAAAAAGTTAATAAAAAATGTAGCAAAGATTGAAGCAGCTACGCTGCATCTGCATGCTATGTAAAAATGTGATGGCATTTGCTGCATTACTGTTTCATTCTCAGTAGCAATTATTGCCAATAATAATCACGAAATATTTCAATAATCCCAATATTTCCATCGTAGCAAAAGTCAGATATAAGTGAGACAGTGTTGCCTACCAAACATATGATGGGAGTGTGTATTGTTTTACCTTCAGCACTTCAGGGACGGTTGTCTGTAAAAGCTGCAGTGAAACCTCGAGGCTACATCTTGCCTAAAGGTGCTGTTAACAGACCATCTTTAAAAATTTACTAGCGGAGGTTTTAATGGGGAGTTTTTAGTGCCCCAGGATGGTCTTTTCCACCTTGACAAGGATATCACTCTGAGAAGGAGCGCTGAATGCCGGGGGGGGGGTTGATATGTAAAATGTTTCATGTAGAATTAACAGGACTAAATATTAGAGTTTAATATAGTTGATCAATCGCTTCAGTCTTGCCTTTAAAGAACTAAAGTGGTAGAGTCTGACTAAGTAGTGAAATCGGTTTAAAGGAGCACTTCAGTGATTTAAGTATTGTACTTCCATAAAGTTGGAGGACTCACAGGAGGGAGATGAAAGAAAGAAATGAAAGCTAAAGCCCAGATATTACTCTTAGTGCCCCTTTTATGTACTGCTGTGATCAAAACTAGTACAGTCTTGGGCCTGTATGCCTTATGTTTGAATACCTCTGAAATTGGCTCTTCTCATGTTCAAAGGCCAGAGGAGAGTTCAGAGCAGAAGGCTTTCTGAGCTGATATGCATCAGTGAAACCCATGAAATACCATCTTTCCTTAACCCTAACCATTAAACCCCAACACTAATTACCCACAATACATATAAACTTACATCAGCTCCTCTCCTTTGGCTTTCTCACTAATCCCACAGTTGTTTATACGCCATTCAGTTGTGTTATAGTTGTGCGTCTCTCTCTCAGTCTCTTGATAATGGTTCATGTAATAAATATATTTTATTTGTCGTGCTGGATCAAGGCTTGAACTGAAAGACTGGCTCTGCACAATGCAGTGTATACATTTTAAAGTTAAATGCACCAGTCTGGTTCACTATGAGGGTAAAATAAATGTGTGAGATCTGTGAAGAAGCTTGTGCTCTCTGAACATTGGCTGTATGGGTATAATTGGTGATGTCATGGCAAAAAAACCCCATTATGGCTTGGATGAATACTTGATGGTCTGATCATGATTTTTGGGGCTGATTGCTGGAAGCAGTAATGGCCAATCCTAATAACTGATCATGAGGTCTAATTAAAGCTTATTATTTATGGTGAAGCATGATTTATTTAACTAATTAAGAAATGTTAAAGTATCATAATTTGACTACTTATTTATTGGCAGGCAGCATGTTCCACATATTTCATTCTCTCTCTCTGAAACAACTTAAATTTGACCATTTTGATTCTACGTCACCTTATTTTCGTGTTTACTCACAAACTATTTCAATCTTCTGCTTTCTTTTGCCTTTTTTAAAAAAACAAAACAAAAAACTAATTTCACAGTCTCAAATCATGACCGAGTTCGTGCTCATTTCTTCTGTTTTTTTTAAATGAACTGCTTCACAAAATACTGAGCCGGATTTGGATGGAGGAACTTTGCAGCTGTTGGCTCGTGGTCTTGTGGTTTCACTGCGAGCTGAACTCTCCTGTCTTCTCTTTATTTTCTCTGCTGAGACGCTGAATGTCCACGCAGGTGTTATGCTCTATAAATAAATACTATATAAAAGTCTGCACATAATAACACGACTAGAAAGAAGTCCACAAAAACAACCACTGAGTGAATGGATACTGTGGTATTGTTTTCTGGTTATAGGGTTGATTGAACATCTCGCTCTTGTACCCTTAAGGATCATACAAGTATATAGCATAATTTAGCCCAATGATTACTTCTGTTTGGTTTTAGTTTAGTTTATCTGCACGAGAATGCAAAGCAAAATATATACAAAAATTCATAAGATGCATGAATTCTGAATAAAGTAATTTGATCAGATATGATGGATACAGTATGTAGCAGCCTAAACAATCCTGCAGTACTTGATGAAGGAAAAATGAGACTATAATACAGAGAGAAGTTTTTTTCTTTTTCCAATTCATCTAAAACAATTCTAAGTACATTTCTGAACGCTGAAAATCTATTTGCAGAAATGTCACCACCTTTAGTTTCATTCAGTTATTGTGCAATGATGCAGTTGTGAGCAGGGACTGTTTTGAAATTCCTGGATCAGATTTTCCAACACTCTGGCCTCTGGATCGATCGCTTGTAAAAGCATTTTGAAAACCATCCGTCTCTCGCAGCTGTACAACCACAAAATTCACCATAATGCAACTTTGATACAAAACAAAAGCAATGACCGGTTTGAACAGCTGACGCTGAACTATAAACACATAAACATGTAAACACAGGATGAGGTGAGGTGAATGAACTCCGCTGTGGTCACTTCAGGGTAAATCTCCAGGGTATGTGACACCTGGGTAAGCCTGACTCTCTCTGTCCCACGGTAACATTAAACCTGTAACCTGAGCCCGGAGACATGCCTGCTTCCCAGGGGAAAGTTAGCCTGCCTGTGAATGCACCACAGAACCCATGATAAACATTTACAGTGTCTTTTCTTTCAGTCTGACCCATTACGCTTAAGTGGTACTGTGAACAGCAGGACAGTAGAAGAAGAACTTGCCCTAAATGTTGCAGCTGCACACTGTACAGTATGTGGTAATATGTGTTTACTGTATGTGCAACGTGTGTGTACTTGCATATCTGAAAAAACATTTGTATGCATGCGTGCATGTAGAACTACTTGTGTAGACACAAGTGTGTCTCTCAGTGTGTATATGTGTGTGTCAGTGTATCTCAAAGAGAAAAGTGGGGGTATAATTATAGCACCACAGACAAGATAATGACAAACTGCTCTGACTTTCCCTCAGAGCCATCAAAGTTTCTCTTTCCTTTCATGAGCACTTTACCCTTCTTTCTCTCTGCATGGTGTGTTTTACCCCCCAGGGAGCCAAAATCAGAGGAGAGAACGCAGTAAAAAGGGGGTAAAAAGTGTAATGGATTTCATTTTTCACACGTCAACTGTACTTTTAAAATCTGTTCACAGATTGGTTCCTTCAAATGGCAGCGAGAATGAGTGTGACTGTTTTAGCTTTGAAGGCTTCATTACCCAGAGGTCATGTTCTGTGATGCAAGCTGGTACAAAAAACAACATGAGCTTAGTGATGTGTTGTTTTTTCTGTTGCTCAGCACAAATACATAAGTTGGATTTGACACACTGGATAGATAATTATGGTGCACGTTTTGACTTATTGTCAGCCTCCAGAAATGATCAGTTAAATCATCGCCTCTATAACACAACAAAAACTGAAGATTGTAGCCTTCATGAAGGGAGGATTTGTGCAGAACTGTAATAGTTTTAGCTTGCTGTACTTAATAAACTGGAACTGAATGCGGGGTCAAAGAAATGTTTGAGTTATGTGCAGGTAACTTCTGTGATCTTCTGAGCAGTGATCACGCTGAGCAGATGGTCTGCAGGGAAAATGTCTTTGCTTGTATGTCAAGTAAAGTGTATTTCTGAGCTTCTCTTCAACTTGCTTAATCAATTATACCATGTTTGTGTGGGTTTGCTCCAGGTACTCTGGCTTTTTCCCACAGTCCAGAGACATGCAGGTTTATAAGTTAACTGGTGACACTAAATTAATGATGGTTCAGCAAGTTCACGTGTAAAAGCAAAGTAGTCCACTAACTCGCTATGATGAAACAGAACTCAGATGCCTCACAGTTGAAGAAGCTTCTTTCCAGCACTGTTCACAGGACATTGAGCCCAGCCCACCTGCTTCCCAAACCTCTGATGCCCTTTAGGGCAGGATCTGGTCCAGCACACAGGCAAACTAACAGTGACAGTGATTGATAAAGCAAGATATTTCACTATCAAAGCTCTTGCCAGTAGATACAACAGCTGCCTACTGGCTGTCATTTAAATAAGTAATGTAAGTAATTTAGTGCAATAATATATGTAAGTAATATCCTTTCTACATCATGTCTATCATGTTGGTTTTTAATGCAGAGCTGCCTGAAGAAGTGAAGGTCACAGGCATTCACTGTTGGTTTTTTGCCTTGCCCTGTGCAGAGACTTCTCTGAATCTTTTAATGACATTATAGATTGTAGATGATCAGATGACTGCTACACAGTGTTGAATTATGCATGTGTCTATGAGAGCTTAAAGTAAAATTTTGTGAGAATTTTACATTCTGCTGTGTGTGTGTGTGTGTGTGTGTGTGTATGTCTGTGTGTGTCTGTGTGTATGTGCATGCTAAAATCAGGCTGAGGGTGACTGTGCGTATAAAGCACATGAACACAATAAAAAATTGTTTTCTTGATTGGGTTATTTATATATATTATATACACAGTATATTATATAATAGGACAGAACTGAGGGCTCGCCTCTCCTCTGCAAACTTTCAGACTTTTAGAATTAAGTTTTCCTTTTACCACCCAGTTCTGTGTGAAGGCCCTGCAGCAGTTTTCACAGTTTGGCTGCACGGCTGAACAGACAAAAAAAAAAAGTGCTGCCTACAGAAACTAAAACTTCATCAACAAAATCAGTGGATTCAGATTTAAATACTAAAAATAAAACCAAATAAATAGATGAAGTTCTGTTCACCAGTATGATTTCTTTTCTTGTCTTATTAAGAGTCTAAATCAAAACCACAAATGTACTGAGAGAGATGTTTTGATGCCACACTGGGATAAGATTATGTTCTTTAAATTATTTTGTCTAAATTCACAGATAATGTTCATCTTAAAACAACTGGCTAAATGTCTAGAAGAAAGACAGAAAATAGTAAACAACTGATCTTAATGCAACTTTTATTTTGTTAGGACATTTTTTGCCTTGATTGTGTAGTTATGGTTATTTTCATTTTAATTTCATTGCACTTTAAGATTACTTGCACTTTGAGCGATGCTGCTGTTTAATTACTTTCTTCATTTTCTCCTCACGTTTCATGCCAGAAGCATTTTCTCAGCTGAGGACTGCGTTGGGAACTGCAGTGAACAGTTCCTCTCGCAGCAGAAGAAACAAAGAGAGGACATGAAATCCAGCAGAAAAACAATTTAAACCAATTTTAAATCGTTTATACAAATCTGGGTATTTGTGAGTGAGAAATGGTGGCGAGAACAATGAGCTCCCGCCTTCTCAGGAAAGAGAACTGAGCTGGATTTGAACTGTCAAGATCATGAAACAATTTTCAGGAAACTAAAAATCTTATTTATCCTGTGTTCTCTGTGGCCTTCTGTACTGTACTGTCTCTTCTGTCTACACAGTTTATCTTCTCAGAGAGCGCTCATCTCCTCTAAATCCCTTTGTCTCTCTCCTTTCACCTCCATTCTTCAGCCCTGTTCAGATTCAGCCTCCAGAGATGGACAGACACAAAAAGAGGAAAGCCTCCTCCTCTAATACCCTTTGTCTTCAAACCCAGAATGACTTATCTAGCTTCCCACACACACACACACATGCACACACACATATCTTAAGCCCGTCCCCACAGCGTCGAGCTGTGCTCTGCTCTGATGCTTTTACAACTGAGCAGCACTCAGGCAGCTGCTTGCCTTCTTTGCTGTGGGTGAAAGGTGCAACGTTTCTTTCAAGTCCGTGCCAGTCCCTGCCGCTATGCATAATCTGGCCCAGGGTGCCAATTCCAGGGAGGGTGAGGGAGGAAGCGTGAGAAAACACACACACACACGCACACACACTCGACTAAAGTGAAGGGATTGTGGGGTTAGCAGGATATCTGCAGCTGGTGAAACAATCCAGGCAGGTATTATCTAGTGGCACAGACACATGCAGACACTTTCCTCCCTTCACTGAATACATTCACTTTGACACTCTAAAATTACCTCTCTGCACAACATGATGAATTTTCACAGCCTGCACAATTATTTAAACCATTTCCAACCATAACTGTTGGTTGTCCAATCAGGACTTCAAATTCAGGAAGTTTTGGTGGAGCAGTATGAGTAAATAGGTCTAGACAGGTGTACTATGAAGTGAGATTAATGGGTTAATGAGGTGTGTTGAGCTTAAAGCCAGAGTTTATCATCTGATCAGTTTATCATCTGATCATCCGGATTTAAATCGGCTGTAAATAAATGATATTCTCCATGAGTGTTATAGATTTTCAATACTTTAAATGTCACACAGCAGATCATTCATCATCATTCATAAGAACGTTGCACAAACTACAGACCACTTTCACTTGATGTTTTTATGTTTTGTCCTGATTTGCTGCGTGTCCGTCTGTTACACTGCTGGTGTTGCAGGTAATTAAACATTGATTAGAAAATGGATTAGTCTAATAGTAGCCTATATATCATGGATAATATTAAACCAATAAATATTACCTACCTAAATGCAAAATTCTAACCTGCTGTGTGAAGTTTAAAGTTTAAGAGCTCCACGGTGTGCAGTCATCACGTTAGAAATAAACTGAAGGCACTGAGTCGATGAAAAAACCCTTTTGATTTGTTGCAACATGTTGTTTTTTGCTGTGTTCGTGTTTTTTATAGTTATTCTCTCCATTATAAAAAAGTAGGCGGCATGTGATTGGATGGCATTGTGCAGAAGAAATGTCCCCTTTTATCGATCTTTTCATCTGATCCTCTGAAACTCAGATAAAATCCATCAGACATACACACAGACTATGAGCACATACTTCCATTACAGTAACACTCCGTTAGTCCTCATGTTAGCTTTGAGTCATCCGGCCCTGATTCAAATCCAGTGCCCATGTGCACATCCTTTTCATCAGCCTCCGTTCTGATCTCTGAATCAGCGTTTAACAGTGAGCCAGGATCTGGCTCAGTAATAATGGTGTCTACATGCCTCTGTGAGCCAGCCTGTGATTACTGCTGGGAAGAAAAAAAAAACCATTTCCATGAGGAGGAAAGATTATTAGTGTTCCTGTATTTAGATGATATCTGACCGTGTGTGGCCACATCAAATTGTTCCCTCTGGAGTTTTATTTCATTTGGCAAATCAGCTCATTCTGATTTGAATTTGGATTAAACCAGTGTAAGCCTCAAGGATGGAGTGTTCAGGTTTACTGTAATGCAGTGCAAACACATTTGAGATAAAAATAGCACAGACGAGGATCTCTGTGAGCTTTTCAGGCCTCAAAGACACTTTGTTGCTCCCTGCATACTGTAGCTTCAGGGCTTAACAAGCGGTAAGTTAAGCCTTGAATTAAAGACTTGAGTCCAAAAATGTTTTTATTTTCTCCAAATTTATTCAGTGTGAGGTTTGTTTATAAAGAAACCACAGATCCTAACTCAACATCTGTTCCTCAGATACCCAACAACCCAGACAGACAGAATAGAAGTTTGGGATATTTATGATTGGATATGAATATTTTCAAATACCTCTGACTTACTCTTGACAATAAACTGAACTTTGACCAGCACACCACTGACCTTCATAATTGCTGCACTTTGTTGCTCTATAAAGTCCAACCTTCCTCTGTTGTCCCTCCTGTTTCTGCCCCCAGTAAACTCACAAACACATCACACACGACAACGCCTTCAAAATTATTGGTCTCCTCACCCCCAACCTCTCAGACCTCAACAGCAAAGCCATTACACAGCACACAGTACAGTACATGACCCCAAGCCACCCCCTCAACCCATTCTTGACACTGCTCCCATCTGGTCACAAATACAGGTCCCTGGCCTGGAAACGGACACACTATGTCAGGAGTCTTTACCCATCTATCTGTCTAAAATATCCAGCTGTGAATATCATCAGATTTTTAACTTGCCATACAAAAAAACATCTAACCCCCAAATTCCACCGGGCCCAGACGCGTTGCGTTGCACGTGCGCCACGGTCGCTGCAGCGGTACGCGGCCGTTCTAGTCATTGTTTTAAACCCCACCGGCTCCGCCGCGGTCCGGTTCAGAATGGCCCAGAAGCGGGCCTCCGCTCGGTTCTGTGTGGAATACGTGGCTGTTCTATTTTTGACGGACGCCGTGAGCAGCCCGCATCAATTTACACAGAGCAGCTCGAGCTGACAGGAAGCCAGACACAGAAACAGCATAGAGAATCTGGTCGATTTTCAAAATAAAATACCCCGTTCAGAGTCTCCATATGCAAATTAAGCAGGTGGAGCTGCAGGGCTGAGCTCTGCTTACTTTTCTGAAGGTGTTCTTTTAACGTTTTAGGTAATTTTTTTTCCACGGATGTGGCCAAACTCTATGAATTACCTTAATATGCCCAATATATTATTGTATGTCATGGGTGCATTTACACTTTAACAATTATGCATTAAAGGTCTAGTGTGTAAGATTTAGAGGGCTCTATTTACAGAATATAGCATTCATAAGAGTGTTTTCATTAAGTGTGTAATAACCTGAAAATATTAATCATTGTGTTTTTGTTACCTCAGAATGAGCCTTTTATATCCACAGACGCTGTGGGTCCAAAGAGTGTGCCATATTGAACCACCATGTTTCTACAGTAGCTCAGAACAGACACACAAAACACTGACTCTAGATGGGGCCATTGATGTTTTTCATGTGTTTTGTGACACCATCATTTGTCCTTCATGCTAGGAAGGAGAAATTCTCCAAATTCTACACACTGGCCCTTTAACAAGCACTCCTCCTTATCCAGACAGGTTATCCAGGTGCAGGCTGTGCAGTCATAGGTGTAAAGTTAAGCAGACTGAAATCGTTCTCTTGAGTTGAAGTTGTTTATGCTAATTAAGTTTATTTGTATGTGTGGGTTCAGCATGGCTCAAGTCCCAATAAACACTCACATTTTCTGACCTTTAAGTGGAAGGAGTTTTTTCTTTCTTTTCAGCGAATTAGGTTTCTTGCCGAAACAACAGTTCATCTGTCCAGTCTCCAGCTATAGTGCAGGTTGCCAGATACAGGAAGTGAGCACAGGTTTTGGTTTTCGTCTCTGTACAGATACGATGGGACTAAAAATGGCAACCTCACCGTGATGTCAAGACTTTGGAAGTGGCACACACAGTCACTGCACCTGGCTCATGTTCGACAAATGAAAGTTCTCTCGATAAAAAGAACAGAGCTACAGGAACACGCAAACACACACGCACAGAGCAACAGCTATGTCTTGACCACTGACCCCAAGCACCCTGCTTAAGTTTACTCTAGCTGCAGTAACACCCCCCTGTGCACACAGAAATATATCAATGGGACTTCACATGAGTGAGAACGTGTGGAAAAATCTGCCACGGAAAAGTGACCTATGGTGAGTCCACGTGCACCTGCTCTATTCTTAGCTGTCCAGAAAACTACTTTGAGGTGATAAATGGCCGACAGAGAAAAACAGGTGAATAGAAAAAATGTGAGAAAGGTGGAGAGCTTGAGACAGCAGAGGACAGAAGAGGCAGAGCAGAGGGAATAAAGGAGGGCTGGAGGTGTGGGGAGACAGGCCGGGGTTAGCTGCACAAGAAAGAGGCAGACAGACAGATAGTGATAGTGAGAAGGACAGTGATGGGAGAACAGAAGAGGAGCAGAAACTATCCAATCCATCAGGGTGATAGCATCACCTCCACCAGCGTCCTCCTGTCTCGCTCTTCTCTTCAGCTACTGCACCACAACACCTTCCTCAAACACAACACAATCCCTGATAAAAGCTTTGCATTCAGCTCCTGCAAATAAATCAGCTTCCCTTTACAACGATTCAAAATGTCCGTTGAGGGAATACGTGGTTTTGCATGATGTGGCCCATAAACTACACATTGTGTATACTTTTTATCCTTGCCAGCCCTCTTTAGGTTGTAGAATTGATTTCCTACCTTCAAGGAAGCCATTGGTTTCACTTCATTTGCTTGAGATTGGTAATCCATCACAGTTACCATGAAGTCGCTTTGCCTTTTGTCAGAATTACATTATCTTTGCAAGCAGGGACTGTTTTGGGAACATGTTTCATTGATGCGTTCAAGGACACTTGAAGTCTTTGGCCAAAGAGCATAATTTTTTTTACAGTTCATTGGAAGTAAGTTTTTATTTTCTTAGCTCAAAAGCTCGTAGTTTTCTCACATGGGTGCTGAGATGCAACAACATTGCTAAAGATTGGTCCAGCAGGCCAACAAATACAAGCAGTCAGATGTGAGAAAACATGACCCCAGGTAGTCAGATTTATTTAGAAGGGAAAATGGAGGCAAATGGTACACACACTCACAGTTTTCCTGGTAAATGAGGCATTATTACAGGGGTACTTACTGTTTTGTTTTCTAGTGCAAATTTTTGATTTTGTTTGATTCGTTCTGAGAAACCCACGGGAATAAATGTGGCCAATAGCAATGCATGCCAGTATACCACCACCTCCAAGCCCTGAGAACAAATACACTAAAACTGCACTGCACATAAACTGCCAGTTTTCACAGAGAATAGTCTCATTCTTTCTAAAAAAAAAACCCCCAAAACTCATCAGTCATCTGAAAATTTGACAGAAAGCTGTAATGACAAAGACATTCTACACATATTGGCTTTGAGGTTAGCAATGACTCAGTGAGGATTATCCTTTTTACACCATTTGCTCTTTGTCTTGAAAATTTGATTTCCTTAAAATGTAGCTCATGAATGCAATACTTTTTGGCAGCCACAGTGAAACTGATTTGGCTGCCAAAAATCTGATTTTTCCCCTTAAAACTAATGACTGTCTGGAGGGTAGCAAATCATCTTTAAACATATCATATGCTTTGGAAAGTCGTCAGCAGTAATGAACTTAAAATACACAAGATTTGTAGTTAATTGGCTTAACTGTATGAAACCAATACAGTTATTTTAAGTTTTTAAAACTTGGAAGAAATCAAATACTTATATTTAACTTTATTTAAAGTGTTTATGTGTTAGTGTTACTTTCCACCAAATTTGGACGTCTTAAGTTGTTAATATGCTGTGGCTTTAATGCTTAGCAGTAGCAATAGTGTCCTTCTAGCTCAGCAGACTAAGACCTTTGCACCATCCCCCCTCTGCCTCTCCTCACTGTAGCCCAATAAAACAGAGAAGTCATTAAAACTACAACCCATAATATACTCTAATTTCATTCAGGCAATTGTGTAGTTATAGCAGGTGTCGTCTTCTCAGATGGCTCCCGTCTCGGGAAGCTCTTTATATTTAGCTAAGTTGTGAAATACTGAATGAACTGAGGCTCTGCTGGCTGGAACAGACACCGACAGAGCATTAACAGTCCTGCTATTCATGGAGACAAGTGAGGAATACTACCTGCTGATGCAGGAACACTTTATTTTAGTCGTTTGTTCTTTCCTCTCCGTCCTTGAGAGAGGTAAGTTGCTCGACAGCAAAACCTCGTCCTCGTACTTTTTTCGCCCCTCGTTGTCTGTTCTCATTCTGACCTGACTGAAGACGGCCTTGTCGCCTCGGGCCTGTAAAGTTCCCTGACTACAGGATGGAAGATGGATGGCCATTATGCTAATGCTGTCCCCTGGAGTTTTCAAGGGGCAGCCAATGTGGAAGATTGCTGTCACTTCCAGGATGACATTAAGAAATTGATGCACACGTCATAGTCAGTGGAGACTGGAGCAACAATCCACGTTTAGGAACAAGAAAAAAAACTTGGAAATCAAAAAGCAGGTTTGCACACAGGCAGGCGTCCAACAAAAAAACACTACAGCCAGCTAGGCTCACATCTCAGAAGGCCTTGTTGGATCAGACTGACAGCTGGGTCAAAGGAGAGTACACATGGGAACAGATGAGGGTCAAGAAAGATAGACAGATCTTACATAAGGAGAGAGCAGTTAGCCTCCTACCTGTGTGGGGTTATAGAGCTCCTGCAGGGCGTTGCGGGACCCTTTCCTACAGCAGCCGTCCACCACGAAGGGATTCCTCCGCATGACTGAAAAAACAGAGAGGAGAAGGAGATACCACTGAGAACTGAAGAACTTTCAAACCCAATCGGAACAGAGGAACAAGAAAGACAAACTAGTTCAGAGGGAACATTGACTCAAAAACACAGCAGCAAAACTACTAAGTGTACTGAACTGAGCAAGGGTGTGTTTTATTTCTTATTAATGCAACTTTTCATTTGAAGAAGAAGATTTACTTTTGTATTCTCCAATAGGGAAATTCTTTTTCTTTCATTTTTTTACACTCACACACACACACACACAGGACTTATAGACATGCAAATGTAGGGAGATGATGGAGTGACCGGCCACCACATAGCAGCGCCCCACAGTTAGGGGTTTGGTGCCAGTCCACACTCCATTCAGTGACCTAAAGCAGCTACCATCCGGTTCCCAAGCCAATTCTCTAGAGGCTGAGCTACTGCTGACTGTAAGTGGAGAAGGTGTTATTTCTTCTTTTAACAGTTGCTTGAAAGGAGCAAAACTGTTTAGGAGTTGTGATTCTTTTGGACATGCATAGTTTCCAAAGGTGTCCAGCATGTTGGACATACCTGCCAACTTTCAAGAGTTTGTCTCTGAAGATTTACACTTTTTGGTCATCTTTCACTCATACTGGATGATCAGAAGACCTGTAATCCTACGACTGATGTGAAATCTAACTACTCCTTGTTTAGCTGTGGTCCTCCCTGGACATCTCCTCAAGGACACCACTTTGGTAGCCATCGCTTTAAACGACCAACTGCTGCGAGAAGGAGGCGGAAAGCTACTGGGATAAATAATGAGAGCAGTGACTATATGCCAAGGGCGAAGCCACAGTTCAGTGTTTGTTTGGCTGGATCTCAGCTCTTTACACAACTCGATACAGAGCAGTAGCTGCTGGCAGAGGCTCAGTGGGAGCAGCCAGCGCAACACTCCGCCCCCGCCAACACACTCTCTCCAATTACTGTGGATGGAAAAGCGCTGAAGGACGGCACAGGATCGACAGGAGAGAAAATGAAGCACTAATGAGAAAGCCAAGGATTTAATGGCAGTTTATTCCACGTGCCTCATGTTCATGGATGAACGTGTGTTATTGCCATGAGAACGCTGATGATGAGAACATTCGCACTTTCTATACAGTTCACCTCCATCAGTTAACCTTCAGGATTAAACAACAACGTGATCAACTAATTAAGCTTGTTGATACTTGTTGATGTGCACTTTAATATATTTTAATTAGTAACCTGACTCTTTTGAACAATTCAAAACATTCAGAAGCAATTACTCGATAACTTCATTAGCAGCTGAATAGAAAATAATTAAATGACAGATTTGATTAAATAAAATGTCAAATGACAAATCCACAGGGGGTTCCAGCCTCTCAAATGTGAGGACTTCTCTCTGTATTACATAATAATAAAATGTATCTTCGGGTTCTGCATGGTGGTCGGACAAAAGAATTAATTTCACCTTGGACTTCAATTTTCCATTTGGGACTCTGATACCATGTGCTTGGTATTTGGTAATTCATTTATTTTTAATGTCACCACCAGAAATGTATTTCTTGCAGTGTGGAGAGGATTCTGAAGCAAATTGTAGCCCTTCATGATATGAAGGGTCCCAAATTTTGTAATGATTTGCCATAACTTTATGATTCTACTGATTATTAAGAGCCCTCACATCATCCATTAGCTTCAGTAATTGAACACAAACTCTTATCGAACATTTCTTTTATCAATATTTCTGAAAATAACAGAATGTCTTCTAGGGTTTATTTACCATCAATCTATCGATCCACCACAACGCAGAAGCTGAAGCCTTAGAGATTTTAATAGCAAAGATAAATAACGATTCATTTGTTAGAATACAAAAATAACTACAGCACCCATGGTAACTCCGGAGCGGCAGGGTACTGTCATCACAACTTCCACAACAATGATGTCCACCTACTAAAGTCATTTTTACATCTTTGTATCTGATGTCGAAAAGCTTTAACAGGATGATTCAGGAATTTTGAAGTAGAGTTGTAAGAGGTACTTATCCACAGTCAGTGTTATCTACAGTAGGTGTTGGTCAGCGCACCTCCAGTTTGGAGAAGCAGACAGCAGGACAGAGGCAGAGCTCTGCACTGCTGTCTGTTAACAGGGTCAGCAGAACAAATGTACTTTAGCCACTTAAGAGGTCCACCTTAAAAAAAACACTATCTGTTTAAGTGTAAATGATATTTACAATATTTTCACCGCTTTACCATGCTGTCAGACAGCCTTTTTCTTCGGCACTAACTGTAGAACCTCTGTATTCCAGGGCATAAGCCCAACTGCTGTATTACACCACAGATCAGCTTTTAGCAGATCAGTCAGTCAGATCAGAGCACACCCAGAAATACACAAACATGCGGCCATACTTTAAATCCTTAGAAACATGAATTTTGCTTTCAGTAGTGTTGGATCGGTTTTGACAGTCCAGTCCGTTGTACAAGCTTAAACCGTTTAGATTACGATCCATTACTGTTTGCCTTGTTAGACTCACTTAACAGGCTTAATACCAAACTTTTCTGAAAATGATTCCATTGGCCCAACCCCAGATATCACTCTGATCTTGTCACTTTCTGACCACCCATATCTACTGTAGACATATGGACTGACACACTTTGTGTGATTTTGAAGCAATTCCTCGCCCAGTGGACCAAAGAGCCCATTGTTTCATAATTGGCTAATTATACACATTTGCACTGGTGGACATAATTCTGTATGTATGTTTGCCTCTATTTACAATGTGCAGTGGGAGTCGCACAGGATGTAAATGTGCACATCTGCTGTGTAAAGCTGATAATGTCACAATCCACATTTGCTCATCTACACACCAGCTCGTGCCCTGAACTGCAAATTTACAAATCTGTTGACGACAAACATGTAAAGCTGTCTCTGCTCTCTAGCCAGGACAAGCTCGGTATCAGCATAATGAGGATGTCGTCTGCTACTGTCAGTATTTTTGTCATTCAAATCCTATTTTCTTTGGTGCTGCAGTGGACGAATAACATCAACAAGTCTACTCTCATCTCACATGTCAGACAAACATCAAAGCAAAGATGAGGACACGCATTTCTCAGCAGGCTGCTGATTTGAAAAGAAAACTGGTTAAAAATTGAAGAATGGAGTGTGTGCTAAGGTTGGCACTGACCACAGATACACCCAGTATCCCTGTGTGTGAACTGTAATCCTTCCATTGGCCCAAACAAGATCCATTGACGGAGCCCTGGGGAGAAAGCTGAGCGCTTGTTAGCTTAACGAGCCCCAACAGACAGCCATGACCTTCAAACACAGAGGAAGGATAGAGAGAGGCAGAAATGCCTTTACACACTCAAAATCACACACACACACACACACACTCCTGTACATGCACGATTAATCATGCACACACACACACACGCGCGTAAAAGGTGTGATTGATAACTCTCGGGCTAAAGCTGGTTCTGGCTTAATAAAGCACTTCAACACTCCATCCCACTGTGGACGATGTAAACAGGCAATTACTGCTTTCTCAGAGGACGACAGCGTTTTGTTGCAATAATGCAGTCATGGAATATTTGCTTTTTAGGCTCGCTTACACAAAAAAACACAGACACAACGACTGCGCACACACATTTCCACTCCCAGCGGGCTGAATCAGCAGAGCATCAGTGATTACTGATGTGTGGACACAGACTTGAGGTGTAGCTCAAGGTAATGAGGATTCAAGCCCGCTGTGTGAGTGACTATGTGTGATTGTGCAGCACTGACGGGTCACGGAGTTGTGGTGATACAGTATTTATGTGCTAGCCACCAGTGAGCCTGGATGCCAAAGTAAATCAAATTGAAATCTTGTCTTTGCTGAGTGTGAAGCAAAAGATTCAATACTTCCAGTCTGCTGTCCTTCCCACAGGGGACGGTCAAGTTAGGTTCAGCACACTGAAAGGAGGCCTTGGTATAGACTGAACAAAGCTGTAGCATCTCTCACTTGTAATAAATGTGCAAAACAATTAAATGTATGTAAAATATTCTACATAATCTACACATAACATGTCTAGGAGAGCTTGCATAATTTCACCTGATTACAATGCAAAGAATTGTGGGTAACAAGTTTGTTGATTTACAGTTACAAGCTAGCAAGTTACACTGGGGTTTAATTACTTCGCAGCACTTTCACATCCACACTGTGGAGGTCGAATCACATGGGTACACTACTGTTGTTTCTTCCTGCTGAAATAGTGGTGACAGCGCTACACATAAATCAGCCGTGGATCATATAATTAGCATGTAAGCGACGTATCAATCAAATAGTATGCCATGTAGTTAAAGAAATAATTGCACCATTTTAATAATGCATTCAAACATTTATAAGTTGTCACTAATTGCTTTATTTTTAAGTAGAAGATGCACTTTTACTGAAGGTAAACTTCAAATGGTCCCTAGGAAAGGTCTTTCTAGTGAACTAATGAAAGTGCTACATCGTGCTGGAAGAGAATGAACTAATAACTTTCTAATAATTTATGGCTTATAATTTAATCAACAAAGTATAATAAATCATTTACTAACTATTAATAAAGCTATTAGTTTAAAGATATTAACCTTTTATTAAAGTTTCCAGCTCTGGTTGTGCTGATAAATACTGGAAACCATGTAGTGTAGTCATTTCACCCTGCTATAACAGCTATACACCAATAATATATATTATGTTGTCTTGAGGAGTTAGTGCATCAATCTGAGCTGCATGATATGGAGAATGCTGAATATGTACCACACTTGTACTGTGTGATGAAATGTCATAAATGTCTGGTCACTTTCAGCTTTAAAATCATATAAGAGTAGTATCAAGTTATGAAGCATGTCTGAGCTAACGTCACATAGCTGCAGGTCACCCTTTAGCTTCGCCCCCTCGCTTCAGATTCCAAACAACTGAAAAGCTTTTATTGTGAAGGAGCGCTGGAAGCATACAATTCAGGCTGAAATTTGAATTCAGAACATTTATATGTTTTATCAAAGGCTCAGTTTGAAACATTGAACTTAAAGCTCTGACAAAATATATGTAACATAAAATTTATGCAGTATATATTTAAAATATAGTATAATGCATTAGCAGCTAGCTTTTCGAATCTCAGCCGTTCGTGTTTACTGTGAAACATTCATTTAACAAACATTCAGTTTCCAAAGCAGCTGTTTTAGTTGGCTGCCTGTGAAGGTCAAAGATCATCAGTGTTTCAATTGGAAGTGAATGTTTTCTCCAACCAACCTGTGCTGTTCTCAACTCATCTCAAAGTGAAACCAATTTCTGTGCGAGAAAAAAGAAAAGCTCATCTTGTCCTCACATTGTTCATAACCCTGCTTCACACACACGCGCGCACACACACACACACACACACACACACACACACACACACACACACACACACTGACATAAGAGTAATTTAAAACTGTCCACAAAGGCCTTATCACTGTGCTCTGGTCTGCTCTGATGCCCTCAGGTATGTACACAAACACACACAAACACACACAAACACAGGCGCTGAGCGGATTAATCTGTCACTAATCCAGTCTCTGTACTGTCTGCTAACTTCTGATTGTTCACCCCCCCGCCCACACACACACACACACACACACACACACACACACACACAGTGAACTGGGACTTGTATGATGAAGCTAAAAAACAGCTTTCAGAGCTTGGTATGTAACCAGTGTACATCCACCCAGTCAACAGGAACATAAGGTCACTCATAGTCCCCCGCCAACACCTGGTTGGTGGGAAATGAGCCGTAACCATGGAAACCGCTACGTTTTACCATCCTCTCACCTGCACGGGCTGGCTGGATTCCTCGGGTCTGGAATCAGGTAAGGTCATGGGAAAGCAGAACCTTTTCATTTCCTCAGTGCTGACAGGTATTGACTGTCCGCTACTGCAAAGTACACACACACAAACACACTCATGATGATGTGCTCATAGGCTCAAGTCTTACAATAAATATGAGGCTGGTGCAGTGCTGCGAGCTTTGAAATGACCCTCAATCTTGTAAAAATGTACATTTTTTATTTGAAAGCCAGCAGAGTTATCAGTGATAATTCAATAATGTAAGAGTTTGTGTCTTTGGAGGAGAAACATGAGTGTTAAATTAACAGGC
This sequence comes from Argyrosomus regius, assembly GCA_946959425.1. Classification (NCBI taxonomy): domain Eukaryota; kingdom Metazoa; phylum Chordata; class Actinopteri; family Sciaenidae; genus Argyrosomus; species Argyrosomus regius. Next base: position 2,834,652 of record OX336904.1, on the reverse strand, counting down.
CTTTTACTTCAGGAGAAAGTTTCTGGAGCCACTAAGTCCCAAATTTGGGAAAAGGGAGTAAGCCAAGGTAAAGTTAAGGTCGGACAAACAACCAGCAACCACCACGGCTGGCAACTGAACAAACGTGGCCCCAAACCTACCTGCCCCCTTTAAAGTCTCAAAACTCCTGAGCCTGGAAAAATTCACTTTCCAAGATATTTCAAGCTTTTCCCTTTGACAGTCAGAGAATGCATCAAGATCAAAAACATATCAACCAAACACACAAAATTAATATGCACAGATTTTTCAATCAGTTAACTGGACCTGTACATTTAACATACAGAACTATACCCTGTGCTTTTTCTGGAGCCAACATCTGATTTTGACAAATATATAACATTAATCAGCAGATTATAATGCAAAAAATGGTGATGTATGCTACAGTAGCAGTTTGACTAGGAGCCAGTGTGCCAGTCAGTGTGCAAGTCTGACAAACACAATATTTTAGCTGTTAGTCTTTCAGTAATTGGCAACTTAACAATCACTAACAACCAGACACCAAAAAGACTCCAACAGACAACAAGAAGCACAAAACACATGAATTTGAAGGCCACTGCGGTGTATTATACAGTCAGTGTTCAACTAACAATGAACCATATCTCAACAAAAAACTCTTTCCAGGAACCAGCAAAAATGGCAAAATTAAATGATAATAAAAACCTGAGTGACGCCTCCTGCATCTAATAAACAAGGTTAGTGAATCTCCTACATTTTCTGAGTTTTACCTCCTGTAGTCCAGCCTGTGCGCTGCTGTCGGCTCCAGGGAATGACCAGCCTGGAGCCTGGTGGTTTGATGGTGAGTCATTGAGTTAGAGGATGGAGTTGGAGAATAATCCGATTGTGTAGAATGGGCGAATGGAATTATAGACTTTTAGGCTTGTTGCCAGCGGTTGGCAACCTAATTTACCATCACTGTCAGGATGGATTAAGACTCTGCCACTGGTGGGTAGTAGCAACCATTTTGGTTTAAAACGCTGACTTAGATATTTCGACTTGTGTGTGTGATGCAGCGACGTGTGTTCACAGGTACCGATCGCTGCAGTATGTCCCTGCGTCACTGGTGGAGGCTGTGCAGCTATCGGCGAAATCGAAGAATCCATCGACCTTTAGTAAACGCTGGTGCCGTCAGGAGATCAGTGTGACACCTACAGTGAATTTACATCTGAGAGTGTCTGTCCACACAATGAGAAGGAAGTTTCATTGACACCACATTTCAATCCAGCCTTTCAGAGTGGACTAAATTTGCTACAAGCCCTTGATTGCCCTCTGAGTTATTGAGACATAACTTTAAATAACTCCATTTACCATCCTCTCCCTCTGCCCTGCTCCCCTCCTTCTCCTCCCCCATCCGTAATGCTCTGAGCTCCTGCCAGCCTGAACACCAGCAGCCCTGTCAGTATGTACCCTGGAGGTAAGAGACGCTCTCTGTGTGCTCTGCAAACATCCACATACACACACACACCACAGAAACGCAGCACACACACTATGCAGCTTTCATACTTTCATCAGACAGAGCGGGGATACTGTCACACTGACAGCCTCCGCCTTTCCTCCTCCTCCCTGTCACCATCACCTGCTGCAGAAAATGCTCCAAAACTCTTCGATTTCAGGTTTATTGGTCCTTTTAAAAGCAGGCTGAGAGAAGCTGGGAAGCTTCGGCCTCAATGTAACAATCAGAGCTCTCTGTCATCATCTAAGAACCAGAGAGAACACTCAAACTGTGTCCCTGTAAAACAATGCTCCCACGCTGCTTCCTGAAGCACAGCTCCCCTAAATGAAGCCAAAGAAGCTCAGAAAGAGACGGATTTCACAATCCACTTAAAACATCCAACAAAATGTCTTTGTTCCTTTGAAAGGACAAAACGGTGACATCACAATGAGAACACCACCCAAAGCTGCCTCTGCCAAGTTAACAAGACTGGAAACTGACGTGGTAATGTCCTGAGCAGAACACATCAGGGAGCTCAGAATAAAGCATGTGCTATACTGCACATCACTGTCTCTCCTTTTCATTAACTTTTGCTTTTGTGTCCTTTCCTTTCTATACAGAAGGCTGGACTGCAGTCATCACATTTTATCACCTGCATTTATTAACCTCTGGAGAATTGTCTTAAAGGTCCTCTGTGTCTCTGTTTAAGTGGCTCTATTTACAGAATATGGCAGAAATGGAACATAATATTCATAACTATGTTTTCATTAGTGTGTAATCACCTGAAAATATGTTTTTATTACCTTAGAATGAGCATTTTATATCTACAGCCTCTATCTACAGCAGACCGGAACGGACAAACTAAAGGCTGGCTTGAGATAGGGCCTTTCACATGAGGAAGGAAAGAGTGAAACTAAGGGGTTGCATCCGCAACTACACCACTAGATGCCACTAAATCCTACACAAGAGCCAATGAAAATACAAGTGAAGAAGTAATATGATGTGATAATATGTTTGTTTTGGGTTTGCAGCCTGCTCTGCTGCCTCCTAGTGGCCCAAAAAATTAATTAACGCAGGTTCACGTTTGTGAGTAAAAATGCTGAATTTTTGGTTTTACTGTTTGATAAATGCAGGCTGTGATTTGACATATTATAAGGAGTGAGACAAACATGTTGGACAGAGTAAATAAAACAGCTCACGGTGCAGTAAACACCAATTTAACAAACCTCATAATGTCTGTTATTTTGTCACTTGTTGATTCAACTCAGCAGTCAAGCCTTAACGTTACCTAATGTAAAACTAGCACTGCATTATATTACCTCAGCGTTTGATTACACACAAGGCGCCCGATAAACAGCATGCTCGCTCCTGCACATGCTCAGTACAGGCCTGCAATCACGCACAACATCTGCTGCCATCTCACAGCGAAGGATTATGGGCCACCAGAGGAGGATTAATTTGTCACTAATCTTACCTTCACAGTGGGAGAGGATGGAAAGATCCACTTATCACACTGGGCAGCCAACACACACACACACACACACACACACACACTGGGTTGATTTGGTTTAAACATTGACGTACACCACTTTTTTGTGGCTGTGTGTATGTGTGTGTAGGGTTGTTATCGTCCTACACAAAACTTGAGTGCTGCAGCCTAATAGGGATTTGAATGAACAATGCAAGTGGAGCAGAGAAGTGGAGATACCAGGTAATTAGCTTATGTTGCCACAACTTCATTAAACAAAGCTCAATAAGAACTTGGAGAAGTGATTTTGTGTCTATGTATGTGTGTGTGTGTGTGTGTGTGTGTGTGTGTGTGTGTGTGTGTGTGTGTACAACCAATCAAGTCTCCAGTGATGATTGGCTGTGTCTAATCCTCTTAATGATGATTACTAACATGATGATAATACACAAGCAATTAGAGCTGCGACAGCCCTCACCTCAGGCTCAGAGTCAGGAGGACAGAGATCAGATATTATTCTCAACTACGCTTCAACTTCTTCTCAGAGTTATCATCAGTCTGTATCCTTATAATCCCACAAGTTTTGACTGACAGCTACTGTATGTGCAGCTGGCTGCAACAATATACCACAGTTTGATGATATGATAAACCTCACTTCGAGAGAGCTTTGGAAACTGTTCCACTGATAACAAAAAATGCACTATTTTATATAACTATATAACCTCAAATGCAGGCATCACATCACTGTATCAAACAAACAGCAACAAACTGTCAGAAAAGAAGAACTGAATAAATAATATCGGACTTTAAAAGCATTCAACAGATTTAAAGGACCAGTGTATCTGCTCTAGTGGCATCTAATGGTGTAGTTGCTGATTGTAACCCCCTCGCCTCACTCCAGACCCACCCCAGAATGAGCGAGTCCCACTTGCTATTGTAACAGCCCATCTGATTCAATAGGCTACTATCTATACTATAAGGCAGGACGTCACCTCTTCCTGCCCTTCAAATGGACGGTGGGTGCAAAAAAACACAAAAGTCACCATCTAGAGGCAGTGTCTAGTTTGTCTCTTCTGGGCTACTGTAGAAACCTGGTGATTTAACATGGAGGACCTGTAGATATAAAGGTCTCATTCTAAGGTAACAGACTCATAATGATTCTTATTTTCAGGTAATTATGCACTAATGGAAACAGAGTTATGAAAATTAGATTCCATTTCTGCTGCAGGATAATGATCCCAAACTCATCTCAAAGCTTCGCAAGAACTGCTTAGAGACCAGAGAGGACTAAGGAGTCTTGACTTTCATTGACTTTCCTCCACAGTCACCTGACCTCAAGATCATTGAACATTTACTGTATGAGGGTACTTGAAGAATGAGAAAGCCAAGCATTCTTTCGAACTCATTGGAATAGAGCCCAGCTGATATCCAAGAACTTTGGATAAATCCAGGTTCAAAATTCTTTTATCATTTTATTGACATTTTAGAGTCAAAGGTTTTTACAGAGGGAGTTTTGGATATCTCTTTTTATCACTTCATAAATGTATACGATACAAAATACTGTCTGACTTCCAGCATGTTTTCAGGTATAAAATATTGGATAAATCAGACTGAACGATATCTAAAGCCCTCTGTAAAAAGCTGGAAGGTTTGGTGTATATAAGTGCTGCTGAAGTGGAGATCTCGGGCTCAGAGTCAGAGAAAAAAATCATTTCAAGAAAACGGCCTTTAAAGATATGTATTTAAATTCTATGTATATAAATTCAGGCATTTTGTAAGATCGTCCTCTCGGCAGTCTGCCACAGCCATCACCAACCTGGGTGGGGATTATCCAAGGACCTCACTAAACCATTCAATCGGTAGTACCACCAGGCACTGCGTGCAAAGGGAAGGGACGTTTAGTAGATAATAGAAAATTGCAATCCACAATCCTTATCACGGATGGGGTTCAGTGGGTTACCCACACCTCTCAGTGAAGGCTTGACACAAGCTGATCCACTCAGTATATGTGCAGTCCAGGACATTTAAGGGCATCACAGCCCTGTTATTGCTCAATCCCATGTGGCTCAACGCTACTTGTCCCTCTAAGAAGTTGGACGCCAGTCGCACTGGGCCATGTAACTAGTTAGCATGCCAGAGTCTCATTCGTTATCAGAATTCACCAGAGAAAGAGTTTTCCATCTGTCAGTTCTTTCTCTGCCTGGGCTGGGTGAGGTTTCCCGTGTTCAGACAAATTAATCCGCAGGATCCAGTCCTGGTGGTGCCCTTCCATCAATTCAGCCTGGCACCACTTTGGAACATTGTCAGATCCTGCTGGAATACCATGGGTTATGCCAGGGCTGGAGGTCTACAAGATTGTTAAGAAAAATTTTAGACTTTAAAAAAAGAAAGACTTTCTTGAATTGCCACATTTGTAGTGTTGCACTTCTGGAGAGACAGCTTGCATTACTGCACAAAGTTACAGCATGCTACTTCCTACTCATCATCCTAAACTGCCTCCTTGTGCTGAATATGAGCTCCTGCGGTCCTGTGTTTTGTTTACCAGCATGCTTTTTTACATTTCCCCATGTTAGCTGTCAATATGTTCACGCACCAAAACAAATTCCAGCACATTCATTGCAGCTGGCAAATGAAGCGATTCTTACTCCGAGAGCGCGTGTGATAATAGGAGAGCCAGAGGAATGCAAAAGCTGCCGAGATAAAGACAGCACCTGACAGCTTCTGAAACGTCTACATCATAACACAAGAACAGTTTTTTCAGGCCTCTTTTAACACATCAGAGCCGTCATTGAGCACACTGGAGCATAAACACAGCAGGTCAGGAGGAGGAAGGGTGAAGAAGAAGACTCACATCAAGTCACTTAGCAGGCAGTGGAAGTTTCACTCAGACAGCCCCTGCATCGCCATCATTCATTTAACATGAGGGATTCCATAGCTGATGCATTATTCCTGTGCAGACGCACTGCAGTAACATGTACTGGATGCCTGCTCCAGTATGTATACATAGATGATGCACATGAAAGCAGAGCCCAGCCCTGCTGCATTTTGTGTTTCATCATATCTTTTAATTCACAGGATCTTTGTAATTTCTCCATGGGCTCAGGGCTCAATAGACCAGAAGCCAAAGCAGCCACGAGTGTAATGTGTGGGATGTGTGATGAGATAATTTATGGATCCTGAAAAACATGTTTAATGAATACAGTCATTAGAATCTTCAGGATAAATGTTGTTTCTGAGAAATGCATTTGCAGCTTCAAGGCCTCTTCTATTAATTACCTCAATAATTAATATCTGATGATAGGAAAACAGTAATCACTTGGGATTTAATAATAATATTATGCTGTGAGATTATGGATCCAATATGGGAAAAACAAGCTTCGATTGATGGGATGATGGTGACCCAAGAGGAGGTTTAGAATGACCACAGTGGAGGACAAGAAACTCCCTCTTTCTGTTTGTGTCTCTTCATCTCATAAAACATTATCTAAACTGACCATGTAGGTTAACGGATTCACGGGATTGGGTTAAAGAGATAGTTTGGGTTTTTTGTACTTGTATGAGGTACTTATCCAGGTACTTAGCCAGTGTGTTAACTCCAGTAGATGCCCCCAGTTTGAAGAAGCAGACAAGAGGACCAGCATGGAAGCTAGGCATAGCACTGCTGTAGAAGGATTTTAGTCACCTAAAAAAAGTCAGTATCAGTCTATATATTTAGACTAGCTATATTTAGAATTATTATTGATCTATGCTCTGCAGACTTCATTGACCAAAATGTAACTTTTTAAAATTTTTATGTTATTGTGTGACTTTAAATTAAACTAATGTTGCTTCAGATCGATGCAGCAGTAGACCAACAAGATCTCCGTGCACCACCCAAACAATCAAGAAAGAGATATCAGTCCATCAATCCTTTCTGTGTTCAGGCTGAATGACCTTTCCTGCGTTCAGTCAAATTAAGCCGCAGACTCCACTCCTGGTGGTGCCCTTCAATTCCCCATGGTACCCATTAATCATCCGGGCACTACTTTGGAACATTGTCAGATCAAGCTAGCACGGATCATCAGGATTTACACAAACTCGTGGAATCTATGCCAGTTCATGGTGATGGGTGATTTGGATGATGAGAAATTTCTGCGAGCTTCTGTCCTTGACGTCACCCCCGCACTTCCACATCGGCTTATTCCCCAGATCTCAGGACCCCTGAGTCATAGCTGCCCTCTCACCGCCTGACTCAGCATTCCCTTTACTAAAAACGGGAAGGAATTCACAGCCAGAAGACCACAGATGTTCATTTAACTCTTTCCATTGTGACCCTGAAAACTCACTTGTGGTTGGCTGCCAAGCAGCATGTATGTCCTAATGGAAACTGTTAGACAGGCATGAGTCAGACAGATAGTGGAAACATGCACTCTGGGTCAACTGATGAATTTAAATGTGTAGATGAATCATGCCAGTCTCCAGACTTTAGACTACAATATGACAGTAAAATTCCCCGTTTAATCCTAAAAATGGAAACTGTGTTGCGTTCAGGGCCATTTCATTGGTAGGGCAAATCCATGATACAATACCGCCTTTAAATAAGAGGTATTTTCCAAAACCTTCATTGAGTAAGGAAGTAAGAAAAAAAACCTGCAAACAAAGTAAAGTTTTAAGAAGGACCTTCATCATATCCAAGTTCACAATGCAATAATGCTTTCAGTAGGCGGACGTAGGGGGAGGCAACATGGACTTAATGGAGCTCAAGGCTGTGATGGATGGCAGGAAGTCAACAAGTGATGACTGTTTATAGTTCACCCCTCCCCCGGGACACAGACTCACACACACTCTCACACTCACATATATACAATCTGACTGAAGGGAAGTAGACCAGCGGTGAAACGCGGTCAACCGTGCGCCAAATCAGTCGGAAGGTGGCCAAGCGTGGAAGAGACCTAGTCACATGAGAGGGGCCGACCAGGGCACCGGAGCAGACGCCGCAAAAAAATCACGAGACCACGCAGGCGCTGCAGGGGGGAGTCATGAGGATGGAGCGAGGAGAGACCTCTGCCTGGATACAGACTGACAGACCAGAGAGCTCAATGTGAACCCGCTGAACCGCCTCTCACATGCCCTGTGGGAGTCTCACACGCTCCAACACACACTCCATGCCTCACACCCTCCACCTCCTCACACTCCACCCTGCAATAAAGAGTGTGAATCAGCCAACATGAACTAAGTGAAGAAGAAAAACGTACTGGGATCTAACCGAGGTATCTGATCCCCGAGGCCTGACGGCAAGCTGACAAGTCAGCCTGTCATCCGCAAAACATCACAGACCGGCAGTCAGGCGGACACAGAAGACATGCTGGGAGAAGAATCAGATGATGCACAGCAGAGACAAAGACACTTAATTCACACACAAAAAATACATAGTAAAATTATCTTTGTCTTCCCTGGGCCTCTCTGCCTGCACTCCAGGGTCTTATGCATAAAACATCTAAAGTTGGAGAAACGCTCTGAGTTGACGAGATGCTGTGAGTAATTTATGGTGGTTTTAGCTATGAGATTCGTTCAAGGAGGAGCTGATATGGAGCAGCAATGATGACAACATGTGGGGCCTTGCTGTGTTTAAATGAACAGAGTTATGTTTAATGGTTTGGCAAAAGAATGTGCAAGATTTCAAACCAAAATTACCGTTAACTTTAACTTGAGCAAAAAATATACAGTATATGCTGCAAGTATCAAACACTGGATATACTCCTAAAATCTTAAGACAGGTTCAGAACTGACTAAATCAAAGGACGAGGAATCATTTAATTAATTTAATTAATATTTACAGAGGAGTAAAAAGTAAATGAATGAATAAAATTAACTTTTTGGTTGCCAGGATGTGATACTTGAAAGATCCTTTTGTTTGGTTTATATCATCCTCCAGCACAGCCTATTAAACATTAAGCAGGTATGTAACATTAATGAGGTAATTAGTAACAACTTAAAAAGCATTTCTGAGTATGTGGTGTATTGTGTATTGTAAAGTGTTATGGAGCATTTTATATTCAACTTACAGCACAGATGTAACATGAGAGTCTTGCTAGCAGCTCTGCAAGGCTGTGCTGAGACTCAGCCATCTTTGAAGCTAAATGCTAACGCAATGCTAACAACATGCTGATGGTCCACAGGTATATTGTGTCGTGTACCAAATACCATGACAATCCATCCAGTAGATGTTGAGACATTTCACCTAAAATGCCTTGCCAGTCTTACGGTGGATCTAGAGGGAAGTCATGGGATTACCAAAGTCAGTAGGGTTCATCCTCTGCGGGCCATGAATGTCAAATGTCATGTTACTACATCTCATAGTTGTTTCGATATTTTAGCGCTATTGCCATCCCGAGAGTTACACAATAAAGGAATAAAAAGGGTTTTTTTTATACTTCCTTTTATGACTGACCTGCTCATTTCTTCAGAGCAGAGGTCACATGGTTCAAATAGTAGACATTTAAAATGAAAATGAAATGGGAATCTGCAAATATTCTAATATATATTCAGCAGAAGGTCACTTCCAGTCAGCTGAGAAAGCTGTTCTTCACACAGAGAAGATTAATGAATATATTCAGTGCTAAAACTCCTGGTTGTGATTTTTTCCCCCACCAGCAGTTAGAAAAACTCTTTCCTCAAGTTTGCTGTGAAGCTGGAGGCATAAAGCCTGGGGGAATCCTCGAAATACAGCTGCTAATGCATTTACATTACATCCTAGCTTCTCGCCTACATGGTGTCGGGAGAGTTTAACAGTAACTGCAATCTTAGAATAGCCTCCCATTTTCAAAATCACCAAACTACTATAAAAAGGCCAAGGATCAAAACCAAAAGGGTCTGACATAGACGTAAGAAATGGAGTTGAATAATATAATATCCCCTGTTAGTGCGACAGAGAAGTGCCACATGAAGAAAGATGAGTCAGACACAGCAGCTCCATCAGCCGAAGAAGAGGGGAAGAGTGGACGTGAAGTGATTCTTAAAAAGATGAGTTATCAATTCAAGCTGAACATAAGGAGCGACTGCAGCTCTGCCTGTGGCAATAAGCTCAGAAGAAGAATGAGGCCCAGGTGGAGTGAAGCCCTCCTGCTGCAGGCGAGGGAGGGCTGTATTTATGCTAACAGTCGGGTTCAGGCAGGTTTTCGGAGTCAAACTAAATCTAGAAGTGTAAGCTGAAGGTCCAGCAAAGGCCTGACACGCAAGAAGAATCCAAGTCTCATATACTTACACTGATAGATAATCAGTGTGTGCTGGTCACTTCACTAAAGGAGTTCTTCAAGTGATCCACTTCTCAGGAAATCCACTTTCCCACAACCTACCTTATACATTTTCTTCTGAGAGTGGTTTGCTGCATTTCCCAGAATTACTTCTGATAACTCCCAGAGAAACTGTGCAAAATCTGTTTTGTGGCTAATGCAGATAAGATAAATATGAAGCCAGCTAGTAATTATCTTCACTCAGAATAAGACTGGAAGCAGGTAAAAAGTTAGCCTCAATCCACACAATCGACCTCCAGCACCTCCAAAGCATGCTAATTAACACGTTATATATTTTTGTTTAATCAATACACAGACAGAGGCCCTGTAATGAACTGGTGACTTGTCCAGGGTGTACCCCGCCTCTCACCCAGTGTCAGCTGGGATAGGCTCCAGCCACCCACGACCCTGATAAGAATAAGATGTTACAGGGAACACATAGACAGAAATGTAAGTAAATGTAATCAATTTTAAAGTTAAATGAAGTGTGCAAAAATTTGCAGTATTAGCAATTCAATCCACACTAGATCTCTGTGGAAACGATGACTTGGTCTTAAAGCAGACAAATGAATCAGGTCTTTTTCAAACATGATGCCAACTCCTAAAACTGACAGGGCGTTTACTGATGAGTGCATGTCTTCACCCATGATTTATCCCAGACTTTGCATTTTTCCTTTTATGTCTTCATGTTTTATGTGTGATTTAAAGTGAAAATTATGTGCGGTGTTGTGAAAATATTTGTTCTCATAGAAGTTTTGGGGAGATTACCCATAACTTTAATTGTCAGCGTCATATGTCAGTGATTTATATGTGTGGTTTCTTGCCTTTTTCACGTCAAACCCAATGTGGCTGCATCGCATTTTGGGCAATTTCCTTCACTCTAGACAGGCTGTTGTGCTTACTGTCTGACTTACTGCAACATCATCTTCACTGTTAATGTTTTATTCTGCTGAAATATTTATTTTATGCTTTTTAACTCCACAGTAGCCTCTGGAAACATGACAACATTTGTTTACATTAAGCCAGTTTCATGCCACCAAACAACAAATCGTCCCAAAATAGCTGTTTTTAACAGCGTTGGAGTGTTTCAGGGTGGATTTTCCCATCAGCCTCAAGAGATGGAGAGAGGGAGTGCCTGCATGCAGAGAATAAAAATGACTAACCACAGCTAACATCACAGCCATTACAAATCACAACAATTAGAGTTGATGATTTAAGAAGCATATTTTTTACTGCGCTATTTGTAATTTATATCAACACCCTGACTGGCTTCATTTAAATCAAAAGACAGCTACAGTGGGAGGCATCTCAGCTTTGCAGGGCACAAACACAGCCAGGGTCAGTCCCTCTATGTTGACTGAAGTCATGCAGCATCAATATAACTGATGTAAAGCAGGTGCAGGGCAGAAAAACATGACAGGAAGAGAAAGAGATTAAATATGCTGAAAGCTGCTCTCTTAACAGCCTGTCTATAGTGACCAATCATCAGCGACAGGCTGTTTGTGTCTCTGAACCATGAAATATTAAGAGAAGTGGATGGAGTGTTGGAAGCCTATCAGTGGTGCATGAAGCCAAAAAAGTTTGTTTTACAGGCCATAAAATGACCCAGAACCTCCACATATGCTTCCTCATCGTCGAGCACATTAAAGCTCATGTCTTCTGTAGTGATGCTGTGGTCATCCTGCTCCCTGACTGTGCAGCTGCTCTCTGCAGACCCTCTAATCTCAACTCAGGACATTCAATCAGTGGTCTTCTGCATCAAACACTCGACATTTACAACTGTCTTTATAAACCATAGACTGTATAAAACATGGATATAGTATCCCGCAGTCTTGGCTGTCCTGCCTCTGATGCCTCCCGGCTAATCTAAAAATGGGTAAAGATGTGGAGCATGGGTGGACTTGAGGCGGGCTGAATGACGCCTGATTGTTCAAACAAGCCACCTGTGATGGCACCCACCTGTCAATCAAAGCGTCCATGCTCTTAATCCTGCATAACTTTAAGCCTTAAATAATTTGAACAGGTGAGTTCTATAAACATTCACCTTCAGTACACTTGTCATGAACGGGGAAATTAGCTATAGAGACCAAAACTGTTTTTTGTACCAGGCTGTAAACATGTTTATTTCTGCTGTGAAGTTGGACACATGGGGGCTTATGGAGACTGACTCACTTCTGGAGCCAGCCTCAAGTGGTCGTTTGAGGAACTGCAGTTTTCGGCACTTCATGTTGGCTTCACTTCACAGCTACAGATGTTTCTCCATCTAAATACACATGCTGCAAAGGTGACTCATCCTTTGTCCTTCTTTTGATGAGGCAGTTACTGAATTCTGTAGAGGATGATGCCTCCAGTGTCAAGCCTTTTCTTTCATCCTGTTCTGACCGCTGTTCATAAGCAGCTTCAATCAAATTCAACTTTCATTACATAGTAATACTTAGTATGCAGCACAATGAAAAGTCTCTCATTCGCGGTACAACATAAATGATACACCATAGTGCAACATAACAGTGCAGGACAACAACAGTAATTGTGTTGTCTAATGAAGTAGTATGGGGCTTGACTGTGTGAGGTCTACAGTATGTCACTGTTTATTTCTGTGATGATGGTAAGTGTGGATGGATCTTGCTGCACAAACAAGCTCCATGCTGTGTGAAGACAATAATAGTAGCTCTTGTTTGTTTCAGGTGCGAAAAACAGTGGGTGGCACGCACACACACACACACACACACACACACACACACACACACACACACACAGAGAGAGAACCTTCGGTTGTTAGTTTATCTCTAATGAGTTGGGAAAGATGTTTAAAGTATAGTGAGTAAGATCTGACTAACTACACTCAAAACAGGTAAAAGTAAGAAAGTTTTATATGGATGGTAAGGGTGAGAACAGCGGCACTGTAGGCCTAATGATCAGTATTTCAGGTGAGCCACATAGAGCAGGACCGTACAAAGACACAACAATTCCCACCATGAACAAGCACTTGGCGACAGTGGCAAGGAAAAATCTTCTTTAAGAGGTTTTGTTCTTTTTAAGTGAGAGAAAAAGTTGCTAAGAACAAAATGTGTTCATATCATGAAAACTAAGCCTCTAAACCTCACAGGTAATAAATGACTGACCTGAAAGGTTACTTACTGACGTCTTCATTGCACAAAACTTTTTTTTTTCTTGACATTTCCTCCAGATCCTTATGATCAACATGTTGACATGTCAAACTACTGGCCACGTTGCAAGTAAATTATTCGGATGGATCTATTTCTGCTGACAACCCTAACCATCTTTCCACTGATATACAACAAATATCTACTGAGCAGATTGAAATGAAAATTAATTTGGAGCAGAACTTTAATATGAATAATCTCTACAGGCCACTGGGCTTCAGGCTTTGATTCATGTTTTTCTCTCTATCGTGTTCTTTAACTGTCTGTAATATTTAACACTGCCGGATTGTAGATTTGAACAAAGTTCCCCGTTGCAGTGTGCACCCCGCTGTGACACACACACTCATGCACAGTTCCTGTTATCATTTCAGTTTTCACGTTGTGTATTTCAGTCCAGTTCAGCTTCATTCAGTGTGAGTTCAGTCTCCGTCTGTGTGTGTGTGTTTTGATGTGAGACGCTGCTGGATGTTTGAGAGAAATGACTTTACAGCTGTAACACATCCAAGGCAAAGCAGGGGCTTTCAAAAGCATGTGCACACGAGCATGCACAGGAAGACACGTGCCTATATACGGGCAGCGTGCAGACACACTGTGGTTCCAGCAGTTCGTCTTTTTGAATCATATTTTATGCCAATATTCAGTATCTTTAATTTGGATCACTTTCTTGGCATAACTAGAGAGAGCAGAGGTTTTCCGCTTCTGGTAAAGCTTCTAAAAAAGCCTTGAAACGATTTTGGGATGCTGAAACCCTCCATTACAGCTGGAATCTGTAACCTCCCCAATGTTGCAATCCTCTGCAGTGGAGAGAGGTATTTGAAGTGATGTTGGAACTGAAGCAAAGATGTTGGATGTGTTGTGTGGAAGCCTGCTACTTGAATCAGCCACTGCAACACTCGCAAAATTGCATCAAGCTAGTGGAGTGTGATACTGCTGAGGTATGTGCTGTTGATTTAAATGCATGGAAATACAAACATGGCGTGAAGCTTCTCTCTGTGCTGGCTCCGTCACAGAATAGAATTTATCTGCGCAGGCAGCCGGAACAGGTGTGACCTGCAAAGCTATGACAATCTAATCAACGTTTCCCTACAGCAGAGCCGGCAGAGGATCTGTTTATAGTAAATGTGCTGCTTTGTGAGTTTTATGATACTCTAGATCACTGGTTCTCAACATTTCAGAGTTGCAACTCACCCAGAATAATCAGGGTGGCGTTCATGTAGTAAGGACCACCAGCTCTTATCTTTTAACCCATAACTAATCTCTATAAAACAGATATCTGAGTCATAAATGCAGAATCTGTTCAAGATTTATTATTGGCCAATCACGTTTGAGCTGGGCTTGGTTGCAAGCAGGTAAACATTCATGTGGAGAGCAAAATAGGTGAAACGCACTAGGTGAAATGCATTCTCATAACCCATGTGCTGTCATCTGACAGTTGTGGAGAATTCTATACATCAGTGGTCCGTTCAGGCAGTGCAGAGGAAGTGCACAGGAGTCCAAGATGTCTTATGTTGAAAGGTTTATTGAAGCTTGATCAAGAAGAATGGAGGATTTATTAATACACTTGAAGACATGTCCTCTCTGGCTCGTCTACATGCCCTCAGAATAATACCACAACTACTCTATGTCCAGAAGTGGTCTTTAGTCTGCAAACAAGCAAAGTCTCATTTAATCTAAGATTTAACACTTCCCCTACAGTGACCTCGGGACATATGCTGTGTAACCCCATATGTAGCATGCTAGATTCCCTCACAATGATGATTTAGCTTTTTTCAAGTTATCTGCAATCATAGGCAGATATCTGTTTATAAAGATCAGCAGAAATGTGTCAACCCATCGTGCTCATCTAACAAATAGGACTGCAGAGGAAGTCCAGGCCTGGATATCCAGTTACACACGAAGCCCAGAAGCAAGCATGATTGGCAAAGGGTTCTGAGATAGACCCATTACAAGCAGTGCATTGCTGGTGTAAGACTTTTGTTTGGGATACAATATGTGATAATGATATATGATAAAATATGTAAATAAACAACTCAATAAAGCATAAAACCAAATTAAATTAAAGATTTTACAGTCTAGAAGAATATAGGAAGCCATACACATGGCTGTAATAAGTATACACACACACACACACACACACACACACACACACACACACTCGCAGGTCCCTGAGGATGGATGATTAAAGCTCTCTGTGAGCTGAAATGGGGCCTGTTGGAGATACGGATTTATAACGGGCAAGTGAAAACTCAGTGATGCACAAACAGATGGAGAGAGCGAGAGTGATTGAAGTGTAGGTGTAACAGATGCTGGAGCGAGTGACTTTCCAACATTGGCACAGTTAATAGGCTTACTCTGTTCTCGTGGCAAACAGTTGGCGACTTGGCTGCTGAGCCCGTCCCTGCTGCGCCTGAGGGTTCTGCTGCAAAACCAGCAGCCGCTTCACTCCTCCGGAAAAGCACTGAACTCTTTCTTTATGGTTAATCTACAAGATTTTTAAATTGCTATGAGATTGCAAATGCTATTTTTCAGCCTTCAAGACGGTCATTTGTTTTATTTGAAGAAACACTACATCTGGATCCCCACCAGCATTTAATCAATTGTTCCTTGGCCGAAAGCCTAACTGCTCTCTGGTATGCATGGAAATCCATTCATCAGTTTAGCAAACATCCTGCTGACAGACACACTAATAAAAACAAACGCGCATGAATTAAGTAATGAAAGATTAATGTGATTCATTCAACACAACTGCAATGTGCCAGAGAGAACCTGATGCTAATATTAGAGCCCATAACATCTGCTTTCATGGATGTGCTTTGAAAAATCATAAAGACATTCAAACGTCAACGAGCCAGTTTGCAGGACAAGAGTAACTATATTTCATGTTCTCCAGTGTATTCATGAGTCTAGTTGAGCTGTGATCTTTGACCTTCCATTTTGTTTTAATGTGGCTCATTAGACTCACTAATTACAGGATAATTAAAAAGTCATGACGGTTAATGCCCTGACAGAGTCCAACTCCTACTCAACAGCTTCGCCAGGCCACTGAAAATCAGAGATAAGCACACACGCACGCACGCACACACACACAAAGGTCTAGCCAAAATGATTCTCAATAGCGAAATGGTTCAGGAGTGTGACCCCAGTACTGTGATTAGGAATTCAATTCCCATTGGGGTAATCTATGAGGCAAATATATCGATCAGGGATCCTGTTTTACATTAAAGTGTGGACCACATGATATGTTAAACCCCCAAAACAAAGAAAACACACTCTGGACACTTATGGAAGGATTATATTCTCTCAAAATGTCAATTTTCTGTGACAACAGTCCATCTAGTAGATTTACAGACCAGGAAAAGAGAACACATTACAGCAGTCTGAGCGTCATTACATTGGCTGAGGATTGATTATAAAATCCTTTTACTTGTCTTTAAGGCCCTAAATGGTTTAACAGCTTCATACCTCTCTGATTGATTATGTGAGTATGTTCCAAACTGTCCCCTCAGGTCTCTTAGCACTGGTCTGCTCAGTGTACCAAAAAATGGCTTACAATAAATATGGAGAAGCAGCAAAGGTTTGGAACAAACCCCCATCACATCTTCTGTTGATAGTTTAAAGAAACTGCCCAAAACTTTTTACGATCTTGATTTTAATGAATTTCACCACATTTTTTGTCATTATTGTTTTATGGTTATTATATCTTAAGATTGTTCTTACCATTATTAACTTCAGTTTATTACTCATATTATCCTTCTTATTTCTTTTTTTCATATCTCTTTTTAATGTTTTCTGTCTTACCCGTGTTATTGATTTGTTCTTGCTCTTGTTCTCTTGTGAAGCACTTTGAGCTGCATTTTATGTTATAAAAAGTTCTATATAAAAACAGTTTACCCACTTAGAGGCAGCGGGACACGCTGTAAACACAATACTAACATTTTATTACCTTATTCATTTGGAGTTGTGGTCATAAATATCCAGTATTCGCTCTTAGTTTATCCTCTCTTTTGTTCTCCACCAGCTCCTGATGGAAAGATCTGTGTCTTTAGCTGCTCCACTATGTTCAGGAGGTGGTTGCTTACTCTGCTGCCTGTGGCAGAAGGCATTTGCTGAAAGCAATGAGAGTAAACCAAAGAAATAAAGCTGCAGGGTGTGAACACCAAAACAAGTTTAAAGAGGCTAAAATGCTTAATGGAGCTGAGGGGAACTGCATCGTGATACATATGTGTAGGCTCGTCACTACAAAGAAATCCTTCAACCTGTTGTTATGTTCATTTTTTTCATTTTGGTTGTAGTTATTAATTTAATTATTAATCAGAATTCCAAATTAATAGTTCAGTATTTTAAATGTGACTGACAATCATTTAATTTGCTATCATTTCCCCTTCTTTAAGGGTGATGCCACAAGGAACTTTAATATTGATGAAAGTTATTATTTATTTATTTATGAACACCAGAATTAATTAATTGCACCTACGCAGCTTGGTTCCTACTTTAAACTTTGAATTCCCAACAATATAAAATATTAATTATTGCAGCTTTAAGTTAGGTAAGGTAAAATATGTGAGTTTAATGTTTAAAATGAAGCTACTCCAAGTCTCTGTTCCCTCTCTGGATGATTCTCAGCCTCATCAATGCAGCAGCTTTACTGCTGGCACCTGCAGCAACTTGAGAGATCTCAAATGAGAGAGAGTTTATGCATGCTTTCAGCTACTTTGCATCCATTATGTAACATTTTTCATCTACCGTAGACCACAAAAATGTTAAAAACTTTTCATACACCACAGCAGCTGATAATAATCCTTTTTTGATCTTAATAACTTTTGTGATCAAAACGTGTGCAGGTTCTATCAAGATGACGATGCAGTGGAGCAAAAATATCAACAATGTGCACTTTCTGATGAAGTAAATGCAGTGTTTTTTCCCACAAACAGATTAAATACTTTTAAAGTTTAAGTTCTATTTTTTTCTGGCACTTTTATGGATGCATCTTACTACAGATGTAATACAGCGTTTTATGTAAATCATGTAAGAATTCCGATATCCAAACTCAAAGAGGTAGTAGCAGTAAGTAGTAAGTAAGTAGTAAGTCCTGTTACAACACCAGCGGTCCCTTTTTCCAAAATTTAAAACCACAGTGTGTAACACTCTGTGTGACTCTGCTGAATGACTAATCTCCACAGTCATGTCTCCGCCATATAATCCTTTAATTGTGTGAAAATGCATTTCTGTTACTTTTTGTGCACCAAGCAGCTTATTTGCATTTTATGAGGTCATGCTTATTTCCCCACATTTCATCCGTCCTTGCTGAACAAACACACTCACACGGCTCCTCACATCAAACTGTAGTGCTGCTGTGTTTATGACCTGCACCCTGTGGAGAAGTGCATTGTCTCATCCAGACCACCCAGTGTGCTCTAGGACCTTGAATAAGTCAGAACCATCTGCCTCATGGGAGGTCTCTAACATCGCTGCAGTAGCACTTTGGTGATTTTGGATGGTGTTTTTAGAAAGGTGTGTGGGTTCAAATCCCAAGTACCTGCAACACTGGAGGGTCCTTGAGCAAGACACTGAATCCCTGATCTTTGGCCTCTCTGTGGCTGCAGCCACTTTACTTATGCAAAAGTTGCTCCTATAGGAACTTTACCTGCATGAAATCAAGATATGTTTGTTTGGTCTGCAGCCTCCTGCACCATCCATTAAATGCCTCATATGATGATAATTTGTAGAATGCTCAGCGGGGACCATCTAATATACCATCACATTATGAGTAATGGCTTGAAAAAGCCATTAACTTCAGTCATATTTAATGGCAGGTCTTATATTCGTGCCAGCCGTCATATTTCAAGAGATGAATTTCTCCTTCTGCCCCACATGGTGAGATCAGTTCAGCATCAGAGTCTGCCCTTCGAGCATCCTTTTGAAACATGGAGGTACGACTGAAAAAATGACACTGATGTAGAGCGGTACAATTAAAGGTCAAAGTTTCAACTTTGAAAGTAAGCCACCGGTTTAATGCTTGTTTCGACCGTTCCATGATCTCTTCACCTCTGCTGTGCTCTGCCCCCACTGAGCCCAGCTGCGTAGCCCACTCAAACAACTCCAGTTCTGATGTATTCTCCCACACTCCCTGCCTGAAAACCTCATCTAAGTGGTCCAAAACAACTGTGGTACAAACATCAGCTCTGAGCTCACAGTCCGGGTAGCCCGGCTAACAAACTTTACTTTATTGTCCATCATTTTCTCCATAAAATATGATCCTCTTTCACCAAAATCAGTCAAATAGTTGGTGGTGTGTGACTTAGTGTTACACAAAGTTACATGGTGTGAGAAAAGACGTACAGAGGCACCATTTATTCAATTACAAGTCAGTGTGGCACCAAAATGACTGTAAAAAAAAAATCTGTTATTTTTTGGTAGAAAAGTTACATAATGTTGCTTTAAGTACTAGAGCATGGTTTTCTAAATATTCAGCAGTACAGTACGTTCATACAAACAGAAACAACACACGGCCGGAGCTCTGTGCTTTCAATGCTTCCTGCTCACCAAGCGCTCTCAGTGGAAGGCCTGTTTGGTTGATGTCACCTCGGCATTAGCGTGCTGTTGACACAACGCCTTGATCTACGTCACCAGATGTGAGCCTCTCAACAGGCGAGAGTGAAAGAAGAAGAGACAGGGAGTGGAAAACCAGAGTCAGCAGAAAAAGCTGGGTGTAAAATAACTGATGACATTCTGACAAAGCACAAGTCTGTGTGCGTGTGTGTGTCAAAGTGCTACAAGGCTGTGAAGCCAACAGTATTTCTCCCTGTCAGAAGCCAATGGCACTCCAATGTCAGCCGTTCAGGTGAAGGGATGGCTGACAGGCGCTGACATATTGTTATTCTATCATTCTGCAGCGCTCCTTTCTCCATACGTCACCTGAAGGCCTCTTTGAAGAATCCGTCACTGTCACACTTTTCGATTTATTTTTTTATTTATATCTCATTTATCTCTTTGTGTATGTGCTTCATCTGTATGAAGAGGAAGTTTGTGTGTGGGTGGGTTGGAGAGTTCTTTCATACTTTCCAAACACTCTGAGGACGGGGACAGACGTTCAGGGAACCTATAGTTAATGTTTGAATACTTTGTTCAAAGTAGGAGAGGAAAGGCTTCCAGGCTTTAAAAATATCTTCACTGAGTCCCTCGTGGAGTATTTAAGTTTTTCAAGCTTGAGATGTGCCATAACACTTTCAACCATTACAGTACAGTGTGATGGTGGTTTGGCAGATTTCCAGTGAATCAACACAACAACTGTCAATGATGACAGAAAGGCAAGGGCTAAGTGACACTGGGTGTCTGTAGTTGCAGCAACTCTCCAGGAGCTACTACAAATAATGCAATTTGTTTATCTGTTCATGTGTCCTTACTTCTTGCCGAAAACGTGGGAGCAGAACGTCCTAGGAACATTTCTGCTATGCATTACCATAAACTGCAATAAACTGTCTAATGCATATGCATACGCATATGTTGAATGTATCCCTGAAACTGCAGACTGCCATACCTCATCAGAAATATCAGTCCCAGAGTCACTCATGCCTAAAGTGATTCAAAGTGGGGAAGACTATTTCTTGAATTGATCTGAACACTTTGGATATCAGGCCTCAGTGCTGAGAAACCCAGTCTCGAAATGCCTCTACCCAATCACATATTGGTGGAGATGGGAAAGAAACAAAGAACTTCATAACAAAATTATGCATCTGGAGATCTGTCCATTCATTATCTGTAACCGCTTATCCTCATCAGGATCACGGTGGGACTGCAGCCTATCCCAACTGACTTTGGGCGAGAGGTGTGGTACACCCTGGACAAGTCGCCAGTTCATCACAGGGCACATAGAGACCATTCACACTCACATTCACACCTACGGACAATTTAGAGTCACCAATTAAACTGTTAAGTGCATGTCTTTAGACTGTGGGAAGGAAGAGAACCCACACAGACACGGGGAGAACATGAAAACTCCACACAGAAAGGCCCCAGCGAGGTTCAAACCAGGAATCTTCTTGCTGTGAGGCAACTGTATTTGGATATATATGTAGAAATGATTGTCTTGATAGAGACATATCTTAATCTCGTCCTGAACCACAATTTAAAAGCAGAGTTTAGGAGAGATTGTGGGAATAGAGCATTGGATGAAATAGACGGTGAAGACCTAAAGAGAGTCCATATTTTCAAAGCATTAATCACGTTGGGGTTGGTCAGTTTTCTTGAGGTGGGAGGTGGTGGTGCACTGAGTGTAAATGTTAAAGACAATGGATTATGCAAAGCCTGCTCCATCTCAGCCTGTGCTGGACCATTACTGTGGTAAAATTGTGATACCCAATAAACAACCCTGTGAATATTGGAAGGACAATAATAGAGGAAAATGTTTTGGCAATGCTGAGCCCCCATCTGCCTTCTGTTTCTCTAGATATGATTGTCTGTCCTGTTTGTTCCAAATAAAAGATGAAATGCAGTTCTTTAAGATTTGTTATTAAAACAGAAACTGTAGCTGTATTCATCTTGACAGAGTTTATTTGAGATGGCCATTGATTTAGATCCTGTTTGGTTTTCTCCAACACTGGTTTCAGATTGCGTTTAAATGAAACTTTAAAATTACGAAACCGGTCAAGTGATAACTGGAAACACTATGCTCTTTGACAGCTTGATTTTATAACCTGAAATTTCCTCAGAACTAGTGAAAATGTCTCGAGTTTTGGGGATTGAAATGTCAGCTCGGGAATTATAGAGAATTAAATCATCTGCAAGGATAATTTGTGGGTTTGGCTTCCTCTGCTGACTCCTTTATATTTATTTAAAGCTGTGAACAAATTGTTATATTGTATTCAATCAAACACTTCCAAGAGAAATCATCATCGTTCTCTGGAGACAGAGATCCAGTGGACATAAACAGTTAGTTAAAGTGTTAACAGTTACAGTTACAGTGTTAAATGATTTGCGTAAATCACCAGAAAGTAGTTGCTCTGACATGAATTCTGTCTGTACAGGATGTTGTATAGAGTTCAGACTTTTGTTGCAATCTTATAATCACTTGAGAGCAAACTTACAGGTCTGTATGATTCAGATGATCCATGCCCTTTTTATGCACAACTGAATTCATCACTGCTGTAATGTTCGGCAGAAATAACTTCTTCTCAAATGTTTCTGTTAGCACCTTACTTTGGCGAGGGCCCAGTCTCTGTATACATTTTTTTATTGAATTCAATGGGGAACCCATCAGGTCGTGGTACATTACCACTTCTCATTTATGTGATTGCTTGATCAGTTTCTTTTACTGGCAGGCTGATCAAACTTTTCTTTTTCTTGCTCACTGATGGTTGGAAATTCCAGTTCGTCAAAGAAATCATTTACTGCAGTTTCGTCGCAGGACTCTGGGGTGTAGAGCTCAGCTGTATCTCTGTTATATGAGCACCTTCAGCAGATAGGAGAGTATTTTACCAACTCTCTCTTCATATTCTCTCTTCATACACTCCTTTTGTCTCCATTTCAAAGAGAACACTCATCCACTGCCTCTCCTCTGTAAATCTGACACCTTACGCTGGTGCACATGTAGATCATCATTCTGTGATGTGCTCTGTATTCCAGCAGTTATTTCTGTCACAAAATCTTGTAATTTGCTTTTTTTAAAGGTACCCACATTCCTTAAACCTGTCCAATCTGTTTCTGCTTCAGTTAGTGGTTTCCTACACTTCCCAGAATGCCTTTCATCAAGCCACAGAGTATGGGAATGATGCAGGGACGTGTATGCACATGCACATGCACAGTTGACTGTGATATGGTGATAATATCTCAGTGACATTTAAATTTGGAGGCTGTCTCATCAAAGTTTTATATAATAACAATTATAGTTGACAGTTAGGACAGAACAAATACAGTTTATGTGCAAACAAGGTTAGATATGGGTGTGTAAACATCTATTTACGGACAATGCTGGGAATGAGCAGGCTTGTGCATGTGACACCACCAGATTTTTTGCCTATATTGACACTTATGGTGAAATGGGATCCACTCAGTTGTGGGAACGACACGTAGGAGCAGAGGAGGAGGGAGTGGTAGCGATGATAGCTACAGTGGCTGTAAAAAAGGGTTTGTGCCTCGTGTCTGATGGTTTTCTGACTGTATGATTGCTGCCTGTTGGTGCAAAATGGTGACTTTAGATAGCATCCCTCACTCTGTGACCGAGGAACTGACGCCAAAACCACAGACGCTGAAAGGATTTCTGCTTTCAAAACTCCATTGTATTGTAGGTGTCACCTTGGAATCATCATCTGAGATCTGAGTGGTTTTGAGATTAGTTGAAAAGTTCTTCCTTGACAGCATGCAGTCGAGTTCTCTTTTGTAGGGGGTTCTAGATCGATTGTGATATAATGTTAGTCTGACAACTCATACTCATTCTAGATTAACTATACTAAGGTATACTTTTCATCTTCAGCATTTCAATTTGTCAAATATTTTGGTTTATGACTAATGACATTCCTATGCCTTAGGCCGTATGTTGTCCCATGTTCCCTTTTGCTAAGGCTAACAACAACAATCTCCAAACTAGGAGCCTAAATGCTGAAAATAACAATAATCTTGTGACTAACAGTACAAATGTAAACAAGCTAGCTGCAGGGATTTAGCCATTTTAGGGCCCACCTCCCCATGTGCTACAACAAGGGCTAATTAGCAAATGTTAACATGTTAAACATAAACATAGCATGCTGGTGCTGGCACTTACAGTAGTTCAAAGCACAGTATTGGTTGTAGAAAATGTTAAAGCGACATTATGTAGGAATTCATATTCATTGCAATTTGATACAACAATCGTATTTAAGCTAACAAGAAGATGACCCTTTTTCTAACTTGACTTATGACCTCAGTAAATAGTTCACTCAGGAGTTTATGGTCTCAATCTCTAGTTTTCGGTCTTCTTCCACACAACATGATGTTCATTTAGTAAATTATGGTTTAATTTAGAGTAAAATAGAAGATAAAGCAGAGTATGCTTTAGGGCGCGGTCACCTTTTGATTGACAAGCCATTCTCAGTGAGCTCACCAGCTCCAGCTCACCAGGCTCACCAAAATTAGATCAAGCTGTCAAACTAGGCAGCACTGATCAATATGAATCAACATTCTGTTGTCTATTTCTCTCCTCAAATATTTTCAGAAACATATTTTAGTTTCTGTTTATCTATAAGTAGGAGTATGTTTATAATAATATGTATGTTTTCCTGCTTGAAAATGGAGTCAAACCAAAAGCAGTCCAACTCGCATTACATCACCCACCAGCTGCACGCTCTCGCCCAAATATAGTCATTTCTGGCTCAGCCAAACCAAGATAGCAAGGGTCCATAATGCCAAACTTGAAGGTTCAAAAAGGTTGTCCACAAACCAAAGAGTGACGTCACCTTTGGTTTAAACTTGGCAGGAACAAACAAATGGGATGGAGAGGGGAACAGCAGAGGCATCATTCACCCAATTAAAAGTCAATGTAGCATCAAAATGATTTAAAATATGTTATTTTATAGTAGAAAAGTTACATAATGTTGCTTTACTAACTTGACGATCATGAATTATTTGCAGCACAAAAAACTTGAAAGCCTCTAAAAGTCCTCACAAAGATATGAACGAGTGTTTGTGTTTTTCTCATGGTAAAACTTGTGCCAGGTTTCTTTCTTTTCTCGCCTCTCTTTGTTCCATTCAGACGCTGAAAATGAGATTTCTTCTCAAAGCTAATGAGCTCCTTTTATGGGCTCATTTTCTGCTTTTCTCTCCAACTCTTCATTTTCTCCCTTCACACTCTTGCTCTTTCAAATCTGCTTTTCAGCTCGTCCGTGTTCTACCCTCTTCTACCCGGCACACATCCTTTTCTCTCTCTTCCCTCGCCAGGATCTCATTCATCCAGCTCCTCTCTGGGGTGCGGCCCCGTACGATTAAGGGTTTTGTGGGAGAACTGAGTCCCAGCGAGGGCTGCTCTGAGCCAGATCAGCCCCCTCCAGAGCCACAGCTGGCCTCAGGGACTAAATATAGAGAGAGAGCTTAGGCCTTGGCAATCCGGAGAGAAAACAGAGGGTGAAACAGATTCTAACAGATACACAAGGAAGATCGATTCAGATAAAACACCAAAGGCTTGTTGCGCAGCGAGGGAGAAGAAACAAATATAATAAAGACAGTGAGCATGAGAGCATAACAGAGCATGTTTTACAATCCTAACCTCCGCAGTGGATTGAGGTGATTTAAGACGCACTGCTGTGGATAGCTCCGGCTGTGATATCTATTTGCGCTGTGCCCTAAGGCTGAAAAGGCTCAGTAGATCACAGCAGAGGCAACACTGCGGTCAGTCCCACTGTGCACACACATTATAACCTCAGCATGAACCTACAGCAACAGAGCCTCTGTGGCACTGGGAGCACATTTAATTGCATTGTACTTACATTTACATTAGGTGATGTTTTTCTAAAGCATACTAGTTGTTTAGCTTGATAAATGTATTCTTCCTCTCCCTCTCCTCTGATTAGCCATTAGTTTTAGTTAATGTCAATACAGTATGAAAATGAAATCGCAGAGACTGGAAATTTGCTCGAGACACGTCATCCTTTTAGTTCCCTTTAACATTATCATTGTGTTCAAGTGTTGGTAGGAAGACATCCAAGATTCTTCGTTCAGCTCCCAAACAACAAGTTTTGGGGTTTGTAAAGGTTACAAACACTTACAACCTTTACCTCTGCTTTCAACTGCATCTCACAGGCATCTCAATCTAGGCTTTCTTTCAGATTCAGACTGTGAGATGTGGTTGGAAAGCTGAGTTGAGTTAAGCCTCCTTTGTCAAACCTTTTTGATGCAACAGAAAGTTCACAAAGTTCATATTCTTTTATTGTGTGTCTTCTGGACATGTGCACAGATAGCTTCCTACCTTGACTACTCGAAACTTGGGAATAGTCTTTTTCTGCTCAGGAAGGTTTCTTCTTGAGTGGAATGAACGTATCTACGTGGCGATGCTCAGGAAGGTGCTTCAATGCTTCCTTTCTGAACAGATTTCTTCAAGTATAGGACCATCTTTTACAAAGGAAAGGAGATAATGCTGTCCCACAATTCCTTGCGGCATACCCACATCAATAACATCCGCTGATGCAGAATAATGTAGTGGTATACATGCAGTCGGATTCTCTCAGGACTGCGGTTGTCTTATTCTAAGTCCTTATGAATTCTCCTTCATGTCATCCCTTGACTTCATGTTTTCATGAATCCATCAAGGTCGAGGCTGCGAGCAGCATCCTCTTTCAGTGTTACTACAAAAAGCAACTGGCAACATATTTAGCAACTTATTGAGACCATTAGAGAAAAGGTGAGAAATACATATTGAAGGACACATTTAGTATATATATACAGTATATATATTATATACAATGATTTCATTCAACCAAACATACTTAAAAGTCCACAACACATTTTTCTTACAGAGATATTTGATCACTTAGTTACAGTACACATCCTTCAGTGAACAAGAACAGCAGTGAGGCACGAGGTAGTTGAAGAAAATAGCATCAAGTGTTGAGGTAGTCCCAAGGTCATAAAGCTGCCTGTACAGCTTTGTCCACCTCTCATGCCGAAGAAAGATAAATCAATCTATTCATTTGACTCTCATGGTAAAAATCTCCTTTTCATTTTTACTTGTGAAATTCTCTCATGCCTGAAACATCAGAGAGAGAGCAGAAAACAAACCGGCCTTCAGTTTCGATTACATTACAGCCTGAGCAGGAGCAATGGGAGCTAACTTCCTGTGTCAGCTCTATTTGTGCTTCGTCGTAAGTGCGACTGATGCTGCTGAAGCATAAAATGGAGAAGGAAACTGTTAGTTTCAGTCCGGTCCTACCAATCGAACATGTGCAGAAAAAGAAAGTCCATGTGCTCATGGTGCTGACAGGAAGAGAAATGGAATTTGTTTCACACTAACACTGGCTCAGCAGTCAGGCTCAGATTAGAGGAGGAGGAGGGAGTTAACAATTGGCTACTAAACGTCTACACAAACCATCGATGGTGATCGAACTCTCAGCCACGCTGCTGCTGGACCAGAAGATAGTTTGTTTTGACCTGCAGCACAAATGCACGCTACATTACTCAGGGAAGTCGATAACACATCAGTTATCCACATTGCCAGCAGAAACACGCATGGATGTGCATGTGTGTGTGTGTGTGTGTGTGTGTGTGTGTGTGTTTATGTGGTGGTGGGAGATCTTACTCTTACTCTGATATATAGAGAAATGCAGTGGAGGGTAAAACCAAGTAAAGTCAATTCCAACACTTTTAAAGGGTCAGTTCACCAAAATTGCAAATATGATTGTTTTAGGAACTGGCCCTTAAAACAGGTTAAGTTTGGACTTCACCGACAGACAGAGTGAGTTATAAAATAAAATCTTATATTTATCATCCAATGTCTGATAATACTACACATATTTGAGTTGATGTACCCTATGATAGTGTTATTTACCACTGCATGTGTGGCTATGTAAGAAAGTTGTATTTAACATACAGGACTGTTACAATATGCTTTATAGAGTGAAATCTAATTAGAGAAAGCCTTTATGTTACAGTCATCCATCCTGGACTGTCTCAAAGCTTTGAGATTTGATTAAATCTTCACACTTTCCATTATTTCATCTTACTCAACTTATTTCAACTTACATTTGGGCTCTTTTAAACGTTTTGATTTTCAGTGTTCATTGACTGTGAACATCTTACCTTGAGGAGTTTGTATTTATGTGGACTGTAAAATTCATTTGAATGAATTTGCTGGACCCATTCTGGATAATGATCCTTGGTGGGTTTAGATTTTTAACTCCATCTTTAGACAATTGTGCCATAGCATTATGTACCGTACTTTAATTCATTGGTCACTGCAGTCACTCCTCCTCTCCATACTGGCTGTGATATGATAGTGTAACTACACGGTAAGAAATGTGTGACAAAACTCCCTTGTCGTCATGTGGTTTGAAAAATGTATGAAATTCGACTGAAGCTAATATGAAGCTAATGCAGCCTTGACTGACAAATCAAGTGGGTAATTTTCAAATTTACAGAGTTTACAGAGACAAAATTCTTTCTTCGTGTTTCCCAGCTGAGCTGCAGGTTTGTTTCTGAGAAAAACACTGGTATAAAATAGAATGTGTGGTTGTGTGAAATGTGTCTGATTGACATCACAGTGTGTTGCCAGATGTCAAATTGCACTGTGACTACCAGAACAAAAACCACTTGATTTGTCAGACTCTTAAATTAGCTTCAGCTGAGCTTAAGAATACATTTTTGCACACTAAATGGACGATGCATTCGTTTACATCTGGAGTCACATGACAAAAGTATCTCTGCAGAAGGAATGATTACAGTGACCAGTAACTCTTTAAACATACATATATAATGTGTGAGTGTTGAGTCCAAAACAAACATTCAGACTTAGAGGTAAACATTTTTCCACATTTTATGACAGCGTCACGAGTAAATTTACCATCAGTGTGTTTGAAGATCTCATTAAAGCTGCCTGTACATGATCATATGATCCCAAGAGGCTCTGTTTTCATAGCTGCATCATTCTAGAGGTCTCACTATAGTTTTTATTTATTTATTTTTACACATTTCTCCACATATTTGGTATCTAGAATTTTGACTGTCTACCATCAGAGATTTAGTCAACTTTATATTGTGGTAGTCAGTGTGTATTAGTATTAGTGATGGGAATAGATAAGATTTTATTGATACCATTGTCATTATTCATTCAGATTCTTTATCGATTCCCTTCTTGAATCCTGATCAATGAACTGCTGTTTCATTTGGAACCAGTTAGCCTGAGAGCTAGCTGTAGCAACAGTCTGTCATCGTCTAAAATGGATGAAATGAGAGGATATTTGCACAGAATTCATTTTCACTTAGATATTCTTAGCAAAGAACTCTTCTACTTCTGCCTGCGTGGCACTAATGTTATTATTAAAGGATATTTACCGTCACAGTGCTGCTTGGATTGGAAGTGGTGGCACTCATGTATTAAATGTCAATTACATGACATTCCTAGAATTTAAGGCCACGTTGGATAGAAAGACTATTGACTAGAGAATGACTAGAGATTTGTTAGCTCTGTTGTCATCTTTCTTCACAAATGAAGCATCGCCCTCTTCCTCTCCACCATGACTGCTTCTTGTTGCAAGTTTCCAGAGTTTGACATCATTGTTTTGCGATGTGCAACTGAAAAACAGGCTGCCGTCGACAAAAGGAATTGATAAGCTCTGAGGCATATGATTCTGATGACTAAGACAATTTGGAGCCAGTTCTCAACTGGAACCAGTTCTCGATTCCCATCCCTACATTGTACAAAGTTGTTTTACTGTATATGTAATGGGTCTGTGTTTGTTTCCTTTGTAAGTATAAATGCAAAATAAGTCAAATTAGAGTGACTGCTTAGAAACAGCCAGAAAAATATAAAAATTATCATTATTCAGGAAAAAATAAACTGGAATTTATGCATGAGGATCTGCAACAGATGGACACCAAGACCCAGAGAGCAACAAAACAAACTCTTGTTTTAGCAATGAAGCCAACTGTTAGTCTAAAGTCTCTCACTGCTTTGCATCATGAAGAGAGGACTGCTTTTCTGCTCTGAGTGAACAAAGTCTAGAAAAAAAAAGAGTAGACAGACAGAGAAACAAAAATCCCAAACTGTTCCTTTAAGTTTGCCTCTTTAAAGTGTGTGTGTGAGTGTGTGTGTGTGTGTGTGTGTGCGCGTGCGTAGGATTCCTTCACCCCTGTACGTACTGTATTTATGAGTGTCTATCAGAGAGGATTGGACCATAAATACACGTTCAGGAAAAGAAGAAGAAAACGAGAAACAAGACAAAGACAGACTGATTGGAGAGAAATGATAGGACGGCTCTGGTGTAACGCATGCAACTCCTCTCATCCTCCAATCACGCCCGGGCAGCTTTGAAGTGCGAACAAGTTGGGCACTCGGAAGGCTGTAATTATAAAAGCCTTAATCAGCAGGGAGCAGAGGGGAAGTGTGTGTGTCCGTACACTTTAACTGAGATATTGCTGCTGTCTGCTGAGACCCACATACACTCTCACAAAAATGTGTGTGTGAGTGTGTGGTTTGGGATGTTTGTGCACATTGAAAATGGGTTTAAAATGAGTGCATATGGTTTGGGTTGATGTGCGTGTATGTGTGCAGTTGAAAACAGATTTAAATTCAGCGTGTGTGTGTGTTTGTGTGCACCAAAATGACTTTGCACAGCTGAAGATAGTTAGAAAATCAATGAGGATGATGCACATGCACAGTATACGCCCATCATTTTAAAATCAATCAATCGAAGTCCTAAACTTTACTGTATTTTAGATTATTTATAAAATATCTTCACCTTAGGCATCCCTGTCAGATTCTGTAAGGTTCTGTTGTGAGAGAGATCCTGACTCACAGTACATTGTGGACAGTGATGCAGACGATGTAAAATTTGTATGAATTTTTTTCTCATATGAGTTTCCAAAAACACCTAGAACAGAAAGCGACAAAGATATTTAGTTCAAGTTTTTACGACAAACACACAATCACATAATCACCGTCAGTAAACAGAGCGAGCCCTACTTGTTTTACTGCCAGAGACAGAGGCTGTTTTAATGGGGAAGTGTGCCTAAAAGTAATGATGACTGACCAGGTCACGACGACTTTTTAACTTCTTGTTTTTTTTTTTTCATAAGTTGCCAAAAACATAACGAACTACCACATCACTGCTGTGTGGGTCGCAGTGTGGAATGTTTCTATTTTATTTTGAGAAGACTCTGGTTTGTTTTCAGACTCAGGAACTAAACAGAATGAAATGTTGTGGCTGGGAAATGAAGCCAATGCGGAAGTACCAAAAACTGCAATTCCTTGAGCGTCCACTCGAGGCTGGCTACAGAACATTTCAACCTCCATAAGTCCCCATGTTAACATGTCCAACTTCACAGCAGAAATAAACATGTTTACAGCTGTTTACAAAAAAAACTGTTTTTGTCTCTATAGGTAATTTCCCCATTCATGACAACTGTACTGAGGCTGAATTTTTATAGAACTCACCTGTTCAAATTATATTGGCAGACTAAGATATCATCAGAACTATTTAAAACATTTGTAGTGCTGTAGCTTGTTTCACCTGGTGTTTAAAATTAAAAATATGTTCAGTTAAAAAGCAACACATGCCACTTATCTGGTGTCAAATTAAAGAGGAAGTCATGTTTTTTTTAAAATGAAAACGCCCTGTGATTGTCAGTTTCTTTCTGTTTTTGAGATCGAGCTGTTTGTTTTTGGATTGAGGAGGAAAAAGCTCATTTAAGTGAGCTGCAGCAGTATTCTACTGGGACTGCAGGGTTGAGGGGTTTAGAGTGTGTGTGGTTATGAATGCGTACAATGAAAATAAGTTCAGAGATGTTGTGTGTGTGTGTGTGTGTGTGTGTGTGTGTGTGTTTGTGTGTGCACAACCAACAATGTGTATAAAATCCTATTAATACTGTAAGTGTGCGCAGCCAGTTGGAGTGTACAAGTATGTGTTTGTGCTGGTGTGTCCATAATCAGTGTGTATAGAAACACTGCATTATAAAGATAAGAAGACTTTATTTCCACACTCTTCCTCATTACCTTTAAACTGTTTTTCCGACAAGCAAAACACATACACTCAGTCGTGTGTGTGTGCCTAGGTGTGTGTGTGTTAGTGTGTCAGCAATACGGACACAGTGTAATTCTTTTAATAGGTTGTTTATCGCGCAGTGTTCCTCCTCGCATGCAGGAGTGCATGTTTTCATTTTCTTCTTCATTAGTTTCTTTCGAGGTCGGCTCTTCCTCGGTAGCGTGCTGCCACTTTGCTTTCGTCTCTGCTTACATTTAGGGAAATCAATTCCTCATTACGCCACCAAATGAAATGAACCTATTACCTTTTTGGCTTTCATCTACATTCTCCCCTTCATTACAGTTAGAATCCCTCTGCGCTCACACACACACACACACACACACACACACACACAGTCTCCGCTGATGAGTTGGGTGTTTCTTTATTAAGTGTAGTCTGCTTTGTGAGGGTAGAAGTTGAAGATATGTTTGACTTCAGTCATGATGCATCAGGAGGATTACATGAAGAGTTCTGAACTCCGTCTGACAAAGTTGTTTCCTGGGTCCACACCGCTGAATCATCAGCCACATCTCTGATTTGTTAGGTGATTCACAGTGCTGATGTTGTGCATCGACTGTGGTCAACAAACCAGACCTCGAAGGAGAGATTAAAAATGGTGATGTCATCTTCCTGTAGCTATCTAGCAAGATACACAAGAAATAGTGACAAAAAATGGCCACTTCTGTGTCACTGTTTTCTGGTTAGGTTTTATGTTTTGTTCAAAAACTGACCAAGAGAACTGAACATCCAGTTTTCATCAGTGACGACTGACCAATAATTTCAGAAACTTTCAGAAATTTTAAAAAATCTCATATTGGATTGTTTCTATCCTGGGTACTGCAAAGTAATTTAATATATTCAAACCAAAGTGCTCCTCTATAACCTCTATATCCTCGTCCGGTCACATCCCTGGCAAATATGCTAATTTAATGCATGCACAGTAAATGATGCATGCTGGATATAAAAGAGAAGCGCTAATGAGGTGGATCATTATCAAGCTTATAGCTATATTTTTGACCTGCTTGATTAAGTCAGAGAAAGACTGGCCTTTAGAACTGCCGTTTTGTTTGGCCTTTGTGTATTTCACATAAAACAGGAAGTTTTATGTAGTTTTAGAAATGAGTCTCTTTACTGATTGTTACATTACCAACCTCAAATACTCCTACAGAAGAGTCAAATGTTGCATATAAACAGTCTGTATGAAAATATCGACACCATTCTCTCGCTCTCTGGATTAGCTAATACAAATCTAACTTGTGAGACAACTTGAATGAATAAAACTGACTGAAAATAGTATTTCTGTTATTTATTCACTTTCTTTCTAGAGGTTACGTGAGATATGCTCTCAGTTCTGCATACTAAACATTAAGCTATATAGCCAGCAGGCTGTTAGCTTAGCTTAACACAACAACTGGACACAGGGAGAAACAGCTAGCCTGTCCGTAAAACTACAAATTTGTATACGACTAAACAAATGAGACATAATGGAAATTAAAAATTCAGAGTTAGAAGTACTGGTGGATTACTTTAATTTCTGGACAAAGATAAACTAGCTGTTTCTCTCTGCTTCTCTGTTTATTTTAAGCTAAGCTAACGTGCCCTGGTTCATCAGCACCCAGCCACCCGCTACTATTCTCACTTCTTTTTCCGTGGTGCCTCCACAATGCCACACTTTCACACCTAAAAACAAACACAAAAAATGGAGGAAGGAGTGTGAATCAATTGCCAAGTTTCTTTCCTTTTGTTTAATCTTTTTGTTTCCTGCTGAGCCCCACACAGAGACAGGAAGACAGATTACCGGACACGGCATCGACTCCAGCCTTCATTTGTTTATTGCTGCTTGCCGTCCTGTGCAGAGGACACACACACTGACAGCACGGCAGCCAAAACCTGTGACAAACGCTTCTGTCTCCATGCGAGGACTGAGCCATTACATCTATTTCAGTGGATGGTGTTATTTTATATTTTTATAGAGCAACTTACAGGAAATGCAAAGAGCTAATTTGCAAGAACGTAGCATTAGACTGAGAGAGAGATAAATGAAGGACAGAAGCACTGACTCATGTGGATGTGTGTTGTGTGTATGTCTGTCTGGCGTTCTCTCTCAGCGCACTCAGATTCCTTTAATGCTTCCTACTCTTGCAACTCTGCACTTATGCACAGCTAAATTATAGTGTGCGTGTTTTTTCGAGGACTGCAAGTTCTCTTAAAATAGACAGCAG
This sequence comes from Argyrosomus regius, assembly GCA_946959425.1. Taxonomy (NCBI): domain Eukaryota; kingdom Metazoa; phylum Chordata; class Actinopteri; family Sciaenidae; genus Argyrosomus; species Argyrosomus regius. Next base: position 2,800,367 of record OX336904.1, on the reverse strand, counting down.
GGGAAATTATGGCTTTGGTGCCCATGTGTTAGTGTGTGTGTGTGTGTGTGAGTAACTGAGCATGATTCAATAAGCTGCTGGACCCTTAGAGACACAGAGCACAGGGATACGTACTGGCATTGTAGGTGTCTCTGTTGTCTGTTAGTCAGATCTACAGCTGACCACGGCCATGACTTGGCAGGAGGATGTGTGGGAAATCGATTCAGGATGAAAACATGTCCAAGTCATCACAAGAAAAAACATAGAGGTGGACAGGGAGAGATGCAGGCAGGTACACAGGCTGAGATATAGATACAGTATTAATCATGTATTTCCATTCCTGGAAATAAACAAATAAATGCTGGTCCCTTCAGTTCACTTTAATAGTCACATCACTTGTGACTGTTAGTTATCATGGCACCCTCTCAGAATAGTGAGACACATTTTGAAAAATACCAGATTTTTTCCCTTCAGTGAAATTCAATTTTCCACTTCCTTTTTTTTATCAGTGTTAAGCCACTCTCAATAAAACTCAACACTTCCTACAGATGTTTCACATTAAGATCATACCAGAGAAGGGAAGGATTATTCCTTTTTCAAGTTACTGGGAATTTTTACTGACAGCAGCTTAATAACGCAAGAAGTAGAACCAACTTGAATGAGAGAAAACAACATTTCTACATATAGATAGAGCGAGAGATGAGTGATTCTGACATGGCCATTGTTACACTGATAGAATTAGTGCTGTGGAAATGTACACTGCTGATTTTATAAGGGGGAAACATGGAGGAGGTGTTGAGTCTCATTTACAGGAAAAAAAAAAATCTAATTAACAGAGGAGGGACAGCGAGACGTCTTATCAAAATACATCAAATATACTTATAAAAACAGGTAACCATGTCTCTGCTATAACACCTATTCAACTTACAGCACACGCATACATGCAGAGTGCCGCGCACAGACCCATGTGACAGATTTTTGTTTCATCTTTAATTATTCAATCCAAACCTTGTTTCCTTTTCTAGTTATTATATCGCCAACGCCACATGGAAACCTTATGATCCCAAATTTAGTTATTTTTATATTTAAATCCCAATTAAAGGATCATACTGCTCTATGGGTTGAGAAAATTATACGTGCATGGGCTAATGAAACGCTTTCAAACCCTGTTGGATAAACTCAAAAATGCATCGCGGTCACGCAGTAAACAAGGCTGTCGCAGTCGCTGAAAAGTTGACATGATGAGGGTTTTCATGGTAAATACAGACATCTCTTTTGTATTTTTTTCCTTTAGCCACAATATATTCATCGTCCTCATCGCCTGACATGTTAGATGTTCCAACACCCCCTCATCTAAACTGTGAGGTGAAAATAGACTCAAACAAAGGTCCTCCAGACACGCTCACTGTCAGAAGTCACACTTCTGCTACGCAACTGTCAGGCGTACCCGAGCCAACTGGGACGTCGCTCCTCTCCCATTGCAGCCCTCCCTGCCCATCACCATGGCAACCCCAATCCCGCCTGCAAAGCAAGATGGTTGTAGGAGGAAAGTGTAAATGCTTTGTGCATTTGTCCCCCCACCCTTCTTCTGCTATCTCTCCATCATTCTTTGTTCCTATTTCTACCTGACGCTCCCTTCATCTTCTCTCTGCCTCAGATGCCCAGCCAGTCCTCATGAATATCTCCTAATCACCATGGCTGATGATTCATGTAGCATACAGACAGATAACCTTTGGGTACATATACAACTCTCCCACATCTCCCAAGCAGAGGACAGATGGGCCTTCTCAGGCGGAGAGTGACGGATGACTTTGAGGCTCTCCTGGGCTACAAAATGAGGGACAACAGGAGACGCAAAGAGGAGGAAAAAAGGAGGAATGAGGATCAGGATGAAAGTGGAGGAGAGAGGAAAAAATGAGAGGAAAAGCCAGAGGCCAGCAGAGAGAAGATGAAAGGAGAAAGTAATATCAGTTTTACACAAAAAGCCCTGGTGGTGCAGAATAGTGAGCACACATACATGCCAGTGTTTGACCATTCATACAGTATTAGTCATAGGTCAATACATCACCAATGACTCAGGCCTTGGTCTACATCTGTCCCTCCAAAACATACCACTAAAAATCTGTCTTTTGTTTCAAATACCCATGTGGGCTGCATACAGCAGGTGGCTTTTTCATGGAGGATGGCAGCTGTAGTCCACACAGTTACAACAGATTCTCATGATATCCCAGATTTATGGCAAAAAAAATACCATTAAACCACCCTAGATCTGCAAATGAATTACTTTAAATTTAATTTATATTCATTTGTATTACTTTGGTCAGTCCAAAATCTGCATACCATATAACTGCAGTGTCCCCAGTTCCAAGAGATAATAATATAAAATTTCTTCTCAAACCACTTCTGCATCACTAATTCTTCTCCACCATTGATCCATTTGTTCAGTTTATTTCACACAGCCTGCCTCGGTCTCTCCCTGCATTGCCGTCCTCCATCAATCCACCAGATGCCCTTATATTTTCCCACCTGTCCCAGTCCCCTGTCATTTCAGATCCAGCCACTCCCTCCTGTCCTGCCCAGCATTAACAACTTTCCCACCCTTTTCCATCACCTGACCTACCCCACCCACCGCTCACCGGTCTCCACTTTCCCTCATCAGCCCTGCAGCACACATACCAGCGTGTTTCCTCTCTGTCAGTGTTATCTCATGTCTTGCTTTCCTGCAACCTGGACGTGTGTGTTAAATCTGGAACCTGCACCTGTTTGTAAACTTATGAACCTTGATCTCCTGTTTGCTGGTCTGTCTGCTTTTGGCTCCATCCCCTGCTGCCTCACAATCACCTCCATGACAGCATCACAAAAAGAAATCACTATATCTGTCACTTCCAGCCGAGCTGAGCTTCCTCCAGCTTTAAGAAGTTTTGAGCTCTATAGACATTTTATTTTTTGCAGCGATTCTGCTGTGATTTATCTCTCACTCTGAGTCACCATGTAACTGCTGGGGCTGAAAATTTAATACTCAAAGAGTGGATTTTAGATGGAGTGTTCCTAGATGGAGTTTGCACAGACTTGGACAGTGCTGCTTCAATATCAGTAAAACGGTTGCTACAGTGTGGGTTTTTTTTATATAGCGAAACATGCTGAACTGAATGCTTATTCAGTGGCAGCATTTGAAGATATAATGCAGCAGCTAATTATATGAATAATCATGCAGCGATCTCCGTGATCAAAAATACCAATTCACGGTTGAGACGGGTAGTATTTACTGCAAGTACAGAGAGGTTATAGAAGCTACACTTCTGTGGTAAAGCCATGATAAACTGTTTTTACCCTTTCATAATCTGTGCTAAGTAAAGCTCAGGACCGGGAAGAATCCTATGTTGATCCATATCAATGACAAACAGGCGAAAAGTACATGAGAGATTTTCTAAATGCTACAGACAGAGGAGAGAAGAGAGGAGCACTGAAGCAGACTAGAGATCAGAGGAGCAGACAGCTGTCATTAACCCTCTGATATTATGACGTTCTGCTCTGCTTGTCTGGGTGTGGTTTGGCTGGTGCCCAGCTCTGACTCTCCAGTACAGTAAGCAGACTCACAAACAACTTGTCTTTTATAGGTGCTACGTGTACTGTAGCTTTCCGTGTCAACAAGACATAAGTATATTCATTTTGAGACATTAGTATAATTACCTTAAAGAGAGGCTATCACAGAGAACAGTGACGGCCTCTAGCAGTGTCTGTGAAATGCAGTATGCTGCAGCGAGATGAGAAATCCACTTAACAGCACAAAGATGGATTCTTATAGCACACAGAGAGAAATATGGAATAGCTTGACATTTGGGGAAATACACTTACTGTCGAGAGTTAGATTAGAAGAAAGACACCACTCTCATGCTAAATATGAAGCTAAACTCTGGAAGGCTAATAGTTTAGCTTAGCACAGCAACTAGAAACAGGAGGAATAGATAGCCTTGCCCTGGCCAAATGTAATAATTCTGTCTACCAGCACCTCTTAATCACTTATTAACACATCAAATCTCATCTGTACAAAACACAAAGTGCTGCAATTTTACAGGTGGTGAGCTAATGTACTGGACTATTGGTGGGGAGCAGTGACTTCCTGTCAGCAGTGGCCAAAAAAACAAGATATAACATGTTAATCAGTGACATTGATCTGTTTAAAGCCTTTTAACTTTGATCTTTTAACTCTGGAGAGGGCCCAGCTAGCTAGTTTCCCTCTGCTGCTACTCTTCATACTAAGCTATGCTAAGCTAATAACCTCCTGGCTCTAACTACTGTACGTGCTTTAAACATAGAAATGAGAGTGGTATCCATGTTTTCATCAATCTTTGGGCAAGAAAGTGACTGAAAAAGAATCATCATGTACTTTGGAGTAAGAAGTTAATTGTACACCTCTGTGCATCTTTGCGCTGTTCTGGTCATTTCTCCACATAGCAGATGGTGAAAGGAGTAAAAGCCAGCAGGAAACCACTTCCACTTCCCCTTTGTTTATCTGCCCTCTGACAAGTTGAAGAGAAAATAGACTGAGCAAGGCATGAGACGAGAGACAAATCAACATCCTCTTCATGGCAGGAAGCAGCAGGGTTTAGGGAAAATGTGGTCCTGATTTTGAGAAACTCTATACTAACAATATCAGGAGCATGAGACAGAAACTGTAATCATCTCCACCAAGAACCAAAGCCTGTAGATTTGTTTATTTACTCAAGCTTTACTAGAGTCAGTCCAAACAGCATGTCTGCTCATTAAAACTGTCCATTACTTCCATTTTTTTCTGCCCATCTGTTCATTGTGTCTCTGCATCCTCCACACCCCTTGCGTGATCTCCATTCTCTCCACTGCTGTCATAACTTCCTGTGCCTCTTCCTCCGTTGCCATCCTTCTATTTCTTTCCTCTTATCCCTCTTTTCCTGCCTTGTCCATACACAGTTTGTACTGGCTTGACCCGGCCAGACACCACACCACACCACAGACGCTACGTTCACAGTGGTTTGGAGAGAAGGTGGGATTGTGAATGTGTGTGTAGACGAGAGAGAGAGGAGAGGCTTATGGGAAAATGTGTCAGAAAGTTGTACAGTTATTTGTGGATCAACCTTACTGGCAATGACAACCATTTGGTTCAAGTTGGATTCATTTTGGACCCAACCACTGGCACTGGCACTGGCTGGTCTGTCATTTGGTTGGTTTATCCATCCCCATTCACCTCTTTGTCCAACACTCTGGTCTTTGGCATTAAAAGTCTCTTAAATTAATCGTAGCACTGCAAAATTTATTGGCGCATCCATGCAAAATCTTGGTGATAACAGGTTGTGAGACCAAATACGAGAACCTCTTTCATTATGGATTTGGTCAGTTGTGCAAATTTGTCAGGGAAGCAAAGTTTGGCTGTGCTAAAATTGACTTTCTCTCCATTGGTCACAGTGATGCTGTTGAAAAGGACCCCTGACTCTTTACTTAGGCCCAAATTTCCAATTCCAAATCGAATGACGATATTGCACATTCATGATCGTCAGAGGATGAATCCTTTCCATTTTGGATGCTATGAGTGTATTTCTAGTGCCGCTTTCAGGCCAAACACAGGCCGACTGCCATAAGGTGTGTTCCATTATGCTCTCAAGGAGATGAGCCAGCTTTCTGAGAGAATAGGCACATTTGTGCAGAAAGATTGCCTTGTCAGACCACTCCACAGCTCCATCTTCCACAGCTTCAAGGTTTGTTGAAGCTAATGTGTGTGTGTGTGTGTGTGCATGTGTATGCCCACTTCTTGCTGAGTCAGAGATGAGGAGAGTTTTGTTTGCTCGCCTCTGCCAACATGTCCGCCCTGACCCTTTTGGAGGGACATGAGAGGAGTCTTTGAGTCTCTGTCGGAGAGGCCAGCTGAGCAGCCTCTGCGCTGCCATGCCGCACCGCACTGCGAAGTCTGCAGCAAGGCCGGTGGCAGCGTCCACCAGCTCCCCGGGCCAAATCAGCCACGCTGGCAGAACAACCCTGGCTGGAAAAAAAATCCTCCGACACAGAGCCCAGATGGACGAATAATGGGAAAGAGAGATGCATTAAGGGAAGGAGAAAGAAGAAGGAAGCAATGTGGGAAAATGCTGAGAAGTTGTGAATGATGGGAGGAAATGGTGTTTGGCTGCACAATTAATCAGGTAGAACTGCACTAATGGTTTAATCTCCACAGATTTGAATTGTCAGCAATTCTGAAGAGAAGTAATTTCACTCTCGACAACAGAAACTGTGGTGGAAACTGTCAAGACACTGATATAAGCAGCAGAAGGAGCTGGAAAATAGCGTCTAATCAAAAAAGCACCAAAACACTTCCCTCATACGCATTGCTTTTTGGTTGTATTGGATGTACATGGTGCCTGGCAAAATTTATAGTCTGTTTTGCTCTCTCAGACTAAAAGAGGTTTTTATAGCACCACAGCCAACCTTCAACAATCACAGAGGGAGAAATCCATCAAGAAAGAGACACGAGGCAAGTTTCCTACACCAATAGCAGCAAGACAAGCACACACAAGCAAAACATTTGGTTTTTAAAAGATAAATTGATGCAATTCTCCTTCTTCAAAGATAGTAAAATAACCTTTTATATGTAGAATTGGTGGAGTTCCTCTTTGAGGGAAGGCCAGGGCGCAAATATGATCAGATCAAATTGATCGATGTAGGAAATCTCTACCTAAAGTAGACCAAGATGTGGCTCATTGAAAGAAAGTAGGTACAGTGAAAAAGTTAATTGTGATCACTTGATCACAAAGCCCCTCCTAAAATGTCCAGAATACTAAAGTCCACTGACATTTAGCAGTGTTTAAACAGTATCTGAGGGTGGGTTATTCATTTTCTTTAGTGCAATGAAAGAGTCAAAATCCAGAGGGAGACTGGAGGAAGAAGAGGAGGAGGAGGAGGTGGTGGTGGTGGTGGTGGTGGAGGAGTGGAAAATCCCTCCCAGTTGTTCAGCTAAGTGCCCCAGTAGCTGGTGTGGAGCAGGCGAGTTTAAATGTTCCTCCACCAGCCGTTAAATAAGACACGGCTCAGCCCTCCTCCACTTAATTAAAGCCATGATTCACTTCTCATACGCCATGCAGTCTACAGTACATCTGGCAGCCGGGGACACCGACGCACACTGTCACCCTTTTTTTTTTCTCCCAGCGCACACACTACACACCGTTTTGGGTTGACTTTCACAGAGCCGAGTGCCTCACCATGCCCACTTACTTTCCTTAATTCTTAAATCAATGCATTGACATTTACAGAGACGAGGATTCCAGTCACACACACACACACACTTTTTGTTTATCTTCTGGAGGCAAAACACATTTTGGGAAAAACTGCATGCCTACTCAGACATCCTGCACACACACACTTTCAAACACACACTCCCCTGGCTCCTTGCACTCCAGAGGTAAACAGTGACTGTAAGATCTGGTCTGAAAGCAGTTCTGTCACCAGCTAAAAATGCCCTGCTGCTCCCTCCTGCTCCCTGCTGCTCTGCCGTTATTATTAATGCCCAAATGTGGTTAACGTGCGACGCTTGCACTCTCGACTTACTGCCCGGGGCTAAAACCCAACAGCCAAATCAATATTTATCGGCGATGGCAGTGTGATTACATTCCTATCTCTGCCTGTTGCCGATGCCGCTCGGTTCCTGCAGATGAGTTAGGACAACCGTGCATAATGACCACGGGGAACAGTTTCACTCCCACTATACACTTATCAACATGCCAGTAATCAATGCACACACACACAGGGGTGTAGTCGGGAACTTCAAGATCATCAGATAAGATATAGCACTGAGCTCCTCTCCCCACCACCACCCCTCACCTGCTCTATGTCACCTAAAGCTTCGGAGCACAGCTGATATTACACCATGATCTTATGAACCTAAATCAAACACAGGGCCTGTAGTCATTTTCTTTATGTCTAACATTAAATGGAATTTTGTTCAGGCATATGCAACACATTTATTTTGCATCTTAGGATTCATTTCTGTGTGCCTTATTTTAAATGTTCAAGCCAGAACAATGAATTATTCTTTCTATGTTTCATAAAAGGAATATCAAACGTCTTCTTTGTTGCTCCAAGCTCATTTATTCCTACTAAAGACATAAATGTTTAAAAAAGGGGGTTATGAATGTATAGTTTCATTTTATTTTCATAATTTCTTCAAACTGCTGTTTGACACTGGTTTGAAACAAATGTTAATATTGCATTAGTCTATTTTCTGCTGTGGATTAATACACGTTTGGTGCATAGTACATTGTTTTTCATCTACTGAAATAACTCATATGTATCTCATAGATTGCCTCATTTTAAACGCTGAAGCACCATTATATAAATGAAAACCATCACCAACACCAAATGATCGTTCTCATATGATTCTCTTAAAGCATGACTTCATGTGATGATAGCAGCACAGAATCCACATTGTCAAAGACAGGAGTTTCAGATTCATGTTTCAAAGCACAAAATGAAGCTTTTCTTTCACTCTAGAAAAGAAAAAAAATGTGTATTGAACACTTGGATGCTGTGACCAAACTAAGGTGAGAGCTGCATCCATTTTGGACTAATTTCTCATCATCATTGTTGGTTTTTAATTGGTCAGTTGCAAATTGGTTGACCAAAGTTACTTGAGTTTACTTTGTTTGCACTGATTCCATTGAAAGGGGCTGGTTTTTGACTGGTACTGTGCTGTTGAAAATGACATTTTGTCACCAGTGAATAACTCAAAGTGGCTCAGAGATCAGTTAATGACAAAATGTATCCGTTACACTGTTAACCTTTTGCTGTGTTGTATTGTGTATTCTGCTACGCTCTGTGTGTTTTCAGGAATGTGACTACAGTTTGCAACTTTTCTGTCTGACTTACAACAACAACAAGTGTCTGCCGAGCGTTGGGTAGCAAACTATGAACGAGGAGTTCTTGTGATAACCTTCAAGGCTAAAGATAAGGGTCAGATTGCCGCTGTGGGAAGATTCACTTGTCAGGGTGAGAAACAACTGAACTTTTGTTTCTTGTCACCAAGTTGAAGGTTTCTGATCACATCAGATGCAGGACAGGAGCTGTGCAAATGTACGTTCCTTTCTCTCACTCTGTCAGACTCTGAACCACCGTGTGTGTGTGTGTGTGTGTGTGCGTGTGTGTGTGTGTAATGATGTGCTAATATATTACAGTTCAGCTCTTTTTTTTTTTATTCCAACTTTGTTAAATAAATCAAAGACAGTATTGGAGCGACTTTGCTTATTTTTCATCTCTCACTTGAATTTCCACCTCCCTCTTTCTCACAATTCCTTCACATCATTGAGCATAATTTTTACTTTAAACATTTCATCAACTTTTAAGGACATCTCTGACTCAGTGCAGACATGGCTCTCTCTCACAGTAGAATAGCAATCAGTGGAATGTTTCCTCGACAGCAGCCAGCAGCACAGAAAGGAGTCGACAAAAGCTCTCTCCTGCACCGCCACCATCCATTAAAACAACAACATCCTACATGTCTCAGTCGTTTGCAGTTTACTGACTCTCATCGCGTGACTTCTGCTTACATAAACCGTTGAAATACGCATTTGTGTCGCCGCCTTTGAAGCTGCGTCTTAAAAATATCTCTGCAGCCACTTTTGTTTCGAGATTCCATTACTGGTCCTTTTCCTTCCAGTAGCAGACACCCTTTTCCCCTACTCACACACACACATGTACACACACACAAAGACAACCACAGGCCAGATGTCAGTGTGGAACATGGAAGTCTGACAGATGGTAGCCATGTCTCAGTTTACTGCTGTACAAGGTTTAAAACACACACATAGAGTTTTAAAATCAGCCCAATCACAGTAAAAAAATTATACTGTGAATAAAAATTTAAATTAACTGCCACCGTGTGATTATATATGGACCTGATAATGATTTTTCTAGCAGTATCCACTTCTTGCCTTTGGCAATCCAGCAAATGGATACCCGTCAAAACATGCATTAAACAACCCGATCGACCTAAGACACATTTTACGATGTGTGGCTCAGACAACACTGCTGACGCTGGCATTTCCCATCATTAGCGTCCCCGCCTCTGATTCATGAGAAGACCGAGTAAATGATCCTGAGGGGATGAGAAAACCCCCCAAAACATCTGGGAGACCGTCATCTTTTAAAATACAGCCGTCTGAACAGGAACACGCCACATCTTTCACCAGTTTGTGAGAACATGCGCATGGTTTTATGATACGATCTGACATAGTTTGGTCACAATCACAGCCTGGGATCAGGAGGATCAGACACAGCAGACCGCTGTTCTCCAGACAGACAGTGGTTTTTCAGGAGGGGAAAGAAGGCGGAGTGATGACGGTTTTCCCATGTGCAACTCTACCGGTATGTCTGCTGTGAGTGAGTGTGTGTGTGTGTTTTCTTTGTGTTAATCCCTTGAAGCAGGGAAGCCTCACTGATGACAAGCAGATGAAGTTATCAGGGACCAGATCTGGAGGTAGATAGGTCTGCATCCTTACACACTTACTGGTTCACTGAAGGGCAGACAGTCTATTGTTTCCTCTCAGAATAAGCCTGTTTGTTATTCTGAGCTGTGGTAATGTCTCACTGTTTCAGTTAATGATTTAATGGTTGTAAAAGCTGTGTGTGGGTGTGTGTTCTATTACAAGCACCAAAGTGTCTTCAGAAGGCTAGAAATATATGGCAGTCTTTCCGGTCCAGGCTAACTTCTTTCACACACGACTTCAAGTCTCAATCAGGGTCCCAAAGAGTGTGTGTGCGTGTGTGTGTGTGTGTGTGTTCATGTGTCTTTCTCTGTGGCAGCCCTTTCATCGCCTCTCTAATGAAGTCCAGACGCTCATGCAGATGGTCATCAACTCAGTGTAGTAAATGAGGAGTCCTCAGCGTCGGCCTCCGGCTGCTGCCTGACCCAAAGTCCAGATGGTGGAGCGACACAGTCGGTCTATCGAATTGAATTACTCAGAGCGCAATTCAGGAATGTACTTAAAGACGCTACATGATCGAAAGTCCTGTTTGACTGTTAAGATGCTCAGCTCTCAAAGTGAGCACAGTGGGGATATGTTATAGTAAAAAGGGTTCGAATAAATAATAAACTAGTTGAATCCTTAATGACTCAGATCTCCCACCTGATGACTGAGTGTCAGACGAGTTAAAGCTGTCATGATCACATCAAATATGTTTGATTTGTAGAGGCGGGGCAAATCAGACGACTGTAATTTCCAAAAGTCAGGTGTTTGAGTAATAGTTTGACATTTTAGGAAAGTTCAATACCACCTCTCGTGCCTGTGTGTTATGTATGGAGCTAGAAGGCCCAGTCCAAAGTTCAAAACTATTCCCAGCAGCACCTCTGAAGCTCACTAACCAACATGTTATACGTAAATTACGTGCACCAATTGTGTGCAGCACTGAAGTGCTAGTCGGAAGTTTGGCAACATGCTGACTGCTTTGGAAGTGGGTATATTTTGTATTTTATATATATACTGTATATATATTTATATATATTTTATAAGTTGGTGAGTATTTTTGTAATGAGTTTTTATGCTAAGCTAAATTCATCTTCCTGACTATAGCTCTGTAGGATAATTAACACATCAGATTTATATCAATCCAATCTGACACTTTCAAAAATTTGATGTAGGTTAGAAAGATGGACGACGCAACAGCTCCCCAAAAGTGAACCCAAAATATCGCGATTGCCCCCCTGGTGGCTGGCTGCAGTATATGTCATAAACCCCACCCCCTCAATGTTAGCAAATGGGACATGGGTCATACTAAAATAAAAGCACACATCAAATACATTTCTTCCAAAGATGATTTCCGTCACGTTAGGCTTATCACACTGATGTTTGTGGTGTTTATTTTGTGGTGTTTTCTTCTAAGTTTGGTTTTAATTAGTTATTCGATGCTATAAAAAAGGTGATTTCACTTGCAATTCAGTCTGATCACAATGACTACCGCACAGACTCTGGCTCCAAATGATGTCACCAGCGCAAGATGGCAACGGCGGTATCTGTGGTATTTTGGCTTCATTTTAACATTGTCCATCTTCATATCTGTTATTGTACTGTGTTGTACTACTAAAAAGAGACTACTGTTCTGAAAGCAGCACGTAACTGCACCAAATTTCCTCTGGGATTTCTTTTCCACAAATTAGAATAATACGAGAGATGCAAAATCCATACAAACCTGCTTTAAATGTGTATTTTAACAAATTAGACTAAAAATCACATCGTTTAACAGACAAACAGACCTAGTAAAAAACCTGTAACTTGTATAAATATAGTAAGGTTCAAATTGTCATGTCTGTAGACACCACTCAATAGTTATATGTTGATGTATCTCTGTGATGTCAACTTAAAACAGTTCCCAAAGTTGTTCCATTTAATGCTTTCCTGGGAAACACTGATTACTGTATGTGTAGCAGCTAATTCGGGATGCTCTGGTGGGACGCAGCAGGAGATCTAACCCTCCCCCGCCTCGATGCTGGGATGTTTGATCTGGGATTTAGCAGCAGAGCCGGGCAGGAAAACACCAGTAGCACTAAAATCACAAACAGGACGTCCGGGATACACTCTCACAATACACATATGCACGGGGGCAGAGGAGAGCGCTGGGTCAGATCACAATGACTGGGACTGGGAGACGGGGGGAGCACAACCACACTCATGAGCATGAATGCAATCGCAAACACAGGGTACAGCTATCTTCAGGTCATGTCCCTTCTCAACACCCCTCAGTGTGTGATAACAGAACACTAACAAAGGAGGAGGACCCTTTGACACACACCAAACCTGAGCAAACAGGTTTAAAGAGTCAAAAATCCTTGACAGAGAAGCAGGAAAGCAAACAGATTTATAGTGAGCAGAGGTCGTCTATGCTTTCTGTAATATTAAGAGATCTATAACAGCAGTATCAGTGGAAGGCAACTTGTGTTGAACTCTCATCTAGAGCTTAAGTTAGAGATTTAGAGATGGGAATGTGCACAAAACATCGAGTAAAAAAAAGAGTAAACGTGGACTCAAATGAACTCAATTAAGTGAAATCCAACTCATTTGAGGTGAACGGAATTCACACTTTACTAATCTCTGACACATCTGTGGCAACGACCACTTGCAAATCAACAGTAACCTCGTTGAAATGCTCTGACAGAACGAAGAGAGCCTAAGACGATGAAAGCCTTCCTGTTAGCTGTGCCACACGACCTGCACGGAGTCACTGAGTCACCTCACGTCCAGCAGCACCTATTTTGCAAGGATGTGTGAATGCATTTTGCTCTTCCACATATTGGTTTGACCGGGAACTTATTGTGTGGTGAAACATTCCATGGCTGCAGCTCCTCCAATGTGAAGATTTACCACTTACAGTATTTCTTTGTAAATCGATTATATTTGGCTTTTTGAGCTTGGTCTCTGAGAACACAATATGCATTGATCTTTAAACCTTTTCACTGGTCACAAACATCACCTTTCTTGCCACTGTACAACAGAATTAATAGATGTTGTGCTTCGTTTGAATGAAAATGTAAGGGTCAAAGAGAGGAAGCCATTTCTCTGAACACTGGGTCCCATGTTTGAGGTCACCGACCCCAAAGACTCAGCAGTCTTTCTCTGCACTACAGTATCACTTACAGCTGACCACAGACCAACGAAGGTGAGGAATTTCGAGTTTCCCGTAGAAATTCCAGCCAGGAATATTTCATTCTTTCCCAAGACTTTCCCATTCCTTGCTAAAAACCAGTGTAGCTTTGTTCCTTGTCCGTCGTTATGGAAATCTCTCCCTCATACACACACACACACACACACACACACAGGCACACATGGAGTAAAAAAAAATCATGTTGGGATTTCAAATGAGGTCACTCAGTTCTGTCGCTGGGAGCAGTTGACCGCTCCGGAGGCAAAAGGGCTTTGTGGGAGATGTGAAATGTGAGCGTGCGACTTTGAGGCCTGGGTGCACAAGCAGGTTACCACTCACACAGGCAGAAAAAAACACACAAACACACACACACACACACAGTAAAGCGGGTGAACAGAGCTGCCATCTCAGCACACACACAGACTTCAAAATATCCCAGAGGCACTTCACAAAGAAACTAAACAAGCAGCCCACAGAGCAAACTGCCTTATTAGCCACGCTGATCTCGGCAGCTACAATGCCTTTAAAGGAGCAGCAGAGACTCAGACTGATGAGGCGGATCTGTCAAAGGCACAAAGTAACCTTAGGGCCAGAGTGAATCCAGACACGCAGGGCGGAGGTGGAAGGGCACAGGGTCCTCGCTCACTGCTGTCAAGCGAGGAGAGGCTAAACCAAAGTCCTTTCGGCTGAAATATTACAACAGGCATGACAACCTCCATTTGGAACAACTGACAGCCAGGCTGTTTGTGTTTGTGTGTCCCTGTTTGTGTGTGCAGTAGTGTGTGCTGTGCTGAGATCTGCTTTGAAAAATCCTACATGTTCATTTTTGGAAAAGCTTTTTGCTGCCTGCAATTCATGACTCAATATTTCAAGCACGGGAGACAGGACTGCTGTCAGTAAGCATCTTAAATAACTTGAGTGATATTCTAATGCCAGCTCTCCTATGACGCCAGCAGTCATTTTGTCAGATTAGTTTCCCCCTTTTTTTTTTACAAACGCAGGGGATTTCATTTCAATTCAGAACTCAACTCTGAAAGGAAAATAACTTTTTCTTCCTAACTTGTTGGGATTTTAGCCAATTACTAACCAACATACGATGAGAGGTTTGACAGGCTGTGATTTATTATAGAGCCTATTAAAGTATCAGTTCACACAAACCACTTACCTCTACTAACATTAATCCATGCACATAGCTTTTGTTTTATACCTGACTGAGATTTCTACCCCAATATGAACAAAAGGGCTGCAACAATTATTTAGTATTCGGTTGATAATTGTGAATAATGTCCATCACAAGTTTGGGGCAAGGTGACGGCTTAAAAGACCATTGTGTAGGTGTAGTTGTAGTGTAGGTGCTGGTGTTGCAACCCCTCACCTCACCCTCTCTTTCCTAGAATGAAGGAGAAACCTTAAAAAAAAAAAAAAAAAAAAGCTCTATCTAGAGCTACTGTTTAGTTTGTCCTTTCTGGGCTATTGTAGAAACATGGCAGTTTAACATGGTGAACACTGTGTCTGTAGATATAAAACACTCATTGTAAGATAACAAAAACATAATAACTCCTATTTTTAGGTGATTATACACTAATGAAAACATATTAGATATTAGATCCCATTTCTGACATATTGTATAGATCCCCATGAATCACACATACTGTCTTGTTTTATCCAATAGGCTAAACAGCAAAGATATTCATTTTACTATCACATACAACAAAGAGCAACACTAACTTTCATACTTTAAGTAGCATCCAGCCTCCATTTTAGAGGGATTTACTAGCCGTCAACAGCTAGCTCAACGTCTGAACGTAGCCTTAGCAGTAGTTAACGTTACAAGCCAGCTAAGAAGACACAACACATAAAGAAGACTGCTTTAGATCTATTGGAGGCATATTTTGTATTTTAGCATAATTTGATTTACTCCTACGTTACAGGCGAACTGCCTCCACCCACATCCAGATCCTGTGCCAAGCTAACACCATGCTAAAACACCAGTCTCTCCACTGAATGCAGGGACCAAAATGATACCAACGCTCCATTTAATTAAATCAATTTATAATTCAAATTATAAACATTTACACAATACTGAAAAGGTGATTATAATGCTGTAACATGTAAAGCATTAACACCCAACACTGGATAGAGAAGAGGTGGATGCAGTTCAGTTTATGGTGCTCGCAGCACTGCAAACATTTTGTGGCTCGATTCAGGATGATGTCTTCAGTGAAAGTTGGCTTGTTCTCTGGATTATTTACTGTTACAGACACACTGTTTCTGTAACAACAAGCCCCTGCTGAGTTTGTAATTTTTCACCAGTCTGAGCAGCATAAAAGAAATTCCATTGACATTTGGGTGGCAGCAAAAATCTCTTAGACAAAAAGCACAAAACTTCAGCAGACAGAATAATAAACTCTTGGCTAGATACCATCAGGAGTGAGTGGACGGACAGCACAATTTAACAAGAAGTTGGCATATTTTTTAATACATAGCTACAAACAGTTTAACAGAACACTGAGCATGAGAACTGGCTGAAACAATGTTGTCACTGCTGCCATGCTTTCTGTCTGCTTTGACTAAGACTGGCAGTACACTCCAACTAAATCTAATTTGGCGCGCTCTCAAACTGCTGCTGAACACAGCGCTGCGGGGGATTGCCAGCGTCCTTCAGGTCTGCTCGTTCTCTGGTGTCCACGCTGGATGGAGGAACTCATGAGTCGATGAGAAGTAAATTTGTAGAGTTTGAAAATGCAATTTCAGAGTTGAGCCAAATGTGGCGTTTCGTTCTCGTCATGAAGCTGAATTTTTTGCTCGGTGTGCCACTGTACACCCCCCTTCCCTCTGTTTCTTTTTCAAGAGGTCACGACCCCACGGATCCTTGAAGAGAGGTGAGAGTTTACATTGGGAGGCCAGACTGGATTCCCAGGCCTGTTAAACATGCCTGAAGCAGGGAGACGCTTGCCTGGAACTTTATCTGATGGACAACAATGGCGCTCCCGTGTGTGTGTGTGTGTGTGTGTGTGTGTGTGTGTGTGCGTGTGTGTGTGTGTGTGCGTGTGTGTGTGTGTGTGTGGTGCAGGAGAAAGAAAGTGAAAATGGGGAAAAACTCAAAATAGAAGATCAGGAAAGAGCGATAACGTCATTTCAGAAAAGGGGATCAGATTGAGATAGAGACG
Organism: Argyrosomus regius; assembly: GCA_946959425.1. Taxonomy (NCBI): domain Eukaryota; kingdom Metazoa; phylum Chordata; class Actinopteri; family Sciaenidae; genus Argyrosomus; species Argyrosomus regius. The sequence continues at coordinate 2,783,571 of OX336904.1, read as the reverse complement.
AGACGATGGCTTGTAAAGGAAGTCAACAACACTAACGTACACACTCACTAGTATCCGTCTCACCTGTGTAATCACATAAACACACACTGCGGCATTCAAACTTATATCCCTGCTCCTGCACAAACACCCTGCTTTTACACATCTCCTCTTCAATCAGAGCGTCCTGGATGCAGCACCCTGTCATCACCGCAACAAAATAGAACATCCACTTTGTGACCTGCGTATGTGTGCGTGTGTGTGTATGTGTGTGTGTGTGTGTGTGTGTGTGTTGGGCAGAAGCTGATGCAATGACTGCAGAGATTGGCACAACCGTGAGAGCAGGATCCAGGGGTCCTTGACAGAGGTTTAATAGAGTCTTGGTTCAATTTTTACAATCAATTCTCTGCCTGGATGCTGATTTAATGATGTACATTAGAGGAGAGGTCTCACTCTGTTCACTGTTCCTGCTACAGGTTACAGTTATGTCATTCCTGACTCAATGATACGTGACTACAGGCCTGTCTCTCTCAAGTGGGGGTTTCATAGGACAGGGTCTTGAGTCACATCTAAAAAAAAATGTCTGCACATTCCTTTGCTAGAAGGTAGTTCCATGAGGTGAAATGTAATTTTCTGAATGTTGCGAGCAATTCACCTTAATTTAACTGGGTTGTAATCAGAGACAGATTCTTTATCTCAAACTCTCAGCAGATAAAACCTCACTACATTTGTAATTTGTATGAACTGACCCTTTAACCCTAATCTTCTGCTGGGCATCCTGATTAAATGGCCCCAGGTACAAGTGATGTCTCTGCACGGGAAAGGGAACTGTACATTTCTTTGTCCGTAAATTACTTCTTGGCCAACCAAAGAAAAATATTTGTTAGTTTATAGAGCCTGTATGATGTGTGAATGTTTCCTTTTTTGGTGTAGTAACATGACTTTATGCTCATTTCTGGATTTGTCACCTTTTTAAATGTGCAAGTGAAGGGTCACCACTTCAACACTTTCTGCATGTTGGCTGGAAGAGGCCAGAAGAGAATAAAATACATAATTAAAAGGAAAAAATGTGGATTTATCATTTTTACACACACAGCAGAGAGGTGTGGAATTGAAGCCAATGTCAACAACAGAAGGAGGGAGTGTGGTCCAGTTATCGATCAGTCAGCAGCTGCTGACACGCAGAAGGTTTGATACCCTTATGATCGAACCCTTTCCAAACATTGATTCAGTCATCCAGCTGTATTCTTGCACAGATAATGTTACAGTAACTCACTGTAGCTTCCCTGAAGCTGTGCTGTGGTGATTTTCTCTTTGCGGATTAGAGATATCAGTCGACCACCACCACTGCTGCCAGCACCAACACCGGTGACTCACACAGAGCAGGTAGGATCCTGATCAGAGATGTGTCTGCTTTTGGTTTCATGCTGGTGTGGATGATGCTGTGTGTGTGTGTGTGTGTGTGTGTGTGTGTGTGTTGTGTATCCCTTGTTTCATCTCTCTTTTAGCCCAGCAGCTTCATCACTCAGATGCAGCAGGAAATTCCTCTATAGGGTTTCACTTCTCTGCTTTCCCATCATCACCTCCAGCCTGATACACAGCCCCGTGTGTTCTCTGGCACAGGAACTTTTATCACAGAGCACTGATCAGTTTAAGATGCTGCAACCTTGAAGTATCATAGGAGTATTAACCCACTGAGCCTCCCAGACACGCTGTCTCCAACAGCAGCATTATGGGATTATTTCCCGCTTGGGAATGATTCAGTTTCTGTTCATGGAAAGTAAATACCCAGAAAGACTGTTTTTTTCTTTCTCTTCCACCTTATAGTAAACCTGTCGGACTGTAGGTCAGCAGCACTGACTCGTCACCGCTGTACGTGTCCGTGCGCTCCTCCTTGGCGCGTCTGAACGCAGGCTGATTTTGGCGCACGGAGAGACGTCGCTGGGTATCACATCCAGGGGCGTTGATTCGTTAAAGCTACACATAAAATCAAATTTAACATAATGTGATTCAAATTCTCCCGTCGGAGCCCCCGCTGGCACTGACAGGCTTTCCTTTATTGTGGGATAAATTATTTAAAAGGTCTCCAGAGCGCACAGATTAGAGAGGACCTCGGTCCTAAATGCTCCCTAAAGATGATTTATTTTTAGATAGGGGCTCCAAATCGATTTTACAGCTCTGGTTTCACTCTCGATACAGAACCTCGAGAACGTGGATCAAATTTGGAATGGGTTCCCATCGCCCCCCAGAAAACATGATTCCGGAGACAAAAACAAAGCCTCTCTCCATGCCACTTGTCAGCCAGCGAACAGCGCCTGGTTGCTCACATCCAATCACACCCAAACGCACAGACCCACACTTGTGCCCGCTCAACAAAAGCGGGACAAAAGCGCACCAAGACAATCAGAGCAGAGTGTGAGAGATTGTGCCACATCAGTGATTGATCGCAGACACTGTCCTCCTGCTGGATGATTTACGCGTTGACACAAGTATCAATTCTTTATGTGGCGCGTTACTGTACACACTGGATAAATCGATGTGTCAACATGCTGCCAGACAAGATGCCATACATCAACACACACACACACACACACACACACACGAGGCAGAGGAGAGGAGGGAGATCCTACCTGGTTGGAACATACTTTGGAAATAAAAGATGACCAGAATAAAGGATCCCAAACAGGTGGCAAAAACCATCCGGCATATCCTGTTCATCCTCATCAGTTCGCTCAGAGTCTGTTTCATGTCGGGACGGAGAGAGGCTGGAGGAGGCTCGCTGCTGCTCGCTTTGTGTTGCTGTGGGGGAAACGAAAGGCCGGTCTGTCGGAAGCTCCGGGGGCTCTGGGTTGGTACTGATGAGGATTGTCTGCCGGTCAATGCGCTCCAACATGGAGCGTACCACTGCCGTGCTGCTGGAGGGGAGGAGGAGGAGGCGGGAGGAGGAGGAAGAGGAGGAGGACGAGGGTGGGCAGGGACGACGTGAGAACAACACGCCCCCCCCCCCTCTCCTCTCTCCCTCCCTCCCCCTCTCCGTGCGCGGAGCTAATGAGCGCGTCCAGATGTGCGATTCTATTCATGAGCATCACATTAAAAGCTGCTGTTTAACCTTTTCCATCAGGAGGAAACTGCAGCAACACAATCCCAGTGATTATAAACTCAGTGAAGAAACAATAAAAATATACACACTTACACATACCTCCAGTCCAGCACTGTATACACACACACATATGCTTTGTATTGGAGATAATAAAATAAATAAAATAAAATCATTAAAACATCTGAGAAAAGCAGGAATACAATCATGTTTCGCTGAGATTCACACCAATGACAGACTTTTGAAGAGGGAGAAGATGATTACCTTTATCAATTTCTCTACATTATTATTCATGAAATATTTTCCAAATTCTCAAGAGTTTCTATTTTTTCTGGTCATACATCATAACATACAGTGTTTCTTTTATTATGTCCACCCTCACATTTGATTTTGTGATGATATAATAACAATAGTTATAATAGCTGTAAAAAGAGATGTACATTTACTCAAGTACTGTACTTAACTGTACTTTGGATGTAGGAGTACAGTGGCGGAAGTAACCAACTGCAAAGTACTCATAAGAAGTTTCAGTTTAGTTTTAGTTTTTTTTTCTTCTTTCTGTGAGTTTGATAGTTTCATCTATAACAATTTGTAACAGTAATATATTCATGAAATTGAATTGAATTGAAGATGAATTATATATTTTGTGAGTAATAGCTGTCCTATAAATGTAATGCAGTAAAAAGTACAATCTGAGCATCTGATATGTGGTAAGTAAGTAAAGTAATCTAAAACTAGCAAAATAACTCAAGTACTGATACAGTTTTGGGGTACTTGTACTTTACTTGGGTATTTCTGTTTCTTGCCACTTTATAGCAGAAAAAGCAGTCGTGCTAATAATAACATCAGTATTCGTAGTTGGTGGTCGTAGAATCTGAATTACTGAAATAATTGTTAAAGCCACATATCTTTGTACATGTTTTTATTTTTCTTCATTTAATGACAAAAAACATTGAATATTGCCTCATTCATATTACGCCACATACAGCTACAGTGCCATCTAGTGGTGTTACAGCACACAATGCACTGGGGTCAGGCGAAACCCCCAAACACTGTCCAAGATGAGCAGGCAGTGATAGATAGACATCCATGCAGCAGACCTCCTAACCTTGCTATGAGACCCGGACAAAGTCATAGAGGCTACTTTGCTCTGATCAAATTATGCTGTAATGGCATTTTAAGGCACATGCCAAAAGAGACACTCCTGTGCACTTTTTCTAATTAGGAGATCTGTCTTACTTACACAAGGCAGGTCTGTCAGGGAGAGAATCAGAAGGTGGTCTGGAGGATAACCTCGGGAAATTTGCATCTAAGTGCTGCAATGTTCAGCAAGCAACAGCACAACGCATTACAGTACAGGCATTAACATGGACTGAATGGAAACTGCTGTACTCGTGACAAGCTGCAAGACACCATGAGAATGAAAATGACGCCCTTGCACGAGGGCACACTCATGTTCTATGCCCACAGATGTACATTTTCTGATTTAAATGCAGAGTGTAGAGTTGAGGTGACGGGGAAAACTCACAGGGTCAGCGGCATGCTTTTAAGAAATATCTGCACTCGGGTTCCTGCATTCATTTGTATGAGACACTTCACTTAATGATCAGCATGAATATTCAACAGTTGTTTGAAGGCAGCCGCTATGCATGGCTGCGCTGAATCAGAGAGAGAATATAAAAGAGGAAAAGCAAACAAGGGACTGCATCAGGAACTCTGGCCTAATGTCTCAATAAAGACAGCATATGCATCAATTAAAGCAAGAGCATTTGCCGATAAACACAATTAATTTGGGTAATTCCATAATCCTCAGCTAGTTCATTACATGAAATTAATGCTGTAAAACCCCTGAGTGCTTGTGCCATAGCAATAAAAACACAGACTATAAGCCGGAGCTTTCACTCCATGTAAATGCATCAAATCCCAGAGTCTTATCAATCTCATGCAGCCTTTAAAAACTCAGCTGTATTAAAGCTTACAGGAGCTTTCAGAGGCAGATTAGAGAGCATCTTCCTTAAACTTGAGAGCCACAAAAATGCATCAATGGTATATTTCAAAGTTATGCTTGAAGCGAACAGTTCATAAAAATGCAAAGAAACCTAAAAAGCAGCACGGGCACAAACACACGCAAAGTAAGAAGTGCATTGGCAGCAGATCATCGGTCCTCGCCCGCCTGTCTGCCAGGCTTCAGGTGAAGATGTCACTGGATGGTCAGTTGGCCATCCTGCCGCCGTCGCTCTTCAGGGTGATAGCAAGCCCTTCCCTGCTGTCTTCTACTGTTGCCATAGGCAACTGTGATTGACAGCAGGGGGCTAACCTCAGCAGTTTCCCCTTATCATCAAGGCCTCAGTCATTCTCTGAGTTTCAGTCAATGAGCTGAGCACCTGGAGAGCAGAGAGAAACCAATAAATCATCAGTGTACGTCAACAGACCAGGACACTGTACTGCAAAAAGAACTTGTTACTTTGTCCTCTGCTACATGGTAAATGGACTGAACTTATATAACACCATTCCATTCTTCCCACTACTAAAACCTTAACGACAATTCACATTCACTCATTCATACACTAAAGTTTGAAGAAAGACAGAAATTAACTTCATTCACACACCGATGGCGCAGGAATGAGGGGTTCAGTATCTTCAGGCAGGCATCAAACTGCCAGTCTTCTGATTGGTGGACGACCGAGATAGCATGGCAACATTGATTCAATGTTGAAATTCCATCAGAATCATCGTTTTTGTTGAGGTTGAATGAATGAATATTCAAGGCTAGATAACATTGAATCAATGCTTTTTCAATGTTGAGAAGAGAAACATTGATTCAATGTTGATTCAATGTTGGTCTGCTATCTGGGTACCCACTCTACCTCTACCTACAGATTACATCATTCAACATTCATCAGTTGAAAATCCAGGCCTAAGTCAAGACTTTTGGCCTGTAAAACAAAGTTCTGTATGTGTAATGGTGCAGACACACTGGAATCTGCTGACGGACGGTATTTATGTTGATTTAACCTACATCCAACATTAACTCTCCTTTTAGCACTGTATTACTCCATTAAGTCCTGAGAAAATGTCTGGCTCTTTACCAGGAAAATGCTCTCTATCTACTAATGCTCTGCTGTACTTTACCAGCTAGTTGCCAAGTTTGAATTGTTGCTGTTTGGTGCAGGAAAGGTAGTGTTTATCAAAGTTTCTTTACAGAACACACCAACAAGAACCCAGTTTGGTGAGTGTGTGGGCCAGACAACCAAAACAATGATCCTAAAGGTGCTAAAATGAACTGTTTAAGACGCTTTAATCAAACAACTCTACACACAGTGGTTTTAAAATGTGAAGTAACTTAATCACAATTACAAACTCCACCACAAATGTATGTCATATTATGGTGATTGCTAAATAGCAACCTTTGTATTCTATAAAAGATGTCTGGCAGTCAACACTTTGAAGATTAACTTTTTAAAGCCACCAAAGGCAACTGACAAGCCAACTGATTTGTGTCCAAACTGCAGCGACATCAGTCAAACAGTCTGCAATATGATTCAGTGTGGTGAAGTGCTAAACACAGATGCTAAACACAGGTTTATAAGCAGTTTGAAATCTCAGATCAGATCTTTGAGCTCTAACAAAATGTGTTGTCAATAAAAGGTTCATGATTATGGGATCCTTCCTCCTTCAGAGAAATCAATTTACCTCTGTCTATTGTTACCCATTACACAATATCCCCAAACCCCATTTCAGCTGACATCACCAGGACCAGTGACCTCTATTTAACACTCCATTGAATGCCTTATTAATTAAGTTTGAAAATGTCAAGCATTAACCCGCTCATGTACTGTGGGGTCAATCTCCACAATGATGGACTGTGATGGAGGTTTATTAAATATTGTCCATGAATAATTCAGGCAGCATTCAGAGCTGCAAACTCATTTCAAACTGCTGGTCTGGCATTGACCCCAGACAGCAGAGCTTTTTCAAGGACTGAACATGGTAATATCTCAAAACTGATCTCTCAGCACAGTATGTCAACGCAGAGTGTGACAGCGCATCAGGGAGTGACTGAATTAATATCATTGCCGGGGGGAAAAAATCAATAGGTGTCAAAAGCAGCAGGTAGCCATTTTGTACCTTAATAGCCATCGAAGCCCTGTTTTTATGAAATAGTGTAGAAAAAGGGATGCTGACCTGAGCCGTCCCAGGGTGGATGCCCACTGTGGCATCTAGCTGTTGTTTAGTAAGACCACATTTCATGGCTGCAACAAAGCCTTGAAGAATATCTCCAGCGTTAGGACCCATGACATGGAGACCAACCACACGCTCCTGTTGAGACAAAACAGTGTTTTGGTACGTCCGCCATTCTTGATGTTTAAGCCAGAGGCACAAATGTCATGTTACACTCGAAGACTTGAGTCTGGGTAAAGTTTCTGCCTGCTTGGCGTCTCATAAACTCATAGTTTGAATCAGAAGTGCTAATATCATATCTGAACATATTTGAGGGCTCACTTCCATCATTTGTGGGTCATCTACACTCCTAATTACCCAATCGCAATGTAAGTGCGAGTCCAAGTCCAAGTCCAAGTTGAGTCCAACTCTCCAAGTCCCAGATCTCAAATATAAACCCAAGTCACTAAGGTCTTCTCTGAGTCCCAATTACTCAGTGGAAGTCTGGCTTAGTCAAGTCCAAGGTCTTCTCAAGTCTGAGCCTGGTTCCAAATCCCTAAGATCCTGTCTGAGTCTAGTAGAGTTCCTCAGTATGTGAGTCAAAGTCAAAACTTGTCTTGTTCATGTCACATAATCGCTCTTCAGTGTATGCGCCTGAGTCACTAAGGTCATGTCTTAATCAAGTCATAGTCCTCCAAGTGTGAGTCCTAGCCACCATGGTGGAAATGTCTAGTGAGTTCTCAAACCTGAATGTTAATTTGAGTCCATGTAAAGTCCAAGTGAAGTTCCACATCCTCAATGTGATTGATAGAGTTAGATGAGTCATGTGGTTCCAACTCCCTAAGATCAAGCCTGAGTCTAGAGTCTAGTCACAGTCTCTCTATGTCTATTGAGTCCAGTCTTATCTGGTCTTGCCATTCTTGTTCTTCAGTATGCAAGCCAGAGTCTCCAAGGTCATGTCTTAATGTAGTCCCAGTCCACCATGTGTGAGACCTAGCTGAGTTGAGTTGATATCCACACGAGAACAAATTTAAAACAATAAAGACAAATTCCTATTAAAAGTTAGTTTGGTGGTTATGATGACTGCAGTGTACTTCAATCATGATAATGCGCAATTAAAATGTCTGAGGATGGCAGTATAATTTACACTAATCAGTGTAAATGAGCAGAGAATATTGATATTAACACAGTTATCACCAGCCTGGCAGAACTGCATTCTGAAATGCAGTCATCTTGAGTGGTGCCAAGTCAATTGTGGAAAGAGCTAAAAATATAATAAGGGGTAGGTGGATTAATGAGGTGTGAACTATTGCACAACTCATGGCATTATGACTCAGTATCCCAAGGGAGAAAAAAATCTCTTTATTTTATAGCTTATGAAGGTATGTGTGGCCTTCAGTTTGTTTGGTCCAACTCCTGAGGGAAAGTTCAGGCTGTTTAGCTGCTAAATGTTCCATTGTGTTCACCAAGGTCGTTTACTTTGTCTGGTTGTTGTTTGGTGTTGGACAGGTAGTCTATCATGGGTTTTTAGAGCTTTTATATTGAAAATGGCTGCCTGTTCTGTCTGAAAACATAACAAGAGCAGTGAGAGTGAATAAAAACAATTAAGTTACAGGACTTAAAACCAAAACAACGAGCTAAAAGATGCTAAAACGCTCCATAGAAATGAGGGAAACTGCAGAATGTGTTATACTGTAATTCTCAGTGGGTTCATCACTATGAGTGACACCTTTTAAATTACACAGTTATTTGATTCATTGTCAAAATATTGATTATTTAAGCTTTAAAAACATTACATGGTCTGGGATGTGGCAGATGACTTTAACATAACAGGAGTATTTATTCCTGGCAGGCAGCTCCCACTCCAGGGGCCAGTAGTAGCTGTGGTACACCTGCAAAAGGGCAGACATTTTGATTTTAGATCATTTTACAAGATGAGAGCTCTTGTTTGTTTGAGTATGCATGCCTGTGTGTGTGTGTGTGTGTGTGTGTGTGTGTGTGTGTGTGTGTGTACCTCTACATTGGGTTCTCCAAAAGTTAGAGTGGCTTTCTCCTCAGACAGACCACATGCAGCATACTCCATTGGAGTGAGCACAACAGTGGGCACGTTGGTGTAATCACACTGTGAATGAAAAATGAGATAGGCTTAAATCAATTCTAACTTTATTGTCCTATATGCAACATTTGGCTCATGCACAAGCTTTAAAAAAAAAAAAAAACTCAAAACACAACATAGACATAATGATAATTTAATTTGTCTGACTTCTAAAGGACTTTTAAAGGAGGTCTAAGATTGATCATCCGCACTCACAATGAGTACGGTACAATCAGTGTAACTATTTCCAAACTGTGTACCAAGATGTCGTCATCTCTGTAGAGTCGACGGGCCAGCAGTGTCCCAGAATGCACCGAGAGGCCTGTTGTGGAGGGGCGTCCATGCTGCACTGATCCTATTGCATAAATATTATCTACACTGGTCTCATCCCTCTCATTCACCAGGATCCTGCCGGTGCTGCACACATAAAGAGGACACACACACACACACACACACACACACACACACGACTTTAACAAAACCTTCTGCACCCAGATTGAAGCCGAAATGAATGTGGACAGACTAAACGCACTCCTGGTTGCACTGCACCCCAACACACTCCAGGCCAATGTCACTGGTGGAGGCTTTCCTCCCAACGGCGAGCAGCACCTGCACACACAAAAACATGTACAAATACAGTTCAGCAGCATCAGGATGATCTCAGCAATACACGTTCATCAGTCGAACAACAAGAGTGCTGTCGACTGTTCTTTGAAACATTGACAGGAGAACTACAGGAGAGAAACAAATACATTAATTGGACATTGATGACGTACTGTATCAAATTCTTCCTGTTTAGTTTGGCCGTCCTTGGAGGTGATGGTCACTCGAAGTTTCCCCCGAGGAACCTGCTGTGGTTCCGTTGCAGAAGCACCTATTTAAAATAATAATAAATAAATAAAACATTTCATGTATTATTTAGCTTCTAATTCAACTTTAAAATCCAAAACCAAACCAAGAATTCATTCGTCCATTTCCCAAGTTATCCCAACCCTGTCTGTGGCTCTCAGCTCCAAGCCCACTGATTTCTACTAAAGATCTTTAAAAACAGTTCAGACATATAGAATTTTTTATTGATTAATTTTTGAAAAGATCAGTAATTTCATACAGCTGCTCAATGTAGTTTTCATCAATCGTTACTCAAACAGTGTAATAGTGCATTTGTCGGGGACTATTTTCAGCGGTGGATTAATCTACATTTGGTGCTCTAGTGTTTATTTGTGCAGCAGGGTGGTGTGTGTGGGACTAAGTCTAAATAAACTACAGTGTGTGTGTGTTCATAGTAATAAGGTTAACATGTGACCCAGTGCAGCAGTGTGGCTCATTGATGTGTGTTTTTACTTTTAACTGGATTTGCAGACGGTTAGTAAAATGTACATGAACACCAGTGTTATCCTTTGAGTGGCTTGACAGTGTCACAGTTTAATATTTATATCTGATTGTTCTAACTACTAACTAAAGTTACATTTGTTACATTTTTTTTCTTACATTTTAAGTATTTTTACATCTTCAAATCTAAAAATACCATATTTTAGAAAGATTTCTCCCTGTTACTCAGTCTGATTTATTTGGTATCTTTGAAAACTCTGTGTTCTGGACAACTTTAAAGATCATCTTCTGTGGGGTGGTGTGGGTTTGATGTGTAAATCCTGTGATGGTGGACATCAAAGGGTCTGTGGGAGGTGGTGGAAAAAGTACTCAGATCATTTATTGATCATTTTCTGAGGTTACATCTTAAAAATGCATTTTAAGTAATAGTATTGAAATAGTTTCACCAAATGTAGTAGTCGTGTACTCATTGTGCAGAAAATGACGATGTTATATTAATTCCCTATTAATACTGATGCAATTATTAAAAATTTTATTTTTACAGTTTAATCCTGTGGTTTCTGAATAGCGGGTTGGACCCCCTCCAGTGGGTCACAAGATAAATCTGAGAGGGAGGGAAAGAAGAAACAGCAACACTTTAGACTTCAGGACTTTGGATTTTTGGAATATTTTTGAATATAATACAAGCACCTTAAAATACTGTACTTAAATACAGTACTATATTTGAGTAAATTTACTAAATTCCATTCCATTCCTCTCTGTGGGGTTTAGGTTAAATCTGGTCAGAATTCTTAATACAAAAAATGCGGTGCACTGAGTTTATATGAAGTTTAAAGTAGAAAGCATTGTGCTGAAACTAGAATGTATAACTTTAACGTTACCATGTAGAGCCTCTTAAATACTTTTAAATACACTACATTTTCAATTTGATATTCTGTCTTTACCATGATCCTGATAAATTAGCTTTTAACAGTCACTATACCTAAAACGACTTCCTTACTGCAGGCTTCAGTCAGCTCCACCTACAGACACAAGCAAGACGACATTAAAAAGCAATATTTTCAGTTTTCTAATGGAAGTGATCCCTGCTTTTATTGTGTTCAGTACCTTGGTGAGTGAACAGTTATAGAGGAAGTCCACTCCGTTAACGATCATGTGGTTCTCTATCTTCTCTGCCATTCCCTGATCAAACCCTGGGAGTAGGTGAGGTTGCGGCATGATGGTGACCGGCAGCCCGAGGCCAAACAGGAAGCCAGCGCACTCCAACCCCTCTGCAGACCCGCCTACCACCAGGGTCCGACCTGGCGGTTGAGTTAGAGAGAGGAGATCCTCACTGGAGGGTGAGAGAGAGAGGGGATGAAGTTCTATTTGTTTCTGTTTAGATTATTCACATGTGTCAAGCCACATGTGGAAACAGAATCTAATGTCTGTGTGCTGGCTGACCAGGTTAGGCAGTACTCTCTGTCTCCTGGTATGTCCAGATACTGATGTCTGCCTCCTGTAGCGATGACCAGGGTCTCTGCTGTCAGACGTCTTTTCCTCCCATTCATCTCCGTCACCTGATTGATCAAAAACAAGAAAAACTGTTTACTGCTGATGAAAGAAAACGATGGATTGCTCTCTCTAGTTTAGGAGTGAGTTGCTGCCACAAGTGAAGGAGTTCAAGTATCCCGGGATGTTGTTCTTGAGTGATGATAAAATGGACAGGCAGATTGGTGTGCCATCAGCAGTGATGCAGATGTTGTACCAGACTGGTGAAGAGGAGCTCAGCTGCAAGGCAAAGTTCTCAGTTTACTAGTTTTAACCCTCTCCTATGGCCATGAGCTTTGGGTAGTGATTGAAAGACCGTAGGGTCATTGGGTTCAGTCTTAGAGATAGGGTGAGAAGCTTAGACATCTGGAAGGAACTTGGAGTAGAATTGCTGCTCCTTCATGCCAAAAGGAGCCAGCTGAGATGGTTCGGACATCTGTTAAGGATGCCTCCTGGGCACCTTTCCGGACAGACCTAGAACTCACGGGAGGGATTACTTTGCCCATCTGGTCTGGAAATGCCTCGAGATCGTCCAGGAAGACACACAACATGTTGCTGGGGAGAGGATCGTCTGGAATGCCCAGCTGATCCTGCTGCCACCGTGACCTGATCCTGAATAAGCAGAAGACGATGTATGGATGGATGGATGAAATTGTCCTAGATGGTTATCCTCAGCGTGGGAGATGGTTCCTACCATTTATATATCGATTAACGCGGTGTTCACCTTCTTTCTTTCACTGGGATAGAGAGCAGTGTTCATGGTGAGCAGAAGGTTTGTCATGCTGAAACACTGAAAATCACACTTGAAATCCAAAGTCAGTCAACATTTAGATGTCAATGAATGGTGTGACTTTTATTAACGTGTGTTTTGTATGGAAATTCTCAGTCTAAGTCTTTTTTGACTGTTTTGCCCAAAATCTGAATTTTCTGGCTCCTAATCTCTATAAACAGATATCTGCATATGAATGCAGAATTTGGAGGAGAGCAAAAGACGTGGAACACATCTAATAAAGACTCAAATACCTGAAATCAAACTGAGAAACAATAACAATGGCAAAGTTTTAGTAATACAGAATATCCCTTTGGACACTGATCATTTTTCTGCAGTGCTTCCAGCACAGACCTGGATCAGAAGTGTTTACCTCCACTGTGTGCGGCGCTACTATCTCTCCACGAGCCTTGAGGTAATAGACTCCACAGCTCTTCAGCTCCCTCTTTAGCTCTGAACTGCGAGTCTTCACCTTCTCCTGCACAGCCTCCACCAGCTCACTCCATCCATGAGACACTGAGATAAAACAGACATTGTATACTTGTTATAGATGAACCACTAAATTATTCAGATTTGATTTTGTCACATTTCTTATTTTTATAATGCTGCAACGTTCCAACTTGTCACCTCTAATTTGGTTTAAGAAAAAATCTTGTTTTCTTTTACAGTTTCAAAATTATCACAATTAATGATCTTTTTTTAATCACCATGCTCTTTCATCCTCCAGCCATAGGCTTTAGAGTCTTGAACAGCTTTTCCCAGTAGAGACGCCTGTTGTAGAAATCTCCTGATGCTGATGCTGTTGATACTGGAACCTCCCAGTTCTGGAGGAAGGAGAAAGAAGAGGAAAACAGAGAAAAGAAGAAAGGAAAGAAAAGACAGGATGACATGAGAAGATAAGAGAATTTCTAATTATAGAGAATGTAATCATCACACTTCAAACAATACAACTCAGTAGGAACACAGTGCATGATACCTAACATATCAACAAAACTCGGGAAGAGGAGAAAGATGGTTTATAATCACGTGGACTCATCAGACTCTGCGAAGCAAACGCTCACCCCTCACGGTGCCTCTTGGAGAGGGAGCCACAAGGTCAAGGATCAGCACTTTTTTCACCAAGATTGCAGCTTCCTGAAGGAGAGGGAAGAGAAGAACAGAATAAATGAGAGCGACAGAGTCAGAGAGCAAAAGAGAAAGAGAGAAATTAAATATTGAAACAGGTTAAGCGTTTGTTCTTCTCAACAATCATCTCATCTCCTCTTTCCTCTAGAGCTGCTCATAGATCATTCCATTACCATAAAGCCCATTAATATGATAATTATCTGAGGTGTGTGTGCGCTCATTGACCAGATTAGCAGTAATTATAAGGGTGAGTTGGTGGAGTGGCCTCTAACCACTGGAAGTGAAGCAGAGAGCACAGCTGGATGCGTGCAGAGGAACTACAGAAGGTACAAAATGCAGATAAATGTAGCATCTTGAAATCAGATGTTTAATAGTCAGTTTTAAGTTTTGTATTGTGCAACTGACAAGACTTTTTTTAATTTGGATCCAAATATTTTTCAGTCCAGGATTTTTTGGCCGGTCCTAAAAGGTGGCACGATGATGCGTTGAGGCCACCCTCAGCATAATTCCCCCGCCTCCCTAACCCACAACAGTATGAAAGCCTTCAGCGTATGCTAGTTATTATTCTTGTTTACACTCAGTTGCTAGCTAGCTCTGCCTTCTATGTGCTGCAAATGCATCTTCCCTGAATGAACAGTTTTATTTAAACTTCCCAAACACGAAAAGATGAAGAAGAAGTGGATTTATGTTGAAAAAGATCTGAAGTTTACGTGTGCCTGTAACGGCACCTGGGCACTGGGCTGCATGCGTGCCATGCTGCCGGTGTTTTCCACACAGTGCGTTTTTATATTGAGGTACATGACATATTGAGACAGAGAGAGACAGACAGAGAGAGAAAGACAGACAGACAGAGAGAAACAGAGAAAAAACAGAGACAGAGTCACACGAGTGGGCATGGCTTCAGCACCAGAACACATATTTATTCTGACTTTACACAGACTTTAAATGAGTTTACACGTTGTGTACAAATGCCCTCTCAACATGTGTGATTTTGTGAGCCAGCTCTCTGTCAAAACAACCCATTCACTTCTGGTCAACTCTCCCTGTGCCAACCATAATAATGTTCAACCTGCAGTAACTTTTTTTGGCCACTTGGGGGCAGCAGAAGACGTGAACCCAACGTTGACATATCATCACCTTTATCTTGTTAGCAAAGAGTTGCTAATTTACACAGTCAGTAGCTGCGGAGCAAATGTACCATTTATCTGGAGTGATGTTTCTGTCCCCTAAAGATTTTAGTCCAATATTTACTCGATTTCAGCTCAGTGTACCAACTCCTGAGGGAAATATCTGACTCTTTAGCTGCTAAATGCTCCACTATGTTCCAAAGCTATAATCTCCTGTCAGCTGTGTGCATTGAGTCTTTACAGCTTTTCCACTGAAAACAATGTAATGAGAGTGGTGAGACTGAACCGAAACAGTAGTGGTAGTTATGGGCTGGATGTCTAAACAATGGACTTAAACTCATTAAAGCTCCATAAAGCCAAGTGGAGCTGCAGATTCAGCTGATTATTCTCTGTCACTGTGAGGGACCCGTTCACATTGTCATTAAATAAACTGTTATTCTAAAAATAACAATTACAGCTGCATTAAAAATCAAGTGGTAGTCCACTTTGATGCAGAGCAGTGTTTCCTCAAATATAGTACTAGTACTTTGGAGTAATGTCATTTTTTTTATTAAAACAAAATATGTTCTAAGATTGTCTGGCTCTACACAACTTAGCACATGGGGGCAATTAATAAAGTCTATCTGCAGAACATGCAGAACTGTTTTGTACTGGTCTGGTCCGGGTGTACCTAAAATTTTGAGAACCACTCATGTAGAGCGTCAAAACTTGATTTAAAAACGTTGATTAAAGTAAAAAGAAACCCAAAAAAAAGGCAAGAGCCTTTTGTCAGTCTTGTTTTTTTGTTTTTGTTTTTCTTTTCATGGTTTATTTTCACTCCATTTCATTTTTTCTTCATTATTTTGTTATTATAGTTATTTGGCGTTTGTTTTGCACTCTAATTCTTGTCAATGATTACTTAATGGTTTGACTAATTTTATATGGAATAATCTGTTATTTATCTTTGACTAATCGATTTATTGCTTTATTTACAAAATGTCAGACAGTAACGCAAACTGTCAGTCATTTTCCTAAAACCCAACATGACATCTTCAAATGTCTTTTAATAGTTTATAACCAGCAGATGTTTCATTAACTTCTGTAGAAAACAAAGCAACGAGTTTGAGAGCGTAATAAGCAATTTGGGGATTTTTATTTTCTTAAATAAGTGACAATAGTGATTGATCAGTTCTCAATATTATTGTTGACATATTTTCTGTCGATTAATTGACTAATTATTTCAGCTGTACTGAATACAGGTTTGGATCTGGCTGTAGCCGATGACTTTAAGTTTGCTGACTGACAGATAAAAAAAATCATTGCGGGATCAAAGAACAGTAGTAGAACAGATTCTACTGTTGTTGCGCAAACTTCACATACAGTATGTTGGTATAAGGATAGGTGGATTTATTTTTTCTTTAGGCTTCGCTTTCTGTCATTACTGCTCGATGTTTATCTCAAAGCTTCAAAAGAGACTGAACAAAAGAAATGCAAGAAATAAACACACGGACTGACTGCAGAGCTGAGTAAGAACTGAATAAGCTGACCTTTGCCACAGCCACACCACCTGAGCCACCTCCAATAACCACCAGGTGATAGTCATAAGGCCCCACAGGTGGCCCGGATGGTGGGTCCATGTTTCACTGCTACAGGTCCAGATACTGAGAACCTTCTTCTGCTGTTAGTCCTAGAAGCACAGACATAAAATCAACACCACAGACACACTCAGTGAGGAAGGACTTTGGCCCCTGAGAACTGATTGCAGGCCAGATGTGGGTTGCACCGGATGACGTCAGCTGACAACCATTTATGAATGTTTATTACTCAGGCCGAAAAATACTGCGGTCAAGCCAGCCGTCTCTCGTTTTCGCGTGGTCAAGCCAGCCGCTCCAACATTTTCAAGTGCGCCCTTATTGCCGACTTTATGGCAAATACTTTGAGACAACTGGGAAAGTCAGCGCTAGCTTACTGCAGCGTGTGGAAACTTCCGGTTTTCAAAATAAAACGTGGGTATCAAATGTATTAAACGTTTATTTAAAAATATGACGTTTAATTAAAAAAAAAGAAAAAAAAAAGAAAGTAAGAGTTGTGTCTCATAGAACTAAGTAGTATGATCCTGCACTGATTTTGAGCCAATAGGTCACATCACCTGGAAGGAATGTTCATATTTACATTATGAAATGTATTAAAAAGTGTTAAAATGCTATAAAAAGAGGTGTGTCTCATAGAGCAAGTGTAGATCTACTGTCCTGCATTGATTCTGAGCCAATAGGTCACATGACCTGGAAGTTATTGAGCGTTAATGCTCATATTTACATTATGAAATGTATTAAAAATTCATATAAAATATGAAAAGTGTTAAAATGCTATAAAAAGAGGTGTGTCTCATACAGCAAGTGTAGATCTACTGTCCTGCATTGATTCTGAGCCAATAGGTCACATGACCTGGAAGTTATTGAGCGTTAATGCTCATATTTACATTATGAAATGTATTACAAATTCATATAAAATATAAGGGGACGTAAAATGCTATAAAAAGAGGTGTGTCTCATAGAGCAAGTGTAGATCTACTGTCCTGCATTGATTCTGAGCCAATAGGTCACATGACCCGGAAGTTATTGAGCTATAATGTTCATATTTACATTATGAAATGTATTAAAAATTCATATAAAATATGAAAAGTGATAAAATGCTATAAAAAGAGGTGTGTCTCATAGAGCAAGTGTAGATCTACTGTCCTACATTGATTTGGAGTCATTAGGTCACATGACCTGTGCGCTATTGAGCTAAAATGCTGTATTATTCATAAAAATATTAATATAAATTATGAGGACCATTCAAATGTAAGGAGGTGTAAGTGATAGAAGTCCTTACAGTACAAACCATGGATGTAGTTGCGTCGAAGGCAGCACACATTACAGCAGCTGTACAGAAGCAGGAAGGCACAGCACCAGTCATGGTGACTGTCTAGCATTGCATGCCTGCAGCAACAGTTGCCCATATTATTCTGGCCATTGCTAAGCCAGTGCTCCATCCCCCTGAGGTTAGGGTGTTGGTAGTGATCATAGTTACCACTCAGAATGGCTGCTGGTGGAAGGCCATGTTTTTTGTGTGGGGTCTTTTAGTTCTGAAAAAACAAAACTGAAGCGAAACCTTGGTTGCTGAAGGGCAATGTGTGAAGACTGTGAAAAGATGTAGAAGTTTTTTCATTTTCTTTTATTTCTCTTTTTCACTCATACTAATTGACATAACTATACAAATATTTCAAATTAAAAATTTAAAGTCAAATAATACAAATAAAACTTGAAATACTACTATATTGAAATATATTAATAATACTTGTAATCTCAACATTTCTCAGTTTTCGAATGAGAGAATTATTCAGTCACATTTCTACAAGTATGTGGTTTTACCATATCACATACAGTATGTCCTTTTTTTTCCTCTCTCTTTTTCTGTCCTAACTGCAAAGGGCACAGTCCCAGTTGCTTGCCCTTGCTTTTTGGAGTTGTTTTTCATCCATGTGAAGACACTGCTCATGGTACAATCTGTCACATTTTTCACACTGTATCTGTAAAATAAAATAAGCAAAGACAAAATCTCCTGTCAGGTATAAAATGTGCTATGGAGAATCATTTCTAGTTATAGGCAAGAAATGTCTTTGCCATAATCATTTTCAATTCAGGTTTGTATTAAGAAATGTATGTCCTCTGCATTATAGGCCACCTGAAAATATGAATAACTCCAGTCTTTTCAATATTGTTATTTTTCTGTTTCAATTTATGATTTCCCTCGAATAACGCCAGATGGAAAAGACACACCTCTTTCTTTTAGCTTTGAACGGTCCTCATAATTGATGTTAATATTTTTATGAAAAATACAGCAGTTTTTCTCAATAGCGCCTAGGTCATGTGACCTAATGACTCCAAATCAGTGGTGGATCACATGACTACACAGGCTGATTAAGACACACCTCTATCTTTTAGCTTTGAATGGTCCTCATAATTTATATTAATATTTTTATGAATAATACAGCATTTTAGCTCAATAGCTCCCAGGTCATGTGACCAAATGACTCCAAATCAGTGGTGGATCACATGACTACACAGGCTGGTTAAGACACACCTCTTTTTAGTAGCTTTGAATATTCCTCATAATTTATATTAATATTTTTATGAATAATACAGCATTTTAGCTCAATAGCGCACAGGTCATGTGACCTAATGACTCCAAATCAGTGGTGGATCACATGACTACACAGGCTGATTAAGACACACCTCTTTCTTTTAGCTTTGAATGGTCCTCATAATTTATATTAATATTTTTATGAATAATACAGAATTTTAGCTCAATAGCTTCCAGGCCATGTGACCTAGTGGCTCAAAATCAATGCAGGACAGTAGATCTACACTTGCTCTATGAGACACACCTCTTTTTTATAGCATTTTATCACTTCTCATATCTTATATGAATTTTTAATACATGTCATAATGTAAATATGAACATTAACGCTCAATAACTTCCAGGTCATGTGACCTATTGGCTCAAAATCAATGCAGGACAGTAGATCTACACTTGCTCTATGAGACACACCTCTTTTTATAGCATTTTACATCCACTTATATTTTAGATGAATTTTTAATACATTTCATAATGTAAATATGAGCATTAACGCTCAATAACTTCCAGGTCATGTGACCTATTGGCTCAGAATCAATGCAGGACAGTAGATCTACACTTGCTCTATGAGACACACCTCTTTTTATAGCATTTTAACACTTTTCATATTTTATATGAATTTTTAATACATTTCATAATGTAAATATGAGCATTAACGCTCAATAACTTCCAGGTCATGTGACCTATTGGCTCAGAATCAATGCAGGACAGTAGATCTACACTTGCTCTATGAGACACACCTCTTTTTATAGCATTTTAACACTTTTCATATTTTATATGAATTTTTAATACATTTCATAATGTAAATATGAGCATTAACGCTCAATAACTTCCAGGTCATGTGACCTATTGGCTCAGAATCAATGCAGGACAGTAGATCTACACTTGCTCTATGAGACACACCTCTTTTTATAGCATTTTACATCCACTTATATTTTAGATGAATTTTTAATTCATGTCATAATGTAAATATGAGCATTAACGCTCAATAGCTTCCAGGCCATGTGACCTAGTGGCTCAAAATCAATGCAGGACAGTAGATCTACACTTGCTCTATGAGACACACCTCTTTTTATAGCATTTTACATCCACTTATATTTTAGATGAATTTTTAATACATTTCATAATGTAAATGTGAACATTGACGCTCAATAACTTCCAGGTCATGTGACCTATTGGCTCAAAATCAATGCAGGACAGTAGATCTACACTTGCTGTATGAGACACACCTCTTTTTTATAGCATTTTATCACTTCTCATATCTTATATGAATTTTTAATACATGTCATAATGTAAATATGAACATTAACGCTCAATAACTTCCAGGTCATGTGACCTATTGGCTCAGAATCAATGCAGGACAGTAGATCTACACTTGCTGTATGAGACACACCTCTTTTTATAGCATTTTAACACTTCTCATATTTTATATGAATTTTTAATACATTTCATAATGTAAATATGAACATTCCTTCCAGGTGATGTGACCTATTGGCTCAAAATCAGTGCCGGATCATACTACTTAGTTCTATGAGACACAACTCTTACTTTCTTTTTTTTCTTTTTTTTTTAATTAAACGTCATATTTTTAAATAAACGTTTAATACATTTGATACCCACGTTTTATTTTGAAAACCGGAAGTTTCCACACGCTGCAGTAAGCTAGCGCTGACTTTCCCAGTTGTCTCAAAGTATTTGCCATAAAGTCGGCAATAAGGGCGCACTTGAAAATGTTGGAGCGGCTGGCTTGACCACGCGAAAACGAGAGACGGCTGGCTTGACCGCAGTCGAAAAATGTAGGACAAAATTCAAAACATGTAACTTTTGTTTACACCATTAAATTGCTGTTGTGTGTTGTGTTTCCAGACAGGATGGAAAAGACTTTATTCAAGCACAGGTTGTAAAAAAACAAAAAAACAAACAGAAATCACTTCTTGATTTGATCTTGAAAAAATGTATTGTAGTATTGGTCACTTTTATCATAAACAAACGTAAAAATGATCTGAATATATCCACCATGTTGATGTATGGCATTGAATTGCTGACATTCCGTGAGAAATGGTTCAGTGAGCTTTGTATTATCTTTATATTGTCATTGGTACTGGCCAGAGTCTGACAGAAACAGGGGAAAATATAAATATATCACGCAGTAATTTTATTTATTGTTTCCACGGTGACATGGCGACATCTTGTGGGGAAACACTGAACATCAAGTCTTTTCAAAACAGCTGCGTTTGGGCAATCTCTGTAAAAAAGTCTGATAGACCTTCACTGCACAGCGAATACACATAAACTGTCTGAAAGCCAGAGATGTAATGCCAATGAGTTGACTTTTGTTGACAGGAAGAACTGTCAGTTTAACACAGCCTACCTTACTTTAGTCATAAAGTAAACCTCAGCCGCCTGAAGTGTTTCTGTTTCCAAAGACAGGACCTGAGCAGCTTTCCTGAGGAAGCACAGGGAGGGTGACACGTCTGAGGGAAACATGCAGGCTAGAAGAGATGCGTTCCAGTGCTGCCAGAAATGTAGGAATTATAGAAGCGCATTACGACGGAACGACGTTAGTCTAAAATGAACTACAGGTGAGTATTCTCTTCTCACGATATCGTCTCAGAATGCAGTGACTTTGTGCTTAGTCTTTGTTATTGAATTGAATCGGCCAAAATACACACAATACGAAACGCTTACAATCGTCAATCACCTCCAGTTAACCGCACGTCAGTTTTTCCAGTTCAATGTTTCAATGCTTTCAAGGAGTCCCTGAACGCAGCACGGTCCTCTACCGGTCAGAGGCGGTACTGCAGCCGCGGCTCCGCGCTGGGACTGGTCCTTTCGCAGCCATTTTCTGTCCAACCAAACAGCCGTCTCAGGAAGGTAACCAACCAGGGCTTCATTGCAGGTTTGTGCCTGGCTCCGGCCAATGATTGCTAACCGATTTCTCGTTAGCTCGAATGGAAATGTCCGTCTCTGTCTGATTTTTTATTTGTTGTCTGAGTGAATGAGGGCTGCTCATCAGGAAGTATCCAGCAGGCGAAACTTAAAAAATTACGATTTAACATTTGGGCCCCGGCCATGTCTCTCTGCGCTCTGTACGACAAAGAACAGGCCAACGCAGTATCTGCAGGCGCGGGTTGCAGTGGATTTACAATGAAAATATATTCAAGGGACACAATGTGCCTGAATAGGTTAACAACAGAAGGTAATAGGCCGCCGGACAACATTTCTTAATTATGCAGAACAGATTCGTCTTTATAAGGATCAGTGAACGGGCTAGCTAGCTCCATTCGTGGGTTAACATGAGCTAACGTTGGCTAAATATCTCACATACCCGCGGCTGGCGTCTGCTAGTTAGCATACGATAGCTAAACAAAGATGAATGTATTTAGCATGTGGCTAACGCAGACTGACCACAGCGCGGGTTAACCGCTGTCTAACGTGGTATTCAAATTTAACGCGCTAACTAGTTCAGCTAGCTCGCGATTCAAATGTCGTGCCAGATAGTGAATGTTTCGTCACGGTGAGTCCACGGACACATTTCATCATATTGAAACTGCGTGTAACAGGAGGAGGGAGGGCATGTTTTTTTTTTTGGCAGCCTTTGTTGTCCACCTCTGGAAATATGTCCGTCCTCTAAAAGCGGCTACACAGCCAGCTGGTAACAGTGAAAAACATTGAACGCTAACGACCTGAAAAGCCGCTTTTTCGTCAAGTCAGTGTGCTAATGAACACAGAGGTCAGCTGCGGCAGATAGCTAGTCCCCTTCATCAGCACAGAGACAAAGCGACACACATTTTAACACACAGCCAGCTGAGCCTGAAATATACAGTTTCAGAGGTGATGGCTGCAGCTGTTCAGCGATGTGTTTAGTGACGTGGAAATACTCGTCAAAACACCCAGAATTCATCCCGGTATTCATTTATGACCACGTGACTGAAACATATGGAGCCTTTTGTATGAAAAAACAATGTGCATAGACTAACTGGAGAAGTTCATTAATGAATGCTGTGTGGCAGGCCAGCATGTACGCATAGATACACAGATTTATGAAGGGATATCTGTCTGAACTGCTAAGAATTTGGTGTATTAGCAATTGGACATATCGTAAAATGCTCATTATAAATCCTCATTACGTATAGTGGCATAATCAAACATTAGTTTTGTGTAGATACTCAGTTAAGAAAAGCAACAATTCCCCACATTTGTGAAGCTGGAAGCCGCTTTGTAACTCAGTGATATTGAATTTATACTGATTTTGTGCATGAGTTTTCCAGAGCGGTAATAAGGGAATACAAAGATGAGGGTCTGCTGTAATTTACCAGCTTAAATGTCACACACTTCACTGACTGAGTGCACTTCTTTTCTTGCATTCATCAGAAACCCATTAGCTTGCAGATAATCCACGATGATATAAATTTTTTTTTTTTTTTTAAAAAGCTTCGTAAAGCTAGGCGTATTCAGACTTTCCATAACTACAGATGTGTAAATGTGTCTGTGTGTGTGTGTTCCAGATGGACGGAGACAGCTCGACCACCGACGCCTCCCAGTTGGGCATCACTGGAGAGTACATGGCATCCGGTCACTACGTACTCCAGTCTCAAGATGGTGAGGAGGAGGAGGAGGAGGAGGAGCAGTGAGAGTGCACATGAACGAGTCTCTGCGTTGTGTTTTCAGAGCTGATTCTCTATGTGTGTGTTTGTGCTCCACAGATGACGCAGAGGAGAGTCTGAACGACCATGACGACAGCGGCATCAAAGAGAACTTCAGGGAGCAGGACATCTATCTTCCTATTGCCAACGTGGCTCGCATCATGAAGAATGCTGTTCCTCAGACTGGAAAGGTTAGTTTAGTGACAGACAGGAATAGTCCGTTTTATTCTGAATATGTGGTACCTGTTTTTGTACCTGTACCTGTCTTTGTTTCTTCTGAGCACACACAAGCGCGCTTCCTGCTAATGGTTTCACACTATTCCACTGAGTGACAGGTGGTAGCAACGTGCCTGGATACACAGCAATGCTCTAACAAAGGCAGGGAGGAGGAAGACTGCTTGCAAATAAAGATGGCTGTAAACAGTGCTGGTTTTCTGCTTTGCAAATATTCTACGAGAAAGGAAACTTTTAAAGACTTTCGGTGTGTTTCTCCTCTCCACAGATTGCGAAAGACGCCAAGGAGTGCGTGCAGGAGTGTGTCAGCGAATTCATCAGCTTCATCACGTCAGAGGCGAGCGAGCGCTGCCACCAGGAGAAGAGGAAGACCATCAACGGGGAGGACATCTTGTTCGCCATGTCCACGCTGGGCTTCGACATGTACGTGGAGCCGCTGAAGCTCTACCTGCAGAAGTTCAGAGAGGTGAGACACAAACTCAGGTCCAAGTGAACACACAACACAACATGGACTGCAATAATAGAACATGTCTTTATTTTATTTTTTTTTATTAGCCTGGTTCTTTCTGGCATGTTTGTTTTCTAGTTTACTGCTCAGGTTATCTGTTTGCAAGTGTGGCAAAAACACACTTTGATCAGGGTAGGTTTACAGGTTTTGTGCTTCAAGTTCCCATGAAGCACAAAGCAGAGTGCTCTTTGCTCGCTCATTTTTATGTGTTTCCTGTGAAAACAAGCAGACAGGGAGGGACTTCGGTAACCAATAATGCTGAGTGTGTGTTACACCCCTACGGCTAGGCAGCTAGTGTCTGAACACAACCTCAGAAACCAGCAGTGGCCAGTCTGACAAGAGAGTACAGTAGCATACTGAGGTAGTTTGCTTGCCGGGGTTTGGCTCCTGGTATTCCGGGGATGAGTCAGTTCACTACTTAGTAAAATTTCCATCTTGAAAGTCTGTAAATCGCCTCAGTAGTGTAACGTTGCTGCTTGAGGCTGTAAACCATCCCCGTCCTGTTGGCTGCTAATGGCAGATTCAGTTAGTAGCAAGTCCTTAGGTCAAAGCTATCTGTCTGTAAAATTCTGTAAGGTGAGCAGCCGGAGGACAACAGAGGGAAAAGCAGTACCTATATTCTGTATAATAAATAAATGAACAAAGTTATGGCATTCTAACCGAGAAAGATACAAAATGAGTGTACGAGTGAGTCATCAACAACTTTTTATCACGGCCAGCTGTCGACTGTCATATGATTGACTGAACAGCCTGACTGATTCGGTTCACTGCAGCAGCTCCAACAAAGCTGATGTCAAAAGATGGAGGTCTCATAAGAAGGTCAGCCCAGTGTACAGACACTGTCTGTGTATGTGCACACACACACACACACACAGCAGCGTGAGTGTTTCTGCCTCACAGGTTGTGAACACAGGCTGCAGGCCTTCAACTGACGGAAAAACCAAAACCAACAAAACTTACAAAACGGAGTTTGCACCCAGACACCAAAATGTTGAGCCTGCAAGTATGCACACGTGAAAATGAATGTACAAGTTCACAGAACTACAGTTACAGATGCAAAACATAGATAGATAACCTTCCACGTAATGTTACATAACGGAGAATTCATTTCCCAATTCATGGGAAATTGTTTTACCCTTCTACTGGATTTTAGTTTAGCATCTTTCTTTCCTTGAAAATCCATAAGAAAGTTGAACATTTTAATCACGACTATGTGCGGGAACCCCTTACAAAGCTTCAAAAAGCAGATCAGCCCAATTAGTCCGTCTGCCCACTAACGTTTTCTGTCTGTTCGCTGTGATTAAAAGCAGACCTGCTGGACGGGAAAACTGGCAACAGACACAGCATGATGCAGCTTGTGTTACCAGATGTGTTGAGAAAAAGATGTAGTTCCAAACTGTGCTGAGCTGTCTAAAACGCTTCAATGGAGAATCATTTGATCTGACTAAATGAGATCATGGCATAAATAATCTGTGTAAATTCTTTGAGTCAGGCTGGTTTTTATTATTTTATCCTCTTCATCAGATTTCAAGCTTTCTACGTGCAACTGCAAATGCCTGAAAATGGAGTTTCCGGTTTACACCGCGTTGTTGTCGCTCATGTGTGATGTTCTCTTCTTCTCTGCCGTTTGTTTCCAGGCCATGAAGGGGGAGAAGGGGATCCCAGGCGTGGCGGTGGGAGAGAGCCTGGGAGAGGAGCTCACAGACGATAGCTTCAGTGAGTAGAAACATTTAAAAAATTGTCCTCACGTTTGTTTTTCAGTGTCCGTAACATTCGCTTTTCTCTCCTCACCAGCAAATCCTCTGCCGGCTGGGATTATCACAGCAGACGGTCAGCAGCAGAACGTCATGGTGTACACCACCTCATATCAACAGGTAAGCAGCAGGAGGTACTGATGTGAGATGATAAATGCAACAACACACACCATCTCCAACTGAACTCTGCGTCTGTGTCTGCAGATTCCCACCGTACAACAGATCCAGTTTTCATGACAAGGCCTCACCCCGAGCCTGAACACAGCGGCTCCCTTACCAGGCCCACATTCGCCCGATGACCTCTGACCCTACCACAGGGTAAAGGTTATCACATGGACAGGGAGGAGGAGGAGGAGGAGGGGTGGGAAGGGTGGGGGGCTGGGAGGGCATCTACAGAAACCCTCATGTACAGAGAAATCACTACCTGTTCAGTAGAAAGTGTAGTTTCTAGTTGTGAGGTACCAAATGTTTTGGAGTGCATCCGAAGCTGCTGGGAAATTGAGGCTTTATTTTAAAGGCTAGTCTTATTACATTATTTAGTGGTCAAGTTCTTTTTGTGCGTGTGTGTGTGTGTGTTCATGTGTTTGCTTTTATGCATTTTCTTCTTTTGGGGTGGGGGGATAAAGGGACGTGATGTATTGGATGCTTATTTTTGAACGCCTTCTCTGTTTGAACCGAGAGAAACCACATTGATACTGTCACATCAGATCATGCAGCTCTTTTGTAAGTTCACACAATTTACCATGTGCTTTAATGTTCTGTAAATCCTTTGAATAAAAATTCAAAAGCGATGTTTCAAATGTCACCGTTTAGTTCTTTATTTGATTTATCAACTCCAGTTTACATAATTTAATATTGAGTGAGGTTGAAGTTCCTCTCTGGTGTGTGTGTAGCATCTGAACACACTCATGCCTGCAGCTTCTTCCTGTATTCCTCCATGTACGCCTCAACTGTCCTCCAGACCTGTTAAGCACAAAACGCACACCGTCAAGTCATCATAATACAACATTATGACACCACTAGTTTGGACAGACTTGCCTTTTGCTCTCTGACGAGTGTGTGAGCAGCTTCTATGTCAGGACTCATGACGCGGTCTTTGTCCCAAGGACTGCAGAGACAACGGTGAGAGAGGACATCATCATAGTACTGTGGCCATGCTGGATAAAATGTCTTCATACTGTATTTCTGACAGGAGAACTGAAGTTTCCTGCTTCTCTGAACAACAAAATGTACTGCTCCAACTATTCACAGAGCTCTGTAAAAAAAACATGCACCACACTGTGCTGGCCAATCAAATCAAGCACATTTAACACTGTCCTTTTATTACTACTGTTTATGTTGCAATTACTCAGACATCCTGTCTCTCAGTATAATAAACAACTAAACGCAGTGTTTCATGTCTGGTAAGTCATAAAAATATGAACAAAGTGGTTCATATTTTGTTTTCCTATCTGAACCTTGAACCAGTGCAGCCCCTCCTCCCCTCTGGGATGTAACAGAGTCAGCTGTGGTAGAACTTATTCTTTACTCAAAGTGAATCTAATAATTTAAGGATGTTTGTGTAAAAGTAGCAATCTGGATTATTATGAGCCAATAATTTCCTATATTGGCTCATACAATATTGTATCAGAGATGAGTTTTCCTCATATTTTTAGGAACTTATTTTTTCTACAATCCTCTGTTATGTTTTACATTTTTGTCTTTTCTGACAAACTGTGTTTTATTTCTCCCTCATGTTTTCCCAGTGTTCTGTTTTGGTTAGGGTTAGCTTGTGCCCTCATCCTGTGAGTTGTTTAAAAAAAAAGTTAACATCTTAAATAAATTAATAAATAGTTTTAAATATAACTTCAATTAGTAGCTTTAGTAGCTGGAGCTTTGGAGACCTCCAGTGGACATTTGGACCCAGAGGTTGGGAACCAGTGGAGTGCACGATACAGGTACAAATAACAGGAAGACTTTAAAATAAATCAAACAAGCAGCACGAGTTCTAAATGCACATGTTTGATAAAGTGCAGTGAACTTATATAAAGATGTGTACCACTTCATTTTATACCGTAAAACTGAATAAGATAAATATAAAAGATACAGAAAACAAGTAAGGAAATAAAAACTAATATTGGAAATAAATTTGAAACATGATGGATGATAACAAATGAAATATATAAGTTCAGTAGGTTTCAGTATTAGGACACTGTCAGTTAAAAGTGACAGTGCTGTTGCTGTTATATTATTGTCTTTACGGTAAGTCCTGAGGCGTGTCTCACCTGACCACAGAGCGCAGAAGCTCGTAGACCTTCTCCAGAGGAGTGGTGGTCTTCAGAGGACGCAGGAACTCCAGAGCCTGGCAGGCAGCCAGCAGCTCTATGGCTAACACTGCATGACAAGAGACCCGGGTCAATTTGTTTTAAGAGGTGCACACTGTTTATCTGTGAGTATCAGTGCTGTGTCACCTTGCTCCACATGCTCCACTACTCTCAGGGCTTTGCGAGCAGCCCAGCCGCCCATAGACACATGGTCCTCTGTTGCTGCACTGGTGGACAGAGAGTCGACGGAGGATGGGTGGCACAGAGCCTTATTCTCTGACACTGTACAAATGTGCACACTGGGTTACAATTCACAGAGCTCCAGGTGTTTTGTTGTAAATAGTCATGGAAGGTGTACTCAGGGCCGGCCGCTGGAAATACACAGGCTACAACTACTAGAGGGGGCCACACATGAACTTGGACTGATGTTGCTCGCTCCTTACTTTATACGGTGTTAAGTTGACTGACTCTCACTGACTTTAAGTGAATTGTCTCAACAACTATTACCATAAAATTTGGTTCAGACACAAGAATAACTCTGGGGATCATTTAGTTTCTCATCTACCGCCACCATCAGGGCAGATCTCAATTTGTCTCAATTACCAAATA
This sequence comes from Argyrosomus regius, assembly GCA_946959425.1. Lineage (NCBI taxonomy): Eukaryota > Metazoa > Chordata > Actinopteri > Sciaenidae > Argyrosomus > Argyrosomus regius. The sequence goes on along the minus strand of OX336904.1, from coordinate 2,754,150 downwards.
CCTGCAAAACTAATGATATTCCCATCAGCCTTAGATGCTTTTTATTGCTAATTAGCAAATGTTACCATACTAACACACTAAAGTACAATTGTGCAAAGTATGAGAACATGCTACCAAATATTACGGACGTGACATACTTGGTTAGGTTTAGGCCACAAAGCTAGAAGATCGTGGTCTTAACAGGGTCTTGCCCTGAAACACGGCCACAAGCACAGCTCTTTATACCGTTAGCTCAAAGCACCACTGTCATTACAACTGTATGAAATGCTAGCATGATTGTAGACTCATATGCTGCGTTTCAACTCACATCATCTTTTTACTTTTAGTACGTGCTGCAGCTGCCCTGACAAAGGACATACTGTTGCATGCAGTATGCATACAATTAGGATATACTACTTTGTCTACTGTGTCTTGAACTTTGACCCTTTTGCTCATGCATCATCCACCCATAGCACAAAATGTGAAGTAAGAAGAAAAAGGATTGAGTGAAATAATAAAATACAATACCATTTTTTTCAAGACATTAAAATCACCTAAAATCTGAAAGAGGTTTTTGCATGATATATGATATTTCCTGGAAATAAAAACAGGCACACCTAAAGCGGCAGCAGTGCAGTGTGCAATCATGAAGCCATTGTTCAACCCTCCATCCTGGACAAGGAAGGCAGGCAGTTCACTGAGGCTGGGGTTCACCAACCGCTCAATCCTCCTCTCACTCATACTGGCCAGCTCGTGCACACCTATGGCCAGGTAATCCAGGACCTGAAACAGTGAAGTCAGTCCAAAATATTTGCTTAAGACAAGACAAACCAAAGTGGAAGAGGGTGCTATTCATCTAATATGAACTAATTTGAATATTACCAGCCTTTTCCACTGTGCCATTTACTGCCAGCAGTGTTTGAATCATTGCCAGACAAAGATACAATATAAGAGAATTTAGCTGCAGCCTCTTACGTATGTCTTCTGTGCTCTCCATGTACTGTCAGACAAACCAAACACCATCACCCACACAGACCAGGTGGAGATGGAGGATGAAAGACAATAAATCAAACAGAGATCTCATTAGTTCAGTGTAACTCTACCTTGGCTGGATACTCTCCATGGAAATTCCCTCCAGATATCGTCTCCCCAGTTTCAGCAAATACCAGCTGGAGATAAGTCAAAGGTTCATAACGTGCCAGTCTTTTTTTTTTTTTTTTTGTAGTTTTTGAAACACTGTCACCTTGTGGTTAAACATTGATATTACATTCTCTAGAGGGAAAATGGCCTCTATTACATACTTAATCACCCTTAAAAGATTCAAAGAATCCAGAGAAATCTCTGCATATGCGAAAGCATCCCAACATTTTTTGGATTTGCAGTTGTAGTTCAACAATGTGGGAAATGCACTTCATTGCTTTCTTACTGAGAGCTTTCTTACTCATGTCTGTGAATGTATTGTCAATAAATTGAATGTTAAAATAGAACTGGTAGCTGGCTAGCTTAGCTTAGTATAAACACTAGAAGCAGGGGTTAGTCTGTCTCACTAATAAACATGCTACATTGTTATGTTGTTGCCTGGCAACCTCACTGTGATGATGAGACTCCAGGCCCGTAAACACACATTTCTCTTTACACTTTTTACACAGATTAAAACATGTGTTAATAACTAACTGTTTCCAGTCTGTGCTAAGTTAAACCAACCAGCTGTAGCTTAATATCGACAAATATACCAAAATATGTCACAATATCACAATTAAACACAAATGCTAATACAATCTTATGGACTTGACTCTAAAAATTATATACATGTACACATGTACATGTATACCCGTACATATATATACAGTATACATATATATTATATATAAACCCTAACCCCTAACTCATAGGTTAATCTGCCAATTATTTTCTCAATTAATTTCTATTCATAAATTGCTAAAAAATAGTCAGAGGTGCCCACTATAATTTCCCAGATCTGAAGATGGTGTATTCAAATTACCTGTTTTTTTAACCAACAGTCCAAAATCCTCTAATATGTTGTTTATAATCAGATATAATAAAGAAAAGCAGGAAATAATCGCATTTAAAGCAACAGATTTTTAGAATTTTAGCTTGAATTGAATTTGAAATTACTAAAAAAGATTGATTATAAAACATAAATAAGAACTATATATAACTCAGATTATACAAACTGTATAATAGTAGCAGATGAAGTTTCTGTGTCCCATTGAGGGGAACACATAGCAGCTGTTTGCAGGATACTGGGTTGTCTGTGGCACTGTTCAGCTCAGTGGAAATCACATTGTGGACAAAAGCGATTGTGTCATTCACCACTCCATGAACCTGCAACAACCAGAGACAGCCAAATAAAAGTAACGTGCCTTATTCGTTCCATGACATTTGTTATTAATGGTGGAAACGCTGTGACATTCCAGGGATTATGAAATGCAGCTTTAATTTCACCTTGACACACAGCACATTCTTCAGTCAAAGTGGCACCACTCTTTCTTAAATATAAGTGTATACTATTATTAACACACACACACACACACACACACACACACATACACTATACCTGTGGGATACAGCGGAGAGTGTAGGCATCCTGAACACGACTGCATGATCTATGACTCTCTACAGGAAGAACATCATAAAAAATCAGAGAGAGGAAACGTCCAAATAACATGATTACACAAGTCATTGTTTCCAAAATAAATCTATGAACGTGCATAGAATAAGATATACACTTTCTGTCTGCACTTCGTGTCGTTATGTGTGGATGTTATCAGCACAGGGGTCAGTATTGTGCTGATTATGGAGGTCCTACCGGAGATCTGAGAAGGGAAAACATCAGAGTCTAACAGAGAGCGAAGCCTCTGGGCCACCTCCACCTGACCAGGGTGAGGTCTCACCGCATGGATAGCTACAACACAGAAATTCTGTTCATTACTACAGTTGGGCCCAGTTAATAAACAAACATTAATATTATTATTATTTATCAGACAAATAAATAAATAAATATCAGGATAGCTGGTGTGGCAGAATAAGACAAGTCATGATCAGAGTCCTTGGATTAGGAGAAAAGTATCCTGACATATCCTGTGAGTGTAGGAATTGTGTTCTTTGAACCTAAAGAGCACCTCTGCATTCTTAAAGGAGCAGTATGAAAGAATTTAACATTCAAAAATGAACTAACATTATCAACAGAATGTGAAGAAAAAACAGTTTTGACGTTATGTCAAAGACCTATCAGCTAGCTTTGTTCGGTCCTGTGTCCTAATACCACTTCATACTTCAAGACATGATAGTCTGATAGTATAATGTATAATATAATATTCATTCTCTTTAGCTCTGTTCTGCTCAGCTCCAGAGAAAAATGTCTGGATTTTTAGCTGCTAAATATTCCACTATATATACAGTATATAGTGTATATGTAATCATTAGCTAGTTGCTAACACATACAGTAGACACAACATACTTGGCATGACATATTGTTTTGTTTTCTCTGAGAAATGTCATCAATTCAGGACATTTTCATGAAAATCATTATTCTGCCAATTCGTTGTCTTGCAAATATTCTCATTTCTTTTAAGAAAGCAAATAAATAATGATGAGAACTTAATATCAACTTGTTAAATCAATCCATGTATTGTTGCTTGCTTGACATGTGATATTAAGAAAACATCGGTGTAAGTAATGAAATGAATGATGTCTGATTCAGTTTCCCGGTCCTGGTATTGTGTATCTATGCTGACTCACTGTCATACTACATTACACTTGAACAGTACAGTCATCGTTCATTTTTTTAGTAACATTAGTGTTTTTCCTCCTTCACGTATCTTCTTCCTCAGCGTCGTAACAGCTTTCACCACGTCAGTGAGGAAATGAGCAGGCGATGCATAAATAGTGGCTCATGATTGGCTAAGATGGCTTCAAGGAAGCTGCCCTCCAATAAAAACCCAGGGGAATTAAAAGTCTTGTAAAGGTACCACTGTGGAAGGCCTTTGTTGTGCCTTTCAGAGCTTCCAGAGTCATGGCTGCAATGATGTCAGCTTGTTTGGCCACGCCCAGTGCTCTCTCCACAGCCTCCGCACCCAGAGATGATATGAGCTGAGTCCCATTGATCAGAGCGATTCCCTGTTCATCAACCACAATCATGAAAATAATCCACACTGATCAACTGAAATTTACAGTACACACACGTGGAAAGTTGCATTGCAGGACAATGTTTTTGTTGCCATCAGTTATATGATACCAAAATAATACAGAGACCTGGAAACATGGCATCATCACTAAAAATAGGTCCAGCAGCGCAACAGGAATACACTTTTTTAATGGGAAATGACTCACAGTCATCAGTCTGTATAAACACTATTGTTGTGTTTGGATTTGACCACATTAACAAAGACTGTAGATATTTATAGATAGATTGCGTTGTAATTTTACCGTTTACCTGTCTGACCACTTGTGCCTGTTGCCACCTTAGATCTATTTTTAGCTATGTCGCTAAGTCCTGAAATGTTTCAACACTTATATCAGAGTGTAAATAAACGTTAGATATGATGGTCAAGTTTTAATAAACAGTATTTTTCCTTTAAGAATGAAGCCTGGTACCTCCTTTGGTTTCAGCACGAGAGGTTTGAGCCCATGGCCCTCCAACACCTGTAGAAATAACATCCAACATAGATATGGTCACTTACTTATAAGAGCTTTTATAAGTAATCAATTATTTATTATTGGAAGAAACTTGAGTGAGTTAGTCATGAAGTAGGTTTGTCACAGATCTATAAAGCATCTTTTGGCCATTAATAAAGTTAGAATTAATAAAATGTATCTTATTAGAAAAGTGGCACAAAAAAATAACCTCCAGGCCTTCAGAGTGTGTAACTGTAAGGAAACTCACAGCCTTGGCATCAGCCCAGCCGCTCTGCAGGGACCACATCTTGCCCTTCCCCATCAGGCCCAGGGTGAGGTGAGCAAGGGGGGCCAAGTCTCCACTTGCTCCCACGGTGCCCTTTTCTGGTACCCAGGACAAGCAGGATGCTGGAACACACACACACACACACACACACACACACACACACACACACACACACACACATACATATTCTATTTAGCAATAGGTAGTATGTAAACTATGACTATACATCACTGTATGACACATTATAATGTAGTTGTTAACGTATACTAGAGCGACAGATGAATGAGGGGTAATATACCATACCACAATTGTAATAGTATAAAACATGTCCTTGTATTTAAAGTCTGCTGTAAAGTAAGAATAAATATGTGTTCTGAGTTTATCAGACCATCATTATGTATCCTGTATGTTATTTAATGAAACACTTATTTATGAATTATGAATGGAGCATCTATTCATTCATAAATACTTCAATCTCTAACAACTGAGCAAACTGTCTGCTGACAAAGGCCATGAGATGCAGCTGAAAGGCTCAGGAAAAAATCGAGTAAGTTGTCCTTCAAAGTGACTTTTTTTTTTTTTGGTAAAAAATGATCAAACAACTTCATCACATTCAGAACAGAGTGCAGAAGAAGAACTGAGCTCATTACACTCCTTCAAAGAACTGATACTTCAGACTGAAGAAAGGAGAGGACAGAGTGAGGTAAAATAGTGGTGTACCATTGAAGGCCTTTATCATAGCGTCAAGGGTTTCCATGGAGACGCCACTGTGGCCTTTCGCAAGGACATTGATTCTCAGGACCAGCAACATGCGTGTCCTCTCTACACTCAATGGGGCGCCCACTCCTTCACACACACACATACATATACACATGACTGTACAATACTGCATATATTAGTACAGTGTATGCTCTTACTGAATGTTGTAAGTGTGTATTAAACAGGTTTTGTGTGAACTTACCAGCACAATGTGACTGAACCACATTCTCCTGCAACTGTCTGAAGGTGGAGAAGAGTGTATGTTAAAAAACACAGGCATCATACATACACAGAGAAAGACCTCAGAGGATGCATGTTGAATTAGGTGGTGTTTGGATTTAAGTTTTAAGCTTGTGGTTAATATACAGTTGAACTTACGTCAGTTCTTCTTTTGGTATGAGTGTATGTGCAAACTTTCCAAAACCAGTATTGACTCCATAGATAACTGCAGTAAAAAACAATACACTCTGTTAAAGTATCTGCAAAGAGAACTGTGATGTTTCAATCCATGGACTGAAGAGAAGGCGGAGAAACACCATACCTCTGCCTTCTCTGATAAAACCATCAATAACCTCTCTGCTCTTTCTGACTTTCAGCTCTGCCTCGGGGGTTAACTGGAAGGAAAACAGCAAGCATCAGCATTTATCTCCACTTTAGAAAGTGTGGGTGTGTTGACTTTTCTCACCTTTATTTTGAAGAAGCCTTGACCTAAGCTGACCAGATCAGCTGTGGTCAGACTGTTGCCATCCAGGAGAATGTACTGGTAGCCAAAACCAACATGGGGAAACAGTTAGCTGAACAGAGTGACTGCTCTTTGATGTGATCGAGTATAAATAGCAACACACCCACCTCTTTGGGTTCTTGATAAGAGTTTTGCCTATTTACAACAGGTTAAGGATATACTTGAGTTCAGCCAAACACAAGGTGAACATGTGCCAATTAATTATAGAATAAAAACAAACAAGAAAAAAATGAGAAATTTAGAAGCACATTTATATTTTACAGTGTTGCCAGATTGAACAATTTTCCACTTGGGCTATTAGCGGTAGGCTATGTCGGTAGACCAGTTGGGTTGAGTTGGGTTGAGTTGGGTTGGGCTGTAATTCCCATATATGGAGTCCACAGGACAGCATCTAATCTAATCCAACATGTTTATTTAAATGACTGTGAAAGTCAGTGGAAGGATACACTGCCATTGCCAGTGGAGAAGAGTCATTTTCTCCTGCAAAGACTCCAAAAACAAATACAAATTTTGTTATTCTCAGAAAACTAGCTTATAGTGATGTGAGCATGCAGGCACATGAGTTAGAGACCCTTACCCAACTGCACAAAGTCATTGTCCTCCAGAACGTCCTCTACCATGTCCTCAGGACGAAGGAGCACTCCACCCCTGCACCTCTGCATGCTGAACTCCATGTCCCCGTCTCCATCCTCCAGCTTCATGGCTTGACGGTAGCGCTGAAGGGCCTCAGATCCCAGTGACTGGATGGAGCCTGCAGGGTCACCGCAGGGCACCCTGAACCACTTGCCATGAACATATACAGACACACAGCGCATCGTGAAGAGAGATGGACAAAAGACTCAACAAGGTTTGAGGCTGCGCCAGTACTCTTGTTTGGGCGGTCCCACACTTACTGGTTGAACTTGTTCTGCCTGAATCCAAACAGTTATTGATTTCCTCTAACTGCACTCATTGCCATCGGGATCAGACATTCTGTTTTCCTCACATGTTCAACCACCAACCCTAGTTATATAATGACAGAGTAGTAGTAGTTTAAGTAACATCAAACCAAATGTCATTTCTGTTCATTACAACGAGGCTGAAAGGACGAGGCTTTTTTCTATTTTAAATAGGATTTGTTTCCAAAGTTGTAAGGCAAAAGTTTATAGAGTTAAATGGTTAGCATTCTTTTTGGAAAATCAATAGGAAGCTTCAATGCACACTTTTCCCACATTTATGCTTACTACTACTACTAGGGTGCATTTCGGTTGTAACTAGTACTACTAGGGGGTGGCACGGTGGTTCCTGGTTTGAACCTCGCTGGGGCCTTTCTGTGTGTGTGGAGTTTGGATGTCCGCGTGGGTTCTCTCTGGGTACTACGGCTTCCTCCCACAGTCCAAAGACATGCACTTAACAGGTTAATTGGTATCTGCCCCTAGGTGTGAATGTGAGTGTGAATGTTTGTTTGCCTTGATGTGCACTGTGATGAACTGCAACTTTGGTGAATGGCAAGTTTTTCTATTTTTTTTAATGTTACAATGAATAACTGAAAATAATTTTTGTGTTTTGTATGGTGCTGCTTTTGAGATCCGTCCTCTTCATTATTCACTACATTTATCCAGACAGGTGGTAAAAGTCTTTGAGAATATAATTTGAGAGATTTATAATATTTCTAATATAATCATCATATTGCATCATATTGCATTAGAAAGAGAAAATTACAATGTGTCTTCAAATGGGCAAAATATTGATCTTCAAATGGGGGTTCCCAAAACCGGTTTACTAGAAGTTATCTTAGCATCATAGGCGAAATGTCATATTTTTAAGGGAGGGTTGGCTTGCTATAATTCTTCATTAACTTGTTTTCATTCATAATGAAGTTACTGCTTTGTCCAAACTAAATGGATGTTAAAGAATAAAGAAAATGACACATCAACGAACAGTCACTGCCACTTGGAGAAATCTGGGAATTCTGGAAGGGAGGTTTTTTGTTTCAAACCTCCTTCCCAGATTTCTCCTCCTTGACACGCTCTAATATACTTTGTTAAAAATGTGACTCGTGTCTGTTCTTTACAACCTTTTCTAATCTAGTTCAAATAACATTTTGGGGTCACAGGACGTGTCTAGGCTATAAACCATTCACTCCATGCTATTCATTGCTTGTAATCTTGGTCAGTCACTAAGACTGGGCTTTATTGTAACCAACCATTCTCTAAATACTTCAATATACATGTAATGTAAATGTAAAAATGTCATATTTCCTGTGGGTGGTCCCCCGCCAGTGCCTCTGGACTGGAAGTGGTCTCCGTTAGTCCTACGCCCACATGGCTCATTTCCTCCTATAGAATATCGGGGCTCGCCCCTTGCCTTTTTCCCCGGGAAGCTCATGTTTCCTGAGCCCCCCCCCCAACTGTATGAATAAACAGCACACCGTAGTGTCTGCCTGTGGGCTCGTACATCCCTTGACGGACAGACAAATAGACACACACTCTCACAATAAATTGGCTGCACATCGATCTTCTGTCTAAGGAACTACTCCCAACAAAGGACAAAACCCAGCCTCCTCCCTTTCCTTTTCCTCCTTTTCTGCAGTTTTACCCATATGTCTGTCCTCCCTCCCCATCTTCCCATCCCTTTGTTATCCCTTCTATAAATAACACTCTCATAAGACTGAAAATCCAAGTTCAAGTTTTACTGTGGCTTTATTCCGAAATGCACATTTTGGGGAGAACTAAACATTCTCAGGACAAGATACTGATGAATTTGCTCTTTTTACCATCTGTGGGGCTTAGAGTGTGAAGTATGTCCTGAGGTCGGCACTTTTTAAGAAAGGTTTCCCCTTGGGAGCATGAGTGTGCTGAGCAAATTTAATTGCTGTTTCCCTGTGACTTGGTGTGGAGTTGACATTTTTGACATTTCGTCCTGATGGAACTGCGAGAAGATTCAATCCACAAGAAGATGACACAGCAAACTGAAAGGAAATCAGGCCATTCAATGAGTAAATTGTTAGCCTGAGGTTGGTGCTAGATTAAAACTCATGACGTCCAAAGTCCAAAGTTGATTTTTTTTTTTTTACTTTGGGAAGCATACCTGAATAATGAGTAGAGAAACACAGTAAATGCATATACTTATTAACAGAGTTCACTGTATGGGTTCATCAGTATGAAAATCTCACCAGATCTCCACAAGGAAAGGTCAGGGAACTATAATTTTCTTGTCCTTTGTGGACCATGAAAATCCCCAGAAGAAAATCACAGAAACCTAGCTGGTAGTTTTCATCATACTTTGTCACAGAGCAAAGTGTTGCCAGAGGAATGTCTGGGATTACCAGAATCAAGGTTCGTCCAATGGACATTAATATTCCAACTAAATTTTGTGGCAATCTCAGCAAAGGTTGCAAGATATTTACCAAAGTTTTGCGTGTAAGCTGTCCTCACTGGAGTAAAAAACAAACAACATTTGTAAAAGTTCCTTAAATGTTCTGCAAATCCAATCCAGCATTTTCTTTAATTCTATAAATATGTATCAATATTTGGGCACACTGCACTTCCACCCACCACCAAACTGTAACCATTATTAATACCAGACCTTCATTTCATACCTGGTGTTGAAGAAGCCATTAGCCCTATGAACAGCTGTCTGCCATGAAGTTTTCTCCATGCTTGATTGGTGCTTTCACATTCAAACATTTTGGTGGCATCTCAGTACTCTGAACTTCCAACTCTATCAACGCCACAGACTGTATGTCGCTGCAGCTGCAATTGTGGGCCAATCCCAGTTGCATGAAATGAAAGAACGCTTGTGGTGATCATCTGCAAACAAAACCATACACCATTTTTCTAGATCTGGGTCGATACTTTAAAGGTATCAAGTACCGATACCCAGCCCGAGTAACCATAAACAAGAATTGGCAGATAAGAATTGTTTTTGTAAAGATACAAGGACTTCTTAGAAGTACTGACCAAATGGCAGACTGTTGAAATCTAAGGTTAAAGGTCTTACCAGGCAAACGGTCACAAGAGTATTGAATGGAGGACATTTGAAAATATAACTACATTAAGACACAGTTAATTCAATCTCTACTCAAGGTCCACTTTTAACCATATTACTTCATCAGCAGACAAAGTTTGTTCAGATGTTATGCAATTGTAGATATCGTGAGCACATTAAGGGCTTTTAATTCAAGACCATGGGATATGTTGAAAAGCTCAAGAACAAGTAATTGGAGATTATTTTGTCACCTGTTCTTTCCATAGTCAAAAATGAATTGTCAAGCTCAACTGTGTAGAGTGCTAAGCATAAAGGAGCATCTGAATGTCTTGACAACTGACTCATCTGCTGATGAAGAGTGATGTGTGCGTTTACTGTATGACTTGGCAAGAACAGACAGGAATAGGTTTCCATGTCTTGTGCCTCCTATAAAGTAAATGCTCTCAGGTTTATTGAAGCTCTATTACAACTGATAGAAATTTGCAAAGTGATATTAAACTTATGAAGAGATGTGACATTCACAGGAAACAGTGAAGGAAAAACATTCCTTTTACAATTGATGGAAAGCTTTGACATCAATGGACCTATCATGTAGTGTCACATCACTCAATATGATGTTTGCCAGAGAAAAGGTGAGCTGGATATTGCCTGGAGAGATGTCTCCTCACAAGAACACAGCGTTATTCATCAGGAACCGTTACAGCGTGACTGTGATGATGTCTACTGTGGATCTGGACGACAGTTCACGATGTCAGTCAGAGATGAAGCCATGAAGCAGCACCTCCAGATGAATCTGTGCTCAGTGTGTCCTATCACAGGCAGATAGAGGTATCTGTGCTGTCACTGATTCCTCTGAGGCTCCTCAGCCCGATAGCTTCCTCTCAGGCATTGCGTCTGGAGAATGTTCCTCCAGGGCACACACACCATCCTTCTACTCCTTTCTTAGGTTATCGTACGTCACCTCCTTCCTCCCTTCAACCTTTGACCCTCGGCCTCCCCATCCATTCTGAACAGGAAAGATGGTTGTGTGGCGGTGAGAACTGAAGGAAGGAGGGTTAACAACAAAGCATTTCATGGTCAAAGCAGCGGGAGAGAGGCATTTGCTCCGATCAGAACCTCCTGACACTGAAGTAAAAACCTCTTTCTCTTACAGAAACACAGACACACATACTGTACTTAAGGCTCCAGACGCAGCTCCACTTGGTACCAGGCTTCTGATAACAAGGTGTGAGTGCTCTGCGTCTTATCATTACTCTCATGTCAGGCTTCCTCCCACACTAGGCATGCTGTGCAGAGCAGAGTAGCAAACATCGAAGACCTGATGAAAGATTTGAAATTCTCACTTCGACCATTACCCTATAAATATCACTCGTCAGCTAAACATGATGCATATATGCAAATGCTTCCCCAAGCAGAGAGGGAAAGATGAGGGTAGGACAGGATCTGCGTTCACACAAGCTGGAGAAGTTGTGTTTATACATGCGTTGACAGATTGTTACATTTTTGAGTGCACTAGAGTTCACAGCAACTTGAAATCAGCCCTAATTTGCCCTCATCTATCCAGAGCGAAGGTGACAGAGGTGGAATTTAGGAATTTATTGAGTTTATATAAGTATTCAAAAGCCTACTTTACCAAACTTTGTGCAACTTTAAAGAGGATTCCACAGATATTTAAGCTGACCTTTTGGAGAAATGTTCATAAAAACATAAAATTTCACTTGAAATTGACACCATACAGTTGGAACAAGCTAGAACAGAAGAATATGGTATATGTTACATTGGCAAAGTGTGGAATAACATGGTTCTTCCATCCTTTAAAGACATTTGAAAGAAAATAATTGACTCTCTAATTTTCTCTCTAGTCCAACAGAAATAAACTGTATGTCTGCTGCAGCCTGCAGTTCATATCTGCTCTATAAATCATTTGTGCTGTGTAACACATCTAAGGTTGAAAAAACAGGCTCAGGCATGGCCCACAGTTAACTGAAGCCATGGCAACATCACATCCTATTTACAACATCCAAAAGCATGATGGGAACACTCGTGGCAAAATTTCAAAAGGACAAAAAAATATGAAAAAGAGATCAATCTAAATCTGTCACCTTTTTATCAGTGTTCTGCTGCTTAGAGACCCAACAGAGCCAGTGTCACCTGTCACTCTGATCAAGAGTAGATATTAGAGGATAATAATATGACACAAGCTTAAGATATGTGGTGACTCTACCTTAGTCTTTATTTACAACAGACACAAAGACTCATGAATCATTATCAAACAATTGCAGTTATGAATGGAAAATGTCGATTTATGGAGCTCCATTTCCAGAATTCAGAATTTCAGAGATACAGAAATAGAATATAATAATGAAATAATTACATTTTTGATATCAGATGTTCTGTCTTTTTTTGTTCTGTGGTTCTGTTGGTTTTAGTTCTATCCTTTCCCTAATTATTGACAGTTTCCTCCTGTTATGTAATGAAAGAAAACCGGGTGAGCCACATGTATATGTGGTGAATACTTAGAAAATGTTGCCAAATCCTGAATGATGAACAGTGAGTTTGAGTATGTGGTACAACTATCGTGAGATCTTTACAAAACTTTCACTCTTGCGCACAGATGCCACAATAAATCTTCTCAGAGCTGAGACAAAAAATGCAGTAAATTATGGGGAGGATTGGAGTCTTATCTTCCAGCGAATGGTACCACGTCTCAAGAGAATCTCAGAAAGCTACGAGAGGAGCAGTGAGGTGGGAGGTTTGAGCTTGGTGAGGAGGGGGAAGAGGAGGTGGAAGGGTAAGGGGGATGCTATGTGGGGAGTATGTGGGGAGTGTGTGTGTGTGTGTGTGTGAGGAGAGAGGACAGTGGTAAGATGGGGGGGGCCCATGAGTGTTTAAAGGAGACGCAGAAGGTGCTGAGGAGGTTACTTGTGGGGAGCTGGGGGGTACAAAGAAGAATGCACACTCACATTCCTAGCATGCCCGCCTCATTGTAGCAGGCTAATGAGGCGAGGGAGGGAGCGAGCGTTGGACAAAACCACCGGAGCGCCGGCCGGCACGGAGCGACTGAGCTCATGGCCGAGGAATTCCAAACGCCGGACATGAGAGGGAACGGCTCGGTGCCAGCAGTTTTCTAACAGTACACACTCCATCACAGAAACACACACGTCTGTATCAGGGCGAGAAGTCAGACATCACCATTCATTAGTTTGGGTAGTCATAGACAATGCTAGTGTCACCTGAGGGTCTGTTTCTCCAAATGGAAAGAAATAAAATGTAAGAAAAACTGACTCTGTGTGTTCATACACAGTATTTTCAATGTATGTGTAATAAACCTGAGTGTAAATGGCAGGAAAAGAGCTAAAATATTACAAAACAAAGAGTTACAAGTCCACACATCAAAAGGAGACGAGTGGATGGAGGCGGGAAACAGATTTTTTTTAAAACACCAATCTTATCTGCTGCTGCACCCTTTTTTTTTTTTTTTTTTACAAAACAAAACAACCAACAGCCACGGATGAACTTACATTAATAATTCATGTGTACGCACGATGGCAACTCCGCATATTCTGCGTTCCTTTGGAGTGCTCGTTGTGGTGAGCAGAGTTGAAATGCTGTCATTTGGAGTTCCAGTTGGTCAATTAAAAGGGCTGTAACAGTTCTAAAACCATGTTTGAACAAAATAAAACGTATATATCCATCCATACATTTTCTGTAACCACTTGGGGGTCAGCATTTTGGGGGCCTGGAGCCTATTCCAGCTAGCATTGGGCGAGAGGCAGTCGCCAGTTCATCACAGGGCACATGGAAACAAACAACCATTCACACTCACACCTACGAGTAATTTAGAGGCACCAAATAGCCTGTTAAGAGCATGTCTTTGGACTTTGGGAGGAAGCCGGAGTTGCACAAGGTTGTTGTTGCACAAGGACAAAAATAAACAGAGATAAATAGTAAAATAAGTATGAAATAAAAAACACCAAATAAAATAAATTCGATAAAAATGATTAGGTAAAATGATTGTAATGTGGTTAATACTGAAAGTCTAACAGCACAGCAGACTAATATACTGTATAATATGATGAAGTAATGATGTAACAGTATTTGTAATATGACATAGAACAGAATAGAATAGAACAGAATAGAATAGAATAGATGGAAAATGCCGTAATATAGGATAGCAAAATATAGTTATATAAGTCTAATACAGCAGTACAGCCGAATATCAAACTTAATATGGTCTAACAGTTGGTGCGCTGTGTAAAATGTAAACAGGAACAAAATGTGATGATGTGAAAACATTAAAACTCCATATTTATTGGAAATAGCACAAAGAAAACTTAATATGCCCATTCTGAATTTGATTGCAGTAACATGTTTGAAAAACATCAGGACACGGTCGTGTTTACCGCTCTGTTCGTCAGCATCATGAGTGATTTAGTGAGTAACAGTTTATTGATATGGCAACAGAGTCGGTTACACAGCCAATTGAGGCTGTAAGAACAAGCTGTGAACCTAACACTGATATATCAGCACTTGTTATGTTGATATGGTGAACTTGTAAAATACACCCTGTGCCTCGAATCGTTCGGGCCAAGCAATGTGATTTCATAATTTGTGAAATGAAAAATTTCTCAGATTTTTCTCCTTAGTCGACCTTTTGCAACCAATGAGAAGCTGAGTTTTCATATTTTCACGTGACAACAAACATGAAGGAGGTGCAGATAGAGAAATTGACCCCGGTGTTAAGTAATCCAGTATCCACAGCAAACAACTTTTGTTTCTCCGGTTGCCAAAAGTATCGCCTGTCGTTTGTTTTTTGGGATAAAAGTGTTCAAATTTACACTCAGTATTTGACTGAAGAATCAGCACTGTGTCAGCCTTCTAACTATAATCATGTGCAAGCTGCAGTTGCAAAATCCAGTGAGCAACCTCAGACACAAAGTAGTAGTGATCAGCAATCTATTAGTGGCGAAAGTTGACATCAAAGTGGATGAAGAACATCCTTCCTACTTGTGAGTCACAGTTGACAAATCCCGTCACATTCAGGAAGCTCTGTGACACATCCTTCCCTCTCACCCTCCCTCCTTCTGTTATTTTCTCTGTGATCTCAGTTCAGTGATGCGCACGTACGCCCTGTGTGTCCCGTCTCCAGCTGGCCTGATGAGGTGCATCATCCACCAGCCACGTGGAGGAAACAGAGGGTGAAATCTATGAAGAGCTCGAGGATCAAAACACTCTTTAAGCACTAAAGCTGACATAGAACACATCGGTTCTGACTCAAACTTATTGGAACGTGTCCACTTTTTGTAAAATAATTCCCACAAGGTACGCTGTGGATGATTGATCGGGCACCCAGGAATCAAACTCAACAAATAGATTTGACATAATTAGCTAAATTAGCTCTGCTTTGCGCTGCCTGATCTAAGAAATGTGAGCCAAATATCAACAACAATGACCACAATGAACCTCTACAAGCCCTTCTATCCCAGTGTTACCAGAGTTTTAGCTGTGTCCAAAATCTTGGTAGAAACCCTAAAGGCACAGCCGGGCTGGGAAGTGTCTGACATAGCAAATAGAATTTATGTAACACTTTTCCGGTCTGCGGACTGTAAAAAAAAAACACTTGGTACATTCACCCATACACTGGCCAGTAAAGGATGATATAACACCCCCATATCCAAAGCACTCATAATGATACTAGGCTAGTACTAAGCTGCCATCACCCATCAGGAGAAATTTTGGGTCCAGTATCTTGGACAAGGACACTTCGACTAGACTAGGGCAGCCAGGAATAATACCAGTGACCTTCTGATTACTAGACAACACCCCAGCACCACCTCAGCCACAGTCTGACGGCGCTTCAACTCCCCTTTTTGCGAATGATCTGTTTCTGTTGCCTTCGTCGTCATCAGGTTGTGCCCTCCAATGCACTCTGGGGCGGTTTGCAGCCAAGTGTGAAGCATCAGGGATGAGAGTCAGCACCATGAAGTCTGTAACCACCGTTCTGCAGGAAATGGGTTGGGTCCTTCTGGTTGGGAATGAGTCATTTCCCCATGTGAAGGAGTTTACATATTTTGTTCACAAGTGAAGGGTAAGATGGAGATGCTCTGGCTCCTCAGCTGCTAAATACGCAGCTATGTATGTTGCTAACTCTGCTGTTTGGTGATGGGAAGGTAGTGCGCAGTGGGTTCATCATGACGATTGATGCCTGCTACAGTAAAGAAACCAAAACAATGAGCTGAAAGACACTAATATCATTTCAGCCTTTGTTTTTTTCATTGCTACTTTTACTATTTCCACCACTGTGGATCAAAGTCAGTTCTGATGGCCTTCACTCTTCAAGGTATTTGTTAATTTCCCTCTAACACAGCAGAGCTCACGTCTGATAGACGCATTAGCTACTGTTACACCCAGATGACTAACAGCGCTATTAGTGAGGTGATTTGTCTGTCAACAAGTGAATCAAAATAACTGTGATTGAGAAGCCACACACATGCAACAAATGCGTGGCTTAAATACTTTCATATCACCCATGAACAAACTTGAATGATGATAATGCACATGCACACAATAACACAGCGATCCTGAGGTCACTTAGTGTGAGTTTGGCAGATCTGCAGATCGAGCGTGACTCCTGATGTTGCGGTCAGATCTTTGAAGCTCAGACTCTAAAGCTTTTTTATTAATGACTGACTAACTGTTGAAGGAAACACCCAGGAAAACCTCCACACCCCTGATCTTATCACTTCTATCCCCCCGACTTCCCATCAGCAGCCAGTGGAGCACAATAGCAGATTATTACAAAGTCTTTTTTTTTTTTTTTTTTTTTTTTTTAAATAGACACGCTTGTTGTTGTTGCCTTTCGCTTTGAGAGAAAGAAAGATCCAGTCGTGACCCGTCACTCAAGGGAGATTTGGAGCTAAGTGAATGGAGGCATAGTAAAAGTGCCCTGAAAGCAATTCCTGGGACGTTTGTGAATATCTGTCGTCATGGCTACAAGCGACTGAGTCAACTCGTTGATTCCTGCAGGGCAACAATCTGGCCAAACTGCCTGACTTTAATCCAAAAGTCAAACGCAGTGCCAGCTGGACCAATGTGCCTGTTTCTAAAGTAAATTAAACTGTCATCACAAGCCAGTGGACGAGGAACGAATGAATGGATGTGTTCATTGAAGTTTCTGTTATATATGCATGAATGACGCTTTTAAAATAAAGGATTTAAAATCATTTGACTGCTGTGCTGTCTTGTGACATTTTGCAAAAGCAGAAAAAACTTTTTTGTTGGTGTTTTATGCTAACTGACATGAAAATGTCTCAGAGAAACATCTACAAGAGAGATCTACAGTGTTTTAAGGTTTTTAAGATCTCTATCTATCTCTTCTCTTCACAGCATCTGATCACCAGTGAGACAGACAGTGAGATAGTCTGGTTTTTTAACACTCAATACAAACTCCAGAAAGTCATCAAAACATCCTCCAAGCTGGATTTTTGCTTCCTTCACGTGATCAGCTGATCATAAATAGAGCAGAATGACAGCCTCTCTGCTGTGTGACGGGCTGCATTGTCATTCAAAATGAGAGATCACAGAGAAAGTTGCATTGCGAGCCTCTGCGAGTCTATGTGGAGAAGGGAGCTGTGGGTGGCCGTAGGTCACTGAGGGTCACAGAAGAGTTGATATCCTCCCTCCCAAAAGCTTCATCCGTCAAGCGCTCTGATTGGAACTAAGTTTGAAACAGGAAAGGAAAAAGTACATAAATATGATTCAAATATCTGTGGAGGTATAAAAATCCTCAGGATGTGCAGCCTAGAAAAACTTAACTGCTACACAGCAGTACCCCTGACTGTGACTCACAGGCTTATAATAATCCCAAAAGCTCATCGCTGGTACTTGAGTTTCATACTCAGGAGAGGTTTTTACACAGTGCCAAAGACTCACTGTGGGAATTTATTTTCCTGAACTACTTTTGGACCTGCTCTGCCTCTATCAGATATGACATATGTGTTAAATTGAGTAACATGGCTTCATAGTCTAGATGCAAGTCCTTCAAGCCTGTGAATGCCAACCAATAAAATGACACTCTACTTTTTTTGACTCCAAGTTGCAGGTGTTACAGGTCTAAAGTTCCACAGGCAAGTTACTGTGTAATGACAGCAATGGCCACAAGACTTTTTCCTGTAAGCTTACACTGAGAAAGAAGCAGCTGTCACAACTCCTGTGAAGTCACTGAGCAGCTTCCATATCAATAAACTGTATAGTCCTGCTTCCAACACTGTGTCCAGCTCTCTTTATACATCCATGGTTGTGTACGTAAACACATCCCAGATAGCAGACCAACATTGAATCAACATTGAATCAATGCTGCCATCAGTGGCGGCTGGTGAAAAATATTCTAGGTGGGGCTGTGCCATATTCAGTCAGTTTCAGAAACCATCCCATCCCGACACAATTTAACACACACTGCAGGATACCAGTGTTTTGTGAAATAATAAGTAATTATTTAATGCCAATATAAAACATTTGAGGCATTCTTATACAAAAACAAACACTGCACAATCACAAGCTTTACATGTAAAACAGAACTTGTAAACAATTGACGTATCAATTTCTAACAAAGCAGAACATGTTGGAAAGGCTGTAGACTTTTACACCTGTGCCCCCTGTGATAGAGGTGATCAGCTGTGACAGAGGTGATCAGCTGTGATAGAAATGATCAGCTGTGACAGAGGTGATCAGCTCTGATAGAGGTGATCAGCTGTGACAGAGGTGATCAGCTGTGACAGGTGATCAGCTGTGACAGAGGCGATCAACTGTGACAGAGGTGATCAGCTCTGATAGAGGTGATCAGCTGTGACAGAGGTGATCAGCTGTGACAGGTGATCAGCTGTGACAGAGGCGATCAACTGTGACAGAGGTGATCAGCTGTGACAGGTGATCAACTGTGACAGAGGTGATCAGCTGTGACAGAGGTGATCAGCTGTGACAGGTGATCAGCTGTGACAGAGGTGATCAGCTGTGACAGAGGTGATCAACTGTGACAGAGGTGATCAGCTGTGACAGGTGATCAGCTGTGACAGAGGCGATCAACTGTGACAGAGGTGATCAGCTGTGACAGGTGATCAACTGTGACAGAGGCGATCAACTGTGACAGAGGTGATCAGCTGTGACAGGTGATCAGCTGTGACAGAGGCGATCAACTGTGACAGAGGTGATCAGCTGCGCTGTTGAGCACATGAAACGATGCCGTTAGTAGTTAATAGGCAACACAAGAGGCATACCGTCAGAACAATATACAATAACATCAAATTATATAGATTAATAAATGTTTATATGAACTCTTACAATGTATAAAGGATGTATAATATAGAAATGTATATCAAGTGGCTGAACTCAAACCTTACATACATAAAATAATCGCCCTTTCTGGAGTAGATTTGAGGACGCTGATTGGCTAAATCGTATGTCAAACGTGGTTTAACTGCTTCATAGACCCGCCTCCTCGGGGTGATTTCTGCAGAGCTGCTGAGAGATGCAGACAAGGGACAGCATATTGCTGCGCAGTTAGTAGTAATGTTTATGTCAGTGGTTTTCTTTCCTTGAGACCTGTTCTGCTCTGTACAGCACTTTGGTCAGTGTGTGTTGTCTTTGAAATGAGCTTTGTAAATATATTTAACGTGACCTGACTTGAAGACATGCTGACTCTGTGAATCTAAACAGACCTTTTCCTTTTTGATCAAACAGCTCTGATGTGACTTCACCCCACGTCCTTGAGTCATTTTAGAATAGAATCAAAAACCAGGGGGAACACATTGTCTCACAGCTTCCTTTTGTTATTCAAAGTGTCCCGGCAGCACTGAGTCCAGAGCTCTGGGATTGGACCGGACTGGGTCTGCCCCTGGTTCCTCATGATAAGGGAGACAGGGACAGTCCAGGGGAGTGGGCAGTGCTCCTGGTCTGACAGCTAAACAGTGAGGAGGACTGACTGAGCGCAACACCAAGCTACTGGGAGAGAGAGAGAGAGAGAGAGAGAGAGAGAGAGAGAGAGAGGTGGAGAGACAGTGAGCAACAACAGTACCGCCAAGGAGACCACAGAAACACTCTTCTCACCCCCCTTCACCCAAATCCCCAACTCTGCAGAGAGAGAGGAGAGAAAGAAGCAGCAGAGGCAAACAAAAGCATTCTTGGCTTTCAGTTTAAAAGAAGAAGAAAGAAAAACGTTAACAATACTTTGGGCGAGATCATTTACTTGAGATACAAATTCAAGGAGAAAGGCGTGACAGGACGGCGTCAGTCAGCGGTTTATCATCCCTGAACCGTCTCCAGACACAAAGTCAGAGATCGGAGTGCTGCATGAAGGATAAATACATCTGGGAGAAGAAACGAGCAGAAACAGGATGAGGGCGACTCTGAGGATCACGTGGCTGCTGCTTTCACTCAGTGAGTAGGATTTAATTCAAAGATACATGTGTGATATTCAGACCAGAGGATGACTGCATGATTCTGTGTGCCTCTCTGCTGTTTGCAGCCTGTGAAATATGATAGGATGTCTGAATGTTGAGGGGGAGTGAAAGTGTCAGCATCACTTGAAAGCTGCGGGTCTTCACTGATGCTGTAAAGAGTCTGTGCACAGAGAACTGTGAGTAATCTCACAAATCTAAGTTTAAAAAAGGCAAAATAATTCATGTAAAAATACTCTAAGAGTAAAAGTACTGCGTTAAACTGAAGTTACTGTAGTTTAACTTAAGTTAAAGTACTAATGTAGCAATGTAGAAAAGTCTTTAAATACTTAAAGTGCAGAATTCTTTACTTGCTGGTCCATGTGACACATATATTATATATTATATTACATTTAATGCTGATGATGCACCACTGTGTACACAGCATTTTAAAGTTGCAGCAGGTGGAGGAGAAACTGCATTTATAGTGTTTTATAATCCTTTCATATGTCTTGATGTAAAATATTAATCTGAAAAGTAACTATAGTTAAATAAATGTAGATGTATAAAGAGGTGTATGATTAAATACCTTAAGTAGCTCAAAGTAGCTTTTATTATATTATTGGGCAGCAGGTGCATCAAAGTGTTGTAGCTGGTGGACGTGGAGCTGATTGGAGCTACTTTTGTTGGGTGGTTTAATCCAGCAGCCACTGCCTCCCATTCTTTTGGGGGTTGTGAGCCCCCCCCACGCCCCCCCCCCCCACCCTCACTCTCTCCTGATGAGAGTTTCAAGCAGTCAGACTGTATCATTTGAGTCCTGGAGAGGTGAACATACACAGTATTTTACTTTTTTAATCATCTGGTAACCCCAAAGCTGTGAAGCACTGGACATCATAACATGTTTTGTATGTATAAACTGAGTCAGACAAGTGTGTAGTAACTATAGATGTCAAACACACGCAGAAGTGAAGTACAAGTACCTCAAAGCTGCTCTTAAATAAGTACTGTTCATTCACATTAGAAGTAACGGTAACTTTTTCCCCAATAATGTAAAATCATAACAAGCTTAAATTAAACTTAAAGTTGTTTTTAATTATCTCTACACATCTGATTTCATTGTCTGTATAAAATATCTATAAATATCCTTTCCTCTGCATTGTAGGCTACACTTTGTATATGAACGTACAGTGCATGTGTCCTCACGTCACATAGATCTATATGATGATTTATATAGACATGAAACATATGTCATATAAAATATATGAGTTAGCAGATCTCATGGGGAATAAAGTTGTTTAATGCAGAAAAGTCAGAGCTTTTTATTCAGTTTGTGGACAAATGCAGACTGAGAAGCTAAAAGAGCTTAAGCTTAAGTGGATGCTGCCTGAGGACGAAGTCGTACTGCGACCTCTTTGTCCTCCTCTTGTTTCTCAGCAGCTTCATGTGAGCACAGACTGAGGAGTAAATCCTCTGAACTGAACGGCGTCTGTACTTTTTTTCTCTTGTGACCCGTTTGAGAAACAAAGAATTCCTACTGTCGCTGTGTGGACCGTCTGAAACCTGTATGAAACATCTGCCCCCTCCACCCTCCAAACATCCCACAGTTAAGGACTCCCAAATTCTCCCCTCTCTCTCTCTCTCTCTCTCTCTCTCTCTCACACACACACACACACACACACACACAGTCCTCCAGTGTGGCTGAGGACAGAAGGAGGCTGCATAATGAAGTGCACCCCTGACCTCCCTCCCTGGCAGAGAGGCGAGGAAAGTGTTTTTCTTTAATTATGCACCTGCCGCTCTCTCACCACTACAGTAGGTGGATTCAGACGGGAGGCTTTTATTTTGGAGCGTGTGAAAAAAAAATGTGCGACACAGCCCTAAAAAAAAGTCTGAAGGCTGGCTGTCAGCATTTTTTTCCCAAAAAATAAGAGCCTGACACTTTTCTGCGCGTGTGAACGTGCATCTGGGTCTGTTTGTTTAACGCTTGTTATCATGAGGACGGTGGAAAACATGTGCAGTGTTTGTTAGAATTTTCAGTAAAGTGAGGGACCTTTCTGGACTGTTGAGATCTAATATGAGCGATTCTGAGTTCTCTGAACTGATCATACTTGATGACTTCAGTTTGCAGTTGTTTCTCCATCATAAGTTGCTGTATGAGAAACCTTTCTGTGCATTGGTCCTTTCACTGTGCCCGTACAGAAGCAAGGAATAGTTCCTCAGTCTCCAAAAGAGCAACTTTTGCACCTTTACATTAGTAGTTTTGCTTTGTTGAGTTATATGAGTAGATAAATACCACTCTTTTGTAGTTTGACCTGAGTCTCGAGCTGAGATATCTAAGACGATACAGGTACTCACATATCACAAGTCTTAGAGGTCCACTTGCTAAATTGCCATGGTGTCACAGGTAAGATAAAGTGAGTGATATTTAAGCTCTGAAAACTCAGTATGAAGTACAGGAAGACATTTCTGTGCTAATGGAAGTATTGCACGTAAGTGTTCATCAGTTAGTTTGCTAACTGCTGGGGACAAAATTGTTCACAATGGGCATGTTTGGTGCTGTAGTGGCCTTCTACCTTTCCTCACAATGGCCATTATTTCAAAGTAAAAGGGCACTCGGAGAGCTCCGCCAAGACCATTAGTCCAGCCTTGATATGCAAATCTACAATCAAACCACTAAATAGAAGTGAAAAATAATTTGGACATCCACCACGTGAGCTGGATCTGCTCCATAATGTAATGTTTTCATCCTTGGCTCATGCTACATCATTCCGCCAGCAGCTTTTCTCTAATCCTGCTGACAGACAAACAAACGGTACTGAAAACAATTAAGTAAACTGGTTTTGTGTTACTCACGGTCAAACTCTGTTTGTACTGGATAGTTCTGAACATGTCATTTCACTTTTCCAAGGTAATAGCATCAAAAGATGACAGGTGAGGCGACGCGATAGTGATGAGTGACAAGATGTTCAAATCAAAGATGTAAAATGTTCAGCTGGAGTGAATGATCACGTGCTTGAAGGTGATTTCAGACTTTCAATAAATGATTTGGATGCTAGACTGCAGGAAGAAGACAGCTTCATCAGTTATCAGTCCTCTCCAGGACTTCCTTGACCCCCCATGGAGACCATCTGTCTTATGTGTTAGTTGGTTCACGGCTTGTCCGTTTCCTACCAGATAACAGGCAGTCGGGGTTCCTGGGCTGTCCAGACACCAGCAGCAGCCCGGAGAGACACTGCCTGCTTGGCACACTGATCTGGTGTCTGCGCTGGCTGTCGTACACTGGAGAGAACAGAGAACAATAGATGGGAAAAATCTTTATCAACATCCCAGTTCCCAAGGAGGGTGTGGCGGCAGGAGACGGCCTTGAGCCACCCTCTCACAGTCAGGGAGGTTTGGATGGGAGTCAGGCGGAATACAGGAGTTGTTTTGAACTACAGACCAACAGATATTGTTCCAGCTTCAGGACTACAGGACTGCAGTGAAGATTTTTTATATTTGAGGAATTTAATTACAAACATCAAAGCATACCATCATTAGCATGTTAGCATATACAGCTCAGTAACAGGGCACAAATCAAGATAAAAAACAGATGTAATGTGGAGATTTAAGTCACTTGAACTCAGAGTAAAAATTTAAAGTTAAAATATGTTTCTTTAAGATTTAAGAACTTAAAGATCAGGTTACATTTTTAAACTCAAAATTCTTTTGATATTTGTTCAGATATGTTGAGGTAAAGAACATTTAGTGACCGCTGAACTGTAAGTTAAGTTATTTAAAATCAAAACTGTTATGTAATTGTATCGCTTAACATAACATTTTTGATTTTAAATAACTTAATACAATTATGTTGAACCTGTTGACAAAATAAAGTTGTTGCATTCAAGGACCCTCCACTATCTGATACATTATTTTATGTAAGAAAAGATCGACCTTATGATATCTTTTCATGACATGTGTCTGCTTATTTTTGGCACAACAGTTTTTAATCAGCAGACAGAGTTTGCTCAGTCATCAGTGCTTAATGTTTCTCTGCTATTGAAATATATTTCTGCTACACCAGAAAAAATAGACCAGTATCTCTTTATAACATGAAAGGTTTATTGTTAAAACGTTATGTTTTCTACGTTATAGTGAGATATTCCAGGAATAAGAAACTTTTCTTGTTCTAATGTTTTAACATGATAACTTATATTGATATGACATGTTTTCTTTATAATAAGCTGCCATCATCTGTATAAAATTCCAGGTGTCCTTGAAGGCCCCATCATGGATAGTTTTTAAGTCAGTCCCTGATCGCAAACACAACAACGAATGCACTCTCTGCACATAGATCTTCATGGTGTACTGATTTGTTTTGGAAAATTATTGCCAAAAATATGATTTGTAGGATAACAGATATCTCTGTTTTGATTTATTCTCTTAGATCATTGAGATTATCAGTCATACGCGTGTTGTTTTATTCATGTTAAGACGGCGTTTATCTGTTTTTGCAAATTAACTCTTCATTTGTTGGCATGGCCCGCCATGATTTAACACCTTGGAAATTAAATAATTGTGCAATTCAAATTCCTGACCTCCGTCAGGACCCCTGAAAGTCTGAGTACTCTTCTTAGGGAGTGAATGTGCTGACCAGGTGCAGCCGATCTTGTTTTTAAAGTCCAGGCATGGCTGGCATGTGAACGCAGGTTTCCTTCAGGGAGGAACCTCGGCTCTCTGTAAAGCTGAGCGTTTCATCACTGCCCGATGTTTCAGATAAAGAGCCACTCGGCTTCACCTCCACTGTAACCTCGCACTCCCTCCCTCTACCCGGCATGCCACGCCGCACACCCAGGTGTCCATTAATCAGGGCTGGCGGCTGGTACCGTCATGGACTTTCACTCACCTCCTCCTCCTTTTCCTCGTCCAGAGTCCTCCTCATTCCTCTCCTCCCTTCATCTTTTCCTCCTCTCTCTCTCAGCACTCTTTTCATCTGCCTCATCACTCTGTGTGAACTCCCTTCACGTCTCGGGTTTTAGGAAAAACAGGCTGCTGTTCCATTATCTGTGAGCACAGTGTGTGTGTGTGACACGAAACATGCCAACACACTCTCTCCTAACTCTCTTGAAGGATTGGTTCACTGCCTTGCAGAAAACTTACACTTTCATCCTCATCAGTCAGTATATTTAATGTCAACCACACCTCAATCGTCCTATCACCACTCAGCTACATTATTTTACACAGAAAGAATCATTTTACATTTGGTACATTTTAATTTCAGAAAAATATGATCACTAAAGTTGTTTTTGATGCTATTTAAAGAGTGTCTGCTTCAGTCATATTCGCTTACAGGCACGACTTCCTCTATGTAATTTGGTCACTTTAATTTTTTTAATAAAATTAGCTCATCTACAAAATAAATCTCACATTACATTAACATTGGTTGTGAATGTTATGACATAACTAATTAGCTTTGTAGCTTAGCATAATATATTTTTAGCTTGGTAGCATATTTTAGAGAATTAGGATCTATAATATTTGCTAGTTTAACACTTTGATGATTAGTATACCGAGGTTCATTTCTGCTCATTCAAACATTTGTTTTTCTTTTTGTTCAGCACATTTTACCTCATGTGTGTGGCATCATTTTGATCAACACAAACTCTATGAGATATGAGTCATATTTTGTTTTCATGTTTGTCAGTCAAACAGGTAGAAAGGTGCCAGAAAAACAAAAATAACAAAATTAGACTGGCACCTGTGTAAATGTAAAAATCATCAGTGACAAAGATTTAGCCATATAGAGGTGTTGGGTAGTAAAACTACAGCCCAGCAACAGGAGAGTGTGTAAAATTCATTGTACCAGTTTACAATGACCCCAGACAGAAACAGGTGGTTTGGAAATCTTTCTCATTGTTTCTTTTGAATACAAACTTTCAGTAATGAGCTGTAGACCTTCAGATAACTTCCATCTTAAATTCCTGCTTCTCTGTTGCTCAATTTATCTCTACTTACCAGAGAGGTGTGTGTGTGTGTGTGTGTGTGTGTGTGTAATGGGGAGGGGGTGGAGCGCTAACATTGAACTTTTACCATTAGCGCACCCCACAGCTCGTATAAACACACATACCAGTCTGGTTTCCAAGGACAGGGAGTGTGTTGTTTGTGAATAATGTGTGCGAGGGTGCGAGTCAGTGTGTGGTCAGTCATTTCCATGTGACCGTTAGATTTAGGGCGTCTCGAACCCCTCTTTACTTTCTCTCCTCCCTTTCACTTGTCTCTCTTTTATTCCCGCCGAGTGTTTTTTTACATTCACAGCTCCTCACCTCCCTTCACTGGAGCACACAATGCAAAGCAAAGACCCCTCCCTTCCCCTTCCTCACCCCCACCCACACCAAAACCCCCCACAGTCTCAGAGAGCTGAATTACCTCTCTCAATGGGACATGGGGGGGGTGTGCAGCTGAAGCCTTAAAGGCCGTGGCTGCAGCGGGGGTCTGCAGTGAGGGGAGTAGACCACGCTTGCATGGGCGCACGTGGGGCCGGAGCGGCCTTTGTGTGGGCTGTCACCAAGCTAACGGGGCAGCTTTGTCCCGCCGGTGCTTTGGAGTGACAGCGACATTTATTTATTTACTATCCTCCGTTTTGGCGAGCAAAGTGCATGTTCACGCTCAGACGCACATCAGTCCGGGGTTACAGTCAAAGCGCCTGGCAAACTAGGCGGATAAGTGACTGGAGAGCTGGCATGTACACACACACACACAGACACACACACACACACACACACACACACACATATTGTGCCATGAAACTAACTCTACGCTACGTAAGTTTGCACCTTTGTCATGAAAGTGCCAGATTTTTCCACCCGGTTGGGTCACTTTTTATTGAACTGGGCAGGTACAAATTGTTTTGGTCTGACTGTGATCACTTCAGCTTCTTTTTGTACCATTTGGGCCACCATAGAAGGTTTAAGAGCCTGGTTTATTAGAGTTCAAACTTGTGAACGCTAGAACAGTTTTGTGTTGTTTGTTGTCCTGCTTGTAATTGTGCTTGGAGCTGCTCCTGATGATCACGGTCTCCACAAAATATACCTCATTTCATTTCATGAGTGTTACAGGACAGAAAAAATACAAAATGTGTTGTTTTATGGGGAGTCTGTGTGCTGCACGTACGGCTGCAGGGACTGGCAGGAAGTCAGACACAGAAAATCATAGAGACATCCAGTCAAAATAAAACACCCTGTGCAGACTCACCTGATCATAAAACCAGACAAAAAGGAAACTATGTAGCCTACTCATGGAGAACACACCAAAACAGCGTGGACACAATGTCACAGAGCCGTGCCCAGTGGAATCAAGGTGCTAGAGAACAAACACAGTGAAGCTTTTATTAGCTGTTTGCTCAGAAGTACTAATCTCTACATTTGTGTACAAATTAAATGTTGACATCCATCAGTAAGCCTTAGAGGTGTAGGTGACAGATTTTTCAAATCTGGAGAGAGCCAGGCTTTTTGATTGTTTATGCTAAACTAGGCTAATAGTCTCCTGGTTCATTACTTCATTCACATAGCTTTGACTATTTGGGTTTGTCCCCATCATATTTTAACTCCCCTGCACAGACCAGGTCCACATAGAAAAGATTTTCCCAGTTTGATGTAGAGGAACTTGACTGGCCTGACCTCAACCCCATCCAACACCTTCCAGATTAAGTGGAACATCGACTGTGAGCCAGACCTCATCACCCAACAACATCACTAATGCTCCTGTGTCTCAAGGAGAGTAAACGACACCAACCATATCAACAGTATTTGTTCAGACGCAGAGCAGTAAAAATGTCCCCTCTGTCCTTCTGTCCCTTCATTCTCTCCATGTTTCTGAGGGTGTGGGGTCTTGTTCATGGGGGCATTTATTTACAACATGGCAGCCAGGAAGGGAAAACAATTCAGCCAGTCTCCACCCTCTGGCTACACTGTCATTCTCCTTTAATGTGTACGGATGGTGGTTCTCACACTGAACAGGATGGGGTTGACGCCCGCTGGACCTCCTGAAGGGAGGGCAGGGAGACACAGAGTACCCTCTGACCTCCTCTGGACCTCCACGTAGTCTCAGTGAATGCAATCGAAGCACCATCACGCTCCACAGGTTCACTATGGGACCAGTTATAAAGGTAGATCAAGTCACTGGGGACAAATCTGAGGACGCATTATAATTTTTCCTCTCTCATCATTATGTCATACACATATATTGTATTATAAATCTGTATTAAGTAATGATCCTATCTGTATCAGCAGATTGTTGATGCAGTATGAATTGATTTTGGGGGGACTACGTTGGGTAAGCACAACAATCTGACAATACTATCATACTGTAGTTGTTAGCCAACAGTTGCACATCCAGCAGACACGTAGCAACATTTGAATTTGTGTTTGTGTCCACCTAATAACCGTTAAGTGCACCATTCACCCTGCTTTTAGCTCTGTTTTGGTCTCCAGCTAGTTAGTTTGCTGCTAGTTGCTAACTTTGACTGTCTGCCATCTGGTCCTGGGCAGTTGATGTACAGTGAATGTTATTCCATAAAATTAGCTGCCTGCTGAATTCTGAAACAAGGTTGATGTATGAGCTGAGAGTGAACCAAATCAGAAAATATCAGTGCACCTTTAAGCAGCACAGAATGTCCCCATAAAACACACTTACCTTTGGCTACAGATGATAGAACCATGTGCTCCCTCAACTTAAAATAGTGTAATTACCTGCTTTGTTTCTTGATTTGTCTTGACCCGTCTTTGATCGACATAACACAGCACTGTTTCAACCCAAAGACAGTCTTGGTGTCTGATAGCTGATTCTCTCTTCTCTGCAAAGGAAGTAACATGTTTTAGACTTCTGATTACTTTGGAATAAACAGAGGAAGAACTGATGATAATACGTTCTGGTGTACCAATTTCCTTCTACCACAAAGATATGCATGTTACTAGGTACACTCCTGCCACTGCCAATAAGCAAGGCATTGGTCTTTAAAGGGTTAGTTGGGACAGGTGAAATTAGAGGTGGGCAATCTGTTGGTTTTATATTGAGATCATGATCTAAGGTGTCTGCTTTCCAGATGAATCGTAGAGGTAGTGGTACTTCATGTTCTCCTACCTCTGTTTACAAGCTTCACATAATCTCATTAAGTGACCAATAGATTGATTGGATCTGATCTATAGTCTACACGGCATTTCAAAACAGAGAAAAAAATTGTAATTTAGATAGTGGAGTGTGAAATAGATTGTGATATGATTTTTGACCATATTGTCCACCTCTAGGTCAAATGCCGCGGACAAACTTGTGGCACTAATAATAGTGTAAAAAGAAATCCAAACGAGAACAATAGAAACAACTGGCAGAATACCAACATCAGTCCGTTTAGGCATATTACCAAATTAGAAGTCAGACACGAGCCCAAATCAACAGAACTGTTTCCTGTCACTGAAGTGAGCCAAGAAGTAGAAAGAAGAGCCAGGGAAAAGACAGCATGGTCAGTTCTCACACCCTCTGAGGTCTGACCCTCACACAGTCCACCACAGAATGGTCCCACCCTGACACCAGCAGCATGACAACAGGACAATATTACAGCGTCTACAGGACGGTTAGCTGAGCAGACTGACATGCCTCCTCGTCCATGTCAGACAGGTCATTAAAAGCATTATTCTGGACTGCACATCTGGGTATAATATGCACTGTTAGAAATAAAGTATGAATTCATTGGCTTCTTAATTCTCTGAAATCTACTTTTCTGTTTAGTTTAATTAGAAAGAACTGTTTTTGTTGGTGTTTTTTTAACAGCAGAATTTGAGACTAAAAGGAGGTTCCTTGATACGATCTTTGCAACTAGAGCTTATTACCGG
Organism: Argyrosomus regius; assembly: GCA_946959425.1. NCBI lineage: Eukaryota > Metazoa > Chordata > Actinopteri > Sciaenidae > Argyrosomus > Argyrosomus regius. The sequence goes on along the minus strand of OX336904.1, from coordinate 2,723,487 downwards.
GCAGTCTGAGAGTTCTTCTAATGTCTTGGATCTTGAACTGATAACATGCTGCTGCTGCTATTTGACAAAAAGCCACATACTGTATTTACAGAGCTAAGACTTAAGCAGTAGTGATTGATTTTCTCGGCCACTAAAGAAATAAAATAGTTGCATGTCATTCTCATCTCTTCCTCCACTCGTTTCTCTTTTCATTTCTCTACTGTCACTTTCTAAATGAAGTCATAAAATGCCCTCAAACATCTGAATAAAAAGTTGGTTAGCATGTTGTGTAAGAAAACAGCTGCTTTTATACACAGCAACGTTAGCATTCATTTGACGTTCATACATGTTTTTGTACACTTGGTGAACATCAGTTCTGGATCTTCAGCTGCTAAATGCTGCACTGTGTCCTCTAGCTACTCGCTAACTTTGTCTGCTGTTAGGTGCTGACAGGTAGCATGCAGCGTGTCTATCAGAGCTGTTTTGCTCAAAACTGCTGCCTGTTGCTGCTAGAAACTTGACAGGCCTACAGCACCTGGAGGTTAAAAAGAAGTTAAAAGAAGACATGAGTGGAAGTGTACAGTTGGTGCTTTATCACTATGAGTGACACCTTTCATGTGATTTTGTGAATTATGTCATTTTAAAATATTGAATAGCGAAGCTGTAATTAAGCCAGTTCTAATCAGAGTGAGTTATTTTCAAAGTTGTAATAACTAGTTAAGTAACCCGCCATAGAAGTAAACCAAGTAGGACAAAGTGTCTATGTTGTGTTGAACTGAGAGGGAGGCAGTGCAAGTGGATTTGACAGACTACAGGTGGTGTGTGTGTGTGTGTGTGTTTCTGGAGGCTGTGTGGTGAGGAATGCGTGGGTGAAGTAAAAACAGCCTTGGTACTGATAGCAGCAGGATCAGTGGGGGCTGTCGCCCGCTAAGAAACAGATGCATCAGTGACAGCCCGGGTCAGTCGGGGTCACACTGAACAAGATGCCACACCTGGGGGAGGGAGAGCAGATATTGAAGGAGAACATGACAGATTGATTTTGAAGACATCTTGCTTTAACAAAAACAAAACAAAAAAAAAGCTAATTATTGGCGGTCAGCTACAACTTACATGTTGTGTCAATTGGCAGCCATGCATCATCTATGGAAAAATACACTCAACTCGCAGCTGTCAGCTAAATTCCCCTAACATGATGTAATGTTGGAACATTTCCAGTTCCATAGATGAGGGAAAAATCCACCCATATCAACATAGTTTAAAAACAGCTTTTGTTGATGTTTGTTGCATTTCTGGGTGCAGTAATAGCAGAAAAACACCCAGAATTCAATGCAGCTACCCCAACTCCAATCTGTGTTTCTGTTCAAACAGGTTGAACACAACAGGTTCAGGGTCTGCCAAGTTATTCTGGCAAACTGAGAAAGGCCCTCGTACAGAAGATGTTATGTGGTGTCAGAAAACGTCCGAGCAGCCAGCAGCAACATGTTCTGTAGAGAGAACACTCAGCTCAATCAAAGGACTCGACTGAGCGGAGAACTTTGTCAGTCTTACTCTCTTAGTAAGTGTTTAGCAGGCTGAAGGCTGATAAGTGATGTGTCTGTGCTGAACATAGACAGGACAGGCTTGGCTCTACCCGCCTCCACTTGACCAGAACAGACTCTTATCTGCTAACTCCTCACAGTGTCCTAATGCTGCATTCACATGCTGTGGGAATTATGGCTTGAGTACTCACGAGCCGTCCCGAATTGTTTGACTTCAGTCAGTTTGAGGGAAACTTTAGAGTAATGAAGCCTCACATGCTGAACATTTGAGTTACTCTTTCTGAACTGAGAATTGGCTCTAGGTATCCATGAATAGCAATCTAGTAGTATTCTACTTAATGTCAAAAACTCACCATGAAACGACCTAAAACCATATACAGTGTGCTCGCTTATTTCTCTGCACCATGGAGCCATGGATCAATAAAACACATCAATCAGTTTTGTTGTTTATTTTGAAGTATTTTGTAGTAGAAAATTTGAATTTTTAGGCTCACTTGAGCTGATTTCTGCCTTTTTAAAGAGGTAATGGGCTTAATGGGAGATGGAAACACTCTTTTCTAATTAGTTCTGATGTAGCAAACATTTAAGTCACACAACAACTGCTTCTCCTCGTGGCTCCATGGCTCTACAATCCATCCATGATCGCCCCACACAGATCTGATGTAACCTTCCTTATATTAATACACGAAGCAAACTGTGGCCTAGCTGAAGTTTCGTAGACTACACAACACACTTCACCGAGATAACTTCCTGGACAGACAAAAAAAGGTTTTTGTCGCTTCCGGTGGGGTTTAAAGTCGCGTGGAGGACGGACCAAAACAGCGTCACATTTGCACCATGACAGAGATGTGCCTGGTGGGGTTTTGGCGTAAGTGGGTGGTACAGTCATTTGAGTCGAGTTGATCTTTCATTATGACTGGCTGCCTAGAATTTAGAAAAACATATTCAAAAATCTAAAATAACAGCACAGTTTAGAAAATGATTGGACATAAGGTAAAATGATTGTGATTTGTAATAATTAAGCTCCAATTGTGTTAAAACCTCATTATGAGGAAATATTACATAATGCACATGTCATGTAGAATGGCTATGTGTAAGTCAGTGTGTCACCATACATGTAGCTGTGTCTAGATGTGGGTGGAGGTCAGAAAGCGCAGGGGTGGGGTGGTGGGGGTGGTAAGACCATTGTTTTCTGGCCGTGGAATCAGGCAAGGATTGTTCACGGGGCACTCCAAACAGGCCATGGTCACGGGCGTGGCGCTTCCAAGTTTATTGTGTGCTGCATCCTGTCCTGATCACTATAAATAGAGAAACAGAAGAAGATGGAGCACTGTGGGTGAAGCTTACAGCTGTCCGACCCACAGGAAATCCAGGAACAGGGGTTGACATATCTTAACATTATACATAAAGGTGGTGCTTGTAGTGACAAACCCACGCAGAATTTTCACGTAACTCTGCAGTTCACCTCAGCCCTATGAAGCAGTTTAGCATCTTTCAGCTCATTGTTTTGGTTTTAGGATGCACACCTTTACTGTTCATTGCTTCATTCTCTCTCCTCTCATCAGCCTTGTTTCTAGCAGCTGCGTGCAGCTGTTTTCAGCAAAGAAGCTGATAAACCAACTGTACACTACCTGTCCAACACCAAACAACAGACGGACAAAGTTAGCAAGCAGTTGGAGAACATAACGAAGCATTTCACAGCTTAGACATTCATAAGTGCTCAGAAATACAACTCAAAATTTAGTGCTAACACTCCATGTCTGTGGAATGTCTTGCTAACATTACATAGCAATACAGGCAATAATGGTAATGTTGTGTTTTCAGCTTGTTGTGCTGCCCCCAAGTGGCCAAGAAAAATAAAGTTTAGGTAGATTTTTACTATAGATTGGTTTGTTTTTATATTTAATAATGATGTTTCTTTTTCTTTCTTAGGCTTCATATTTCACAGCGTCTGTTCAGATGACGTTAAGAATGTTACCACTGCGTTGAACGATACGGCTACCATCACATCTGTGCCAGCGATTGTGTCGACCCTTAGCAATGATACCACTGCGGTGGTTGCTTCTGGAACAGTTCCAATTGTTGATGCCACAACAAAAAGCGGAACTACGCAGATACCAGTAACTACAAAGTCAGCTACTGCACTCAACACGCAAGGACACACAGCTCCATCCACGACTGCAGTCACACCAGACGCCATCAAAACAACAGCAACTCATAAACCAGTCACTGGCATCCAAACAGCACCAACCACTCAGACCTCTGGTTCCGCCACTACTGTAGTAAAAGCTACCACTCCTCTCCTAGCTACAACAACCGGCAACAACAACAACAGTGTAGTGCGGCCCACCAACACATTACAGACTCTTACAGCCTCTGTACCCAGTAACACCAGTGGGACTGAAACGACCGTCAGGACATCAGCAAATAAAGCCAGTGTAGGGAAAACCGTGATCCCAATCTCGACAGATGCCCCAACAGTGCAACAGTCCACGGCTCACACCATCACCATCACTTTAAACACGAACCAGGTCAGCCAAAGAGGTAAGTACCCCTGTAAATCAAATCCACTGGATACACTGTGTAAAATGTTAGTAAAAACAGAATGCAATGATTTGGATAGGTTTTCGATGAATATTCAACTGAATACAATACAAAAACAAAATATTTAATGTTCAAACTGATCAACTTTTATAAATATGAAATCATTCTGAATTTGATGCCTGCAACACATTCCAAAAAAGTTTGGACAGGAGCAACAAAAGACTCAATAGTTGTTGTTAAATTGTGTAATGTTCAAAAAAACACAGATAAAAACAACGATATCAATTTGCATATATGAGTTTTAATTTGTATCATATTTGATACATCAGGTATTTTTGTGTCATTTATTGCTCATAGTTTGTTTATCTTAAACCACTAAAAACATATAAAACATTTTTAACCCATTAAACTTTGAGTTTCCTTTCAAATTTTTAATTTCAAACATACAAATAAAATGTTTTCCATATTGCCCAACCAGGGCCGCTGCTAGCTAATTTGGTGCCCTAGGCGTAATAGTTGTAATTGTTGTTGTGTCCTTTGTTAGTGTTGGTTTCTAGTCCATTCCTCATCATCACCTCTAACTGCTCCATGTCACTCTAAATATCTCAATTTCTACTCTAAATATAAATAATTATTCCATTTAAACCTTTAGTTAGTTTACTTAAATACGGAAAAAGACTGTATGTTGCTTTATTGAGTGCATAATGCATGAAATGCAATAAAATGATAATTGACAGATTTGCACATCAATTACCTAAAATACCTGCTGTATCAAATTTGATACACACATTTTCAACAAGGTTTTACTATAAATGAAGTTATGAAATATTAAGTAGTTTTACATTGCATCAGTTCATTAAATATTCCTATTGAAGTTTCAGTAACAATTTGAAAATTTTTCTCATCTTAACTTTTTCAAATTTGGCAAAAATATCCTTGAAAAACCACTGATTGACAGCAGCCATTTTGGGTGTCTCAATTGAAGGCCTTTTGGTGCATGAATTACTCATCCCCGGTGGATTATCCGTGCACTGCATGTGTCTGATTGTATACATCAGGTTTTTCAGGAAAAAAAATATCACACTGTTAATGTAGAGGTCTCCAAAACTCATGTATCAAATATGATACACTTGGCATTAAGATTCAGAGGATCCAGAGAAATCTCAAACAAGAAAAAAACCCAACACTAACACTAATGCCCATGACCTTTGACCCCTCAGGCAGCACCGCATTAAGAACCTTTATAAAGAATCTTACTATATGGGCCTGGGAACAGAAACAGTCATCTGAGATGGACGTAAAGTGGAAAAGTGTGTTGTGGTCTGACGAGTCCACATTTCAGTCTACACCACCATCTGGGGACGATGTGTTTACTGTCATCATGTTATCTCTGGTTGAAGGTACCGAGAAAACAACTGTGACAGCTGCAAGCCACGGACAGGCAACAACGGAGCCAGCTGGGAACAAAGGGACAACCAGCACCCCCTCCACCCTAACTAAGGAGGAACTTCCTGCAGCACAGACCTCAGGTACCACGGCTTCATCAACCATGACCATGCAAACCACCTCCAACTCGAGCTCCGCCTCCACTACCGCCGCGACCACCACCACGACCACCACCACAGCTCAGCAAAAGACGTTGTTGGTAAGACGTAGAGCTATGTTTGCTTGAACTTATCAGACAAATGACTCTCGTGTTTTTAGAGACTGACACATTTGTTCTCTGACTTTTTCCTGCAGTATTCTCTAAACAGCGGACAGGAGGTAAGATTTTGCTTTATTTTCAGTTCTGCATCTGTAAATCTGTTGCAGGCATCATACTGTTTCTATTCACAATACATGCGATAATAAACACAGTTCCTGCTCTGATTGTCATCGAGCCTCGGCTATTGTGCTGTCCATGGGAGGCAGGTCCACACCCTTTCCACCCCTTTCTTCACTGACATTTATTTCCAAAGGTTCCTTCAGTTTAAAGTGGCACTGCACTCGCAAACATGTTTTTTCTCAACACGCCATCTACTGTTTTAAATCACACTGATCTTTGCAAGGCCAGAGTCTTCTTTTTGGGACTTATGTCATGATAAGACGGTTAACACCATCTCCCACCTTTGAGTGTGAGATGCCAATCGAGACGTATCATTCACACGAGTTCACTCTATTTTTTAAAACCTCTAGTTAGTATTTTGGTAATATTTCTCCTGGGACTGGGAGTATCATAGTCTGTTAGGTCTTCTTCCTCTGTGCCAGAGAGCTTCATTGTTAAAAACCCATCAGTGAGTGATCCTTCATTACCATGAACACACACGGTTTATTTTTACTCAATCCCACACACGCTAGAGCACCAAATGTGATAAAAACTACAGATAGGATATTACTGAATAAATATTTCAGCAAACATTAGCTTAGCATTCATTTGGAATTGTGTTCCTGGCCACTTGATACATTTAAAACCATAATTCGCTCTCATTTTAGCTCTGTTTTTGGTCTCCTCCAACTCTTGAGGGAAATATCTGGTTCTTCTGCTGCTAAATGCTCCGCTATGTTCACCAGCTAGCAAGTCCGCTGGGCAGGTGTTGTACAGTGGGTTTATCAGAGCTGTTTTACTGATCAGATTAATTGAAGAGTCACAAATGGTGACACTACCCGTCAGGTTTCAAATCTTCAGTTTATCTAAATATCTAAATCTAAACTCTTCCTTTGAAGTGATATTAAAGTTATTACCCAAAATGTTCCTGTAAATGTCTTTTCCAGAGAAAATATTTGAATTAAATCTACTATATTTGGAGTTTTGTGTGTGTGCAGATCTTGCATGCAATGGATGATTTCAACCTTTGGTATTTTCAAGTTATGATATGGTTAGTGTCAACTAGTGCATAGTTGAGTAAAATGTGACGATAACTGACAGTGACAATGAAAGCAGTGTACATAACCTTTAACATCTTTTGTTATAGTTAACGTGCAACATTTAAATCTTTAAACTAGTCAATGAAAAGTGCAGTCCTTCATAATGATTGTAATAGTGAGCGGAGTAGTGAACATCGGAGATGAATACTTCCCACCAGCGGAGGTGGCTCCGGGTGGATCTCTGAGCTGTCCAGACTGTGTTTCCATCAACGGGACAGGAAGCAGTGAAACGTGCTATTAAAAAAAAAAGGATTCCAGTCCCTGGGTGGAAAAAGTGTCTTAGTGGGAACCTTTCCTGCCTTTCACTAGTTTCCTATGTTCTCACACCTCTTTCATATAATGTCTGACTCCCTACGCAGCACTGCTGTTGCATAATGCACCAGAAATAATCCACACATCACAGCACAGGAAGACATGACCTCAACCTTCCTGTCCAAACTCTGTCAGTCTGTCTGACAATAAAATATGTGACGCAGCATCGATCGATTTATTATGTGCATAGATGTTTACAGATGTGTCATTTTACCTTCAGTCAGAGGAGGAGAAAGAGATGGTGCAGGTGTGCAAGCGGCTGATGATGAATTTGCAAGATGGAAACTGCTCCCTGTCATGGCGGCACCAAAATGGCAAAATACAGTTTAACTCTGCGGAGATAAATGGCAAAGGTAAAGCACATTACTCACTTTAGAAAAGTTGAATGTGTCGGATTAAATTCAAGTTAAACAAAGTTTTCTACAAATGATCTGCAAACAAATGAACTGAAATGTATCTTACAGTGAAAACCAACGTGGCATCCCAGTATTATGAAGAAATCACCAAGGTAAGGGTTAATATAAGGATGGTATTATCAGTACAAGTTACTCCACGCACTACGATGTGAAAAGAAGTCATTCTCATGTTGTTTTCCACTTAAAGAAACCAACAGATAACAAAACTCTGATAGCCATCCTGGCCTCCTGTGGAGCTCTGCTGATCATGATAGTCATCCTCGCTCTTTGTGCCTCCCACCACCGCAAGCCGTACAATGAGAACCAGGTAGGTGGATGACTTTCCTGCTCAGACACAACAAGAGGCTTTTTCCCTTTGGCCTGTGGGAACAGAAAAGTGTGACCATGGTCCATCTAGTGGCTAGCAAGTTAGCAAACATTGTCTCACTCAGGGTTATACTGCAGCCCTGAAGTAGATATCAGACCACCTTAACAGAAAGGTGTCCAATCTTTACATAAAACTACGGAAGCTCCAAGCGTTTATACATTCATTCATTTTATTTCATTTTTCTCATGATAAGTTATTTAATTTGTTTTCTCAAGATCTCAAGTTATTTATGTCATTATGTCGAAATAACAAATGTTGTTATCCTGAGATAATAACAGGTAATTAGTTAAACAAAAAGATAGCATATGAAATTATTGCAATTGCAGCATTTTCCTGCTGATTTCCTGCAATAATTTCATATATTTGACTATTCTTTTGTTTTCTTGAGATCTCAAATTAATCATAGCATTATCTCGGGAAAACGTTTTGTTATCAAATGCTGCCTTGATATTTGAAAATAACATAATAACCTTTGTCTGGAGGTTTGCAGTGTTACACAACTTTCCGAACACACTTCTTTTAGAGAGTAGTACTTGGAACACTGCAAACACTTCATGAGTGAGTTATTACAGTAATCCATGTCAATGTTTGAAGCTTGTATCATAGAGACCTTATTTCCAGGACCTTGTCCTACACTCAAGTAAATAAAACTCAACATCACAAACGGCCCCCATCAGATCTAACAGCCGTAATAATGGCCATCAAATATAAATATTTATTAGGTTTTTAGATTTTGTCCTAATTTCTACAGCAACACCTGACGGAGGAGCTGCACACGGTGGAGAACGGTTACCACGACAACCCCACGCTGGAGGTGATGGAAGTGCAGTCAGAGATGCAGGAGAAGAAGATGACGCTGAACGGAGAGTTCAACGACAGCTGGATCGTGCCCATGGACAACGTGCTGAAAGAGGACATACTCGACGAGGAGGACACTCACCTGTAGAGACGACCAGGGACAGAATAGAAGAAGAATAGAAGAAGACGACGGCGACGGGACAAAAGAAATCCACACTTCTTGCCCCATGCCAGCCTTATCCACTCACCTTACACTCCTGACTCGAGGATTCTTGTCCCTGCAGCCTGTAGAGACTTCCTCACAAAGAAATATAGAACTCACAAGCTCCCATTCGATTTATTCTTACTGTGTTTTCTTATGAAAAAAAAAAAATGTATTTGTGGATGAAGCACCAATGAAACTGTGCACAGTGACCTTGGAAACTTAAATATATTTCTGTCCACTAAACCAATCACTGATGTGCCTATACAGTAGTATATATTGTTATATTATATTTGATAAGTGTGACTTCCTACAGAGCACAATTCAAAATACGTCATTCAAAAAACTCAGTAAGTGCCCCAACCCCCGAGAGGATTGTGCCTTTCCTTCTATTGTAATCATAGAAAAAGCTGATTTGTACGCCAGCACCTGTAAATAGACTATTTTTATGTTCTTTTCTGCAAACGAGGAAGAGCAAGGTGACGTTGCAAACTCAACACTTTGCTCTGGAGGCCCAAGAGAAAGAAGATCAGACAGAGAGGTAACAGCAATGTCAGCTGCTTCGGCAGTTCTAGAGTTACTAACTTAGATAGATGACCTCAGGATACTTCAGAGCGTCCTGGTGAATTTCCACTACTGCATGTCAGCTATAAGGGAGCTGTCTGTAACTGGTGCAACTGAGCACTAACCTTATTCATAGAAGAAGAGAATGTCCACAGAGACATTGCTTCAAGCAGATCGTCTTCAGAAATAAGACAATTAAAGTGTTTTAATCCACACTGACATATATTGACCTGAGGGATTGGCTCGTGACTTGCCATACTTGGAGGATGTCTCTCAGTATTCCTGCGAGGCTTACCTTCTTTGTTTAAATGCCTGATTTTGAAACTCTATGAATATATCTGTTTGGTTTTTCATCTTCTGTCTTATTTTTGTAGTTTTGCCCAACATTTCTATTAGTTAAAAAAAACAAAAAAACATTGTACCTAAAAGTATTTCCTGATTTGGAGATAAAACTGTGTGTACCCAACTGTGGTAAGTACAGTGGGTCAAGTTTAAGCTCTGCGCAAACAAAGATTGCAAAAGGTGGCAGAGTCTTGTAGCTTGGAAAAGAGACTATGTAAGAAGAATTAATATTCCTCTTTCAAGCTGAATTCATAAGCAATACAACATACCCTTGATTACTACAGGGGTTAGCTACATTAGGCTTATATGGTCTGGTATGACCAGTTGCATAGGGCAGATAACTAACATGATGAAAATGGAACAAAAGAAGCAACATAACTGAAATGAAGAGAAGCATGATGATTCATTATCCTGTAATTACATAGTCTCACTTTAAAGAAACACAAATCACAGCCTGGTCTATATGAGTTTGGTTATGAAATAAGTTTAGCTAATGTGTCTGGTTGTCTGACTGCTCAGGTTTCATGCCACGTTGGACTGTACAATATAATAAATACTGATAGGAGTGATGATAAAACTACTAAAAATTACACAGGTTGTAATAAGGTGGACACTGTATATTAATTCTTTTCTGAAGAGAAAGAAACATTTATCACTCTTGGATGTTCAATAATTATTTTTATGGGTCAAGCTGGACAACAGGTTGAGACTGTCATATGTACACTTCTGTCACAAACATGGCAGCTTCTCAATAACTCAAATATTGGCAATAAAAATAATAGATGCTGATTTTGTTTTTTAAAGCTGATATTGGTCCATACTGATATGTTATTAACTTGCAAACACTGTAAATAGTTGTTTTTCTGTTCTCACTTGCTGATGCTGGAGGGGTGAAGATGTTAAAACCTTCCCAGCAGAACCTGAGCACACGTTTGTATTCTCATTCTGGGTTCTGTTCAGTTTAATAATTTACTTCCCTTTAAACCATTTAAGAAGTTAATATATATTTACTTTTATATAAGAATCCATCACCTTGGGCACTCCAATCCAACTTTTTTATTTTAAATTGTGTGTGTGTTGTGTGTGTCTACAATCTCACTTTTATTATAGCTGTGCCATTTTCACCAAAGTACGTTACCAGTATTTTATGTATTTATGGTTTGTTTGCTGCTGAAGGCAAACAACAGGGGTCTGACACACTGGAAGCTGTAAATTGTCGATCGCCTCGGCGGTCATGTTGTTTTACCTGTTCAGATTTGCAAATAAAAGGGAAGAGTTTTTCCACTTTGTTCTGTAGTTTTTCTTGTTCTGTGAAGCTGTTGCTGCACATGGCCACTAGAGGGCAGAAACAACACAGGAGGGCAGGAGTTATGAAAACCTGAACAAAATACAATCTTTATTCATTATATACATTACATACAATGCAATACTACAAGGCTTTCTACACATTCACTGTATCCACAGAGTAGTGCTCACTGATCGGAGAGTACCAGCCTTAAAACTCCCTCTAACCACCCAGGGGTCGAGAGAAGGGCGAGATGGAAAGAACAAAAACAAAACAAAAAAAGACAGAAAATGAAAAGATAACACTCCATCCAGCAAACATTATTGTGGAGGATGTTTGCCCTAAAATAGCAAAAAGAAAAGTAGTATTTGGCATTGTGTTTTTTTTCTTTTTTTTTCTTTTACAAAGGTGCTTTTCAATTAGTCTTTTAAAAGAGTTTTCTTCTGGCACAAAACAAAGATAAACGCTGTGGCAAGCATGGTGAGCCCGAAATATCGTCAAAATATCATGAGTAATCCCTCGCTTAGCATTGTCCTTTTCTGAGCTACACATTCTTTTTTTTGTTCTGGTCTTCTTTTTAAGTCACTGATCTGTTTCCATTCAGTCAGTATCAGGGCAAAATATACATGAACAGACACCAACGCACATCCCATCCTCCAACAAAACAAACATTAATTCTCTATCGTGGTAAATTGGTACAGGCTTCACTTTCCTCAACTCAAATTTAGGGAATGAAATGTCGTCTGTCTGAGTGCCAGGCAGCCTCTATCGCTGCCTGACGATGCTAAACTGTGTGAGATAACCTGAGTGTGAAGGTGGAGCGTTGCTGAAACTGGCAGATAATGGAAACACACCAGCGAGGTTATTTACAGTGATGATCGGCAGCAGAGCAGCCAACAATCACGGTAAACAACATCCTGAGGAGATTTGACATTTTGTACAATAGTGCACTTAACTGAAAGTTCTCTGTTTAAGCATAACTAAGCACATTATGAGTTTAATACCACAACAAAGCAAAGCGACGCCTCCCAGCTGAATTTATTCAGGAATTCCACGATAAGCGCTTTCAAAAGTAAAGCAAACATTTCCATTCAGACGTGTTTCACTTGCTGTAAATAAACAGCTCATGTCTGATTTAAAGGACCATACCACAGTTTGTTTTTAGCTCATTTCAAATCATGTATCTTTAAAGGAAGAGTTGCCCAAATTTCCAAAAGTCAGATTTGAAGATTGACACCACGCTCATGCCTGCAAGCCAAATTCAAAGCGATGCCAACTTGGCATCAAGACTGAAAAAAGGGGTACACGACTAGAATGGCTCGGTCTAAAGGTGACAATATCCACCTCTCACAGTAGAGGTTTAACAGGAGTTCATGTACTGAACTATGTTAGCCAGGCACAGTAACTTCCTGTCGATGGCACCGTGAGGCTGTCAGATAACCAGCAGAGACTGGAGTGTGTTCATGAGCTTTCAGGGGGTGACGAGGCAGATTTGTTAACCTCGGACACGACCCGGCCGTTTCTCCCCACATGTACAGTCTTGATGCTAAGCTAACTGGTAGCTTCATATTTTTAGTGTATCAGTTTTGAGTTGTGACATACGTCACAGTGAGTAATGTCTTGTTTTGTTTGTTCGTATTATTATTATTATTATTGTTTATTACTCTGCTAAGTTACAAGTCTCATCCAGCAGCTAATGTTGGCAAACGTTGTTGTGTAACTGACATTACAGCCTTTCATGTGTTATCGTTAGTCACAGAACTAAGCATCTGAATTTATGAAGAACATCACTGTCCCTTTAACTATATATTATATAAGAACTACTGTACATACTTGTTACTGTTATCACAGTATTTCCAGAATATTTTAACTTGTTTCTCAAGTAATAAAACTGCTTCCTGATCTTGATAAAATGTCTTTGCTTAATTTGTGTGACATGAAAGAGTTCTTCTTATTTTTACACAGTAGTGTTATTTTATATTTTTCTTTTGTGATATTTATTATTTATTATTAGTATTTATTTGTTAAGTTGTTTTTCTTCAGCTCCCTGGATGAAGAAATAGAATCACATCTTGTATAAGAGTTTAAAAGTCTCGCAGTGATGAAATATTTCTTTCTTTGGAAGAGTCTGGAAATACTCAAACAGCAACAAGTGTTGAAGGAGCTTTTGGGATTTCAGCTTGCTAATATAATGATGACACATTTGACAAACAGAGGCCAATATTTAGGACGATGTAGTCGAGCAGAATGTTGCAGAGGCTCACTTTTACTTTACATGATTTGTAATGATATGGTGTTCACGATGAAAAATACCAGTATGGTCCTTTAATTTCAAAATAAGGGCATTACATGTAAATCATGGTCTGTAAAATGCTACTAAAGAGTGACTCATAGGTAAACTAACTTATGTCTGATCTCAAGTCTCAGTAAACGCTGAATTTCACTCTGATTACGGATGTAACCCCCCGCGATTAAGTTACACACTGAACAAACCATCTCTGAACCCCTTTCACACTGACCTAATGATGTCCTCGATGTTCTTCAAGCTCGTAGATAGAAATAGTACTGATCCTGTACATTACACACTTATGTACAAATAGTGGTTAACAGTCATAGCAGGTTTGCCAGGGATGTCAAGTCACGCAGTGTCCTGATGTTTCTAAACGTAGGACCGGGAGAGACAATCACTTGTTGCTTTCACCTGACCAATGAACGCTGGGTAACAATCCGTAAGTGTCTGACTGAGAGTCACGGAAGACGATAAACAAGAAAACCGACAAACTGAGTGACCAGTAAGCACCGATGTACACAGACTCCTAAATGATTTGGTGACAGCAGAGGTAAACTTTTCAACTTTAACTCAAAGCAGGCGACTGCTCAGCACTGCCGCTTTGTGAGCTCACGTCCTTCTGAAGTGTCCTTGAACAAGACGTTACAACAGATATCTGACACCACGTGACGGGACTTCTTTTTTTTTTTTCTGAAACTGTGAAAGACATTCCTGTTAGTGTTGGTGGTGGACTGACAGTTGAGCTACAAATCAGCAGTTTCACACTCTTCCTATGTGAGTAATTCAAGTATCATGTTATCAGAAACAATAAATAACTTTCTGAACAGAGCTCCTCTGGTGTTCAGTCTTTGTAGGATGTGTTCAAAAAAAAAAAAAAAAAAAAGGATGTAACAGGCAGACAGTGTGTGAACCAAAACCAGCTCATGTCTGTGATCAATTTATACCATGGCCACTCAAAGTTGTAGATTCTGATTGGCTGGCAGATGTGATCTAACTAGTAACTGGACAGTAAAAGAACAGAGTTTAAATGATCAGAGAAGGCAGCCACAGCGAGGCTTAGCTAAAGAGCTTTGTGTGTCCAATAACATATTTAAATAGCTCAGTGAGAAATTTGTTTGATATTTGAGTGAATCTGGACGTCTGGGTTAACAAACAGTGGGAGGAGGAGAGAGCAACACAAGAACACAAGCAGAATTCTGAAGTACGGGGAGTAGTTTTCAGAAAGGCGGGATCACACTGTGAGGCTGAGCTAAATGCTAACATCAGCATGATCTTTAGCAGGTATAAAGTACAGCTGAGGATGATGGGAATGTCAGTAGTTTTGCAGTAAAGTTTTGGACAGAAACTTTGAGAGTTTTGGGGGCATGAATGTCCAAACCACATTTGATAAACCGTATGGTTTGTACATTCAATACATCCTCTGGGAACCGTGAATGTGTAAATATGGTGGACTTCATGGTAATCCACAACTGTCAGCCTCATGGTGGCACTACATGACACATCAGTAGGTTATAACTCTCGTCATCTGTTCATGAGTTGTTGAGATATTTCAGTGTGCTGAACCAACATTGCCAACATCAACATGAGTAACTTTTAGTTATGGAAGTAAAATACCAACTAGTGTTCATAGTTTGATGATTTAGGGCATTTTGTTGTGGCCATGGTATACGTGCTTGTACATTACATGGTTGTGACAGATGACAGCTAGGCTACGCTGGTTCTACTGACGCTGCCGTTTACGTCACAAATCTGTTCAGGGGACACATTACGGATTTTTAGGGAAAAAGAAAAAAATGATTTCACTCATTAATTCATCACACTGAAGGAACATCCTGTCATCACTCTGAATTGTCAAACTGGATTACTGGCACCAGCACTTCATTCACACACGCACACCAATTGTTTTCTTCCAAATGAAGTCAGAATGAGTATTAAATGTAGAGCCAGAAAGTTACTATATGTGGACCCTGACCTTTGGATGAAGAGGGACGAGAAAGAACACGATCCAGCACAGAATCTGCTCCAGAAATGTCCTATATGTATATTTACATATTCTGTACAGCGTTTACTTAGAATGAAGTTACAGTCCATTAATTACTAAGGGAAAAAAATATTCATTGTGTGTCTCCTGTAGGAAATCCAAATTTACCACTTTTACAGGGATAACAACCAAAAAGATAAAAAGGTATATTTAGATATATATTAAACTTTATCTCATAGAATCATTCCTCTATTGTTCATACAACACTATTACATTTTTGACTTTTTTTTTTGTGTGTTTTTTTTTTGCCTTTGCGTTGCCGTCACGATCATAAATAGGGGTACGTGTTACAGGAAGGCAAGCTGACCAAATCATCAAGATGAGCGTTTACGTGACACTTTGCAGGAGCGATGCTGAAATTTGACCAAAAGAACGGTGGAGAACGGCTTGTACCTGTGGAGAGTGGAGCGGTTACCCGTGTTGCGGTCGCACCGTCCTGACTTCAAATAAATTAAAATGGTGAATGTGAACTTAAACCTTCGTAATAATTGGTCTGAACAGGCGTCATCGGTTTTGCTTCGAACATGTGGTCGACTGTGTGGGTACAGAACAGAAATCCAACGACAAAAAGGAAAAAATCTATGAAAAACGACTGCAAACAAATGCGAGCAAATCCTCTTTTTTTGGCCTTAACTTTTCTGGGGTGGAAAAAAGTGAAAATGAAAAACACAAGCGATGTTTGGCAGAGTTTAGAGGGGCTTTACGTGCTTCGTCAGCAAGAAAAACCAAAGGGATGTCTTGGGAAAAGGAAAACACACACACCTCAGGTCGTGGAGTTTCGCTCAGATACCACAGTGTTGTTTCAAGTGTGTGTTTAAGGACCGTCGCCGGACAGCAGAAGGTTCCAGATGAAGTGTAATCCCACCCGGAGGGTTCAGGAATATAGAAAAATAACTGGATTTCTGTCTCCTCCATCCCATCAGGTGCTTGGATGGGTGGGTTGTTCAGTCAGTCCAGTGGGTGAGGTGATGGGGGAGGGGTGGGTTGTGCCAGTGGGGTGAGAAAGGGGGCTAAAGCGTGATGAGATCTACCAGGTTGCCCTTGGGTGGAGTCATGCTGTCAGGGAAGAAGTTGACGAGCGTGTCGAAGAGCTGCGTCCGCTGGGCGTACGTCTGGTCCACGTCAGAGAAACCTGAGGGGAGGGACAGGAGTGTGCTGATTTATTTCAAGACCAATGGTGTGTTTTCACTGGTGTACATGTGTAAAGCATGAACTGTGAGCGTGTCAGGGGCTGCTTTAAACCTCAGACAGATCAGGGTCTTACCCAGAGGGATGAAGTCGGAGCTGGACTTGAAGAGAGCCGAGGGCAGAAGCTGGAACTGAAGCACAGAGCAAACGTCTGACATTAGACGGTGGTGAACAAACAAACAAACAGCCACAGCAGATGAAGCTCCGGCTGCAGCGGCTGCTGTAACCCTCCTTCAGCATACAAATGAGGGCCGAACAAACCTTCTCATCACACATCCGACCGGACAGATGGTGGTTAGAAATTACAGCTCCGGCTCTGAAGTAATAGAGCTTCTGCATAATTCACACACCAAGACATGTTCAATATTCACACAGGTCGTTTATCCACATTTCCTGACTCCATTAACCTCCCTGTCTGTCAAACCTTTTACACCACACACCACCTCAGGAAATATTACACTCTTTAAGTGCCACCATTATGACAGACGTTAAAATACAGAGTAGGCTGACTCCATTCAGCTACAGAGAGTTTACACAGGAGGCAGGTTTATCTCGAAGATTATTCATTATTATTAATTATTGATTGACTGTTGCTGTAGGAGTCACTGACATAGTTACTGTCTGATTTAACCACTAGGGGGAGTACTGTTTTCCTTTCATGAGTTAGATCAGGACAGATCAGTGTGATGGAGAACACACGGTTCTTACCGTAAGCCATCGACTACAAGCCAAGTCATGAAACTGCAGGTTTACTTCTTCACATCACCCAGAAGGTGGATATTTGATTTATTCGTCTCTGATGGATATGAGTCATGAACACCATCTGCTGAAGTGACTCAGCTGCTGAATTCTGAACAGAACCAGAGCTTATTTGGTGGAAACATGGCACTCCTGATCTGCACTTCTCTTCTAATATTTTGTTTTTAAAGCGTTCATTTAACCTCCACTTGCTAGCTCGCTGTCACAGTTTAGTCAAGTTATTTTCTTCTTGTTTCATAATGCTTACATTCAGCACAAATAAACACACCCCTCATCACCTCCACACCCTCTCACACTGCAGCCTTAATATTACAGGAAATGCTAAATTTATTTTAAATGACATTCCAGCGATCTCTGTTCATTTTCATTTAAAATCCACCTTCGGTACATGAACCAGAGTTTGTAACTCATTTCACATCTCTATACACATCCATCCCTGTGCTCCTCCTCTTTCTTTCTCTCATTTTTATTTCATCTCTATCAAAATAAATGAATAAATAATATTTACAGTACCTCTTTGGTCTCATCAGGGTCTGTGTGGTCCACCGTGAGTGAAAGGTCGTTCTGCAGGTATTTTAGTGCACTCAGCGGTTCTGATTGGGCTTTCTCCTCAAACCTGGCCGATCAAAACAAACTGATGGTAAACATTGTGTGCGCACAGACGGGCTGCAGCTACAGCAGAACAACACTAGATGGCAACAGATGCACGACAGAGATCATCAGTCGTCATGGTGACCGGGATGGAAGATTCCATGGCCTTTCTTTGACTTTTCCATTATCGGATCACGTGACATTATCAAGTCTAACCTGACTACAGTTGCTACCGCTCTTAACAAGTGTACCAAAACAAAAACAAACGTCTAGTGGCAACAAGCGGTGATGAATATCCTCCGGATATTAACATTAAACACACGCAAGGAACTTTTAATCAACGTGTGCGGATCTTCTTACTCTTGTAAACTTGGATGACGGTGCATTAATCACACAGCAGGACACTGGTCAATAACAAAACAGCTGAGGTAATTGTTCTTGTGTGCAAATTAACACAAAGTTGTAACTACAAATCACTCCTTCAGACCAACACTGTTTTAAATTACTGTGACTGTTTTAGGAAACTGAGCTGTGACTGTGAGTAATCATTTCATGTGTACTGCCTAAGGGCCAAATTCAAAGCGTTCCCTGTGGGCCGCGGCCGGTGGAGCTAATTGCAGCCGTTCTGCTCAATGTTTCAAACCCCACCAGAACCGTCGCGGTCCAGTTCAGAACGCTGTGAGCAGCCCGTCAATCTGCACAGAGCAGCTCGAGCTGGCCGGAAGTCAGACACAGAAACAGCATAGAGAATCCGTTGATTTTCAAAATAAAACACCCTGTGCAGACTTTACATGTTTAGCAGCACATAAACCAGGAAAATGACCAAATCTGAGCAAGTTAACAAAGGCTGCTGGACAAAACGCTTCTGAAACGCTTCAGCTGGGGTTTGAAGTCACGTGGAGAATGGACTAAAACAGCTACGACATGACGGAGATGTGCCCAGTGTGTTTTGCCATAAGCCTATTTATTTGTTGTTGTCGTACTTATGAACTATTAGTAATTCTTTGGCTTCATTCAGAAATACATTTTACTGGGATTGCTCTTTTATGATGATATGTGACAAATAATAATCTGTTTAATAATGTCTGTATTGATGCATTAATAAAAGACACAGCATGGCGTGGTGTTGTGGTGTTCCAGTGGCTGCTGGGATTTAAACATAAACAGATAAACAAACACAGACCTATATTTCCTGATGAGGTATCTGCAGTGGCGGAGCAGGTACTCCTTGGAGGGCCGACACAGTTTGAGAGACCAGAAGTCATCGAGGCGCATCTTGGGAGAACAAGACTTCCCGGGGTTTCCACCAAACAGGTAATGAACCTGGAAACACACACACACACACACACACACAAAAACACACACACACACACACACACTGTGTTGTAACAAACAGAAAACCTAAAAACACCAAAACAAATTCCAAGAAAATGAGTCATCCTCTTCTTTCCAGTTAAGAATTGAACTGTTCTCCACTCTACAGTTTTGTTTTGATGAATGCAACCAAAGCACACTTTATGAATAACAGTGCTGTTATATCTCACCTTCTCTGTCAATCTGAAAACACTTTCAAGTTAACAACTCACTCCTATCAGCATGCTGCTGAGGTTTGTTTAACTTGGGCTTATAACAATTGTTTGAGATTGGGATCATTTTTTTTTAAAAAAAGACGGTAACGGTTTCTTTTTTCTTTTTATGTCAAGACTTCTGATTTGTTCATTTTGAAGAAGTGTTGTGTGGATAGAGAATCTGCCATCTGAACATCAGAAGAAAAAAAGAACAAATTTAACTATGAATGGCTCATCCTTCACTGGCTGTGTAAGGAGTCTGACATTGTTCTTGCAGATGAGGAGAAAAGGCTCCGTTTAGGAGTTCACGTAGCAGAAGACAGCTGTGATCAAGCACAGCCAGGTGTGTGAGAAGACAGCATGAATTAAAACCTGACAAAAGCTGAGCTGCAGCTCCAAAAACTGGTTTGGACTGTTACTATTTGAGTGTCAGTCATAAAAAAAACTGTGTGACAGTGAACTAAATAAGAGTGTGTGTGCGAGTCTGAGGTGTGTGTGTGTGTGTGTGTGTTACCTTGTGCATCTCATCATAGACCAGCTGGTGTGCAAAGCGTGGACACGGCTCCTCCTCCTGCAGAGCTTTACTCGGGTTTTCTTTCACTGCCTGATCGTTCTTATACACACATGACCTGAGCACAAATACACACACATACACACACACACACACACAGAAATGTAAAAAGAGAAGTGAACACATATTTATATTAGTAACGAAAAGGAAAAAAAACACCTAAACACTTCCTGAAGCCCTCAAGGAAAAGATGGTTAAACAAATTCAGTTTGTTATGCATGGATATACACACACACACACACACACACACGTCAACATAATGCTTCAAGTCTCTCATTGACTTATTTCACCGGACACTCAGTACAAGAACAGCTACTGAAATCAATGTACTGGAACAGAGAGGGCTGCAGCCTGTTCTTTCACAACCACTGATCCAAACATGACATGTGCACGTACATGCAAATACACACACACGCACACGCAGAGTACATGCAGTTCCCTGGCGGAGGGCTGAGAGGTCAGGAAACGCTTTCAAACACTCTGCGGTGATGACATTTGTACAAAAATGTTGACGAGTTGAGAGTGTGTGTTGTTTGCATGCATGCTCTCTGTTATCTATTGTGGTGAAGATCTTGGCTCCGAAGAGCTGTTGTGTGTGAAAAGTATTTCCTGTGAGAGTGTGTGTGTGTGCGCACTCTCCTCATCTCATTGCGGTGGTGACAGCAGTGTGTGTGTGTGTGTGTGTGTGTGTGTGTGTGTGTGTGTGTGTGTGTGTGTGTGTGTGTGTGTGTGTGTGTGTGTGTGTGTGTGTGTGTGTGTGCGCGTGTGTGTGTGTCTATCTCTCGTTCTGTCTCTTACCAGTTGTTGCGGGCGATGTCGTAGATCCAGAAGGAGTTGCGGACGTTCTCCTCACGTTTGTCCTTGTCCTTGCTGAGGCCCGACAGGACGTGAATCTCGTTGAGCTCAGGGTCGATGGTGGCTCTCTGGGTGAAGCCCGTCATCGGCACTGTGGAGGCAGCAACGGTGACGATAAATCAACAGGGAGGTCCACACAGAAATAAAAACATTTACTCCTCAGGTAGATCGGATTCAGCTCAGATAAGACAACATTTAAAGTTACCCAGGTCAGTACTTGTTGTTAGCATGGAGGAGTGTGAATACAGGCGTGAGTGTGACAAGTTCCATTAATAATAAAACTCCCTAAACTGGAAAGCAAAAGGAAAGTTAAAAAAACACGGCAATGCAGCCATGGCAACAAGGCCCGGCAGAGACCGAGTGAACTGCATGCAAATGAAGACGGGTGTGATGGAGAGAGGCAGACACACGCTGTTGTTCTCCTGTTATTACAGCAAGCCTGAGACCTGCTGTGGGTGGAGCAAGGCACGAAAAAATGACACGAGGGTTCAATTCAAATGACAGCTCCGATGTAAACAGTGTATGTGTGAGCAGCAGGCGGGGAGCATGTCACACTTACTGTAGCAAGCTGCAAGATCATTTACCAGAGTTCCTTATAAGTATATACAATATACACATACACAGTATACATATACATACTGTATATATACATTCATATATACAGTCTAAGTTCACTTCAGGCTGAACAATCATAGGAAATGAAGGAAAGCTGCAACATAATTATAAAAATCTGAATCCACATCTCATTACACTGAATTTCAATTAACAGTCAGCGACACTGTCATCTGTTCAATTATGAATACAGTTCTAATAGTTTTGAAATGATCAAAGCTTGCAGCCTCACTGATCTTTTTTCTTTCCCTCATACAAATTCCAAAACCTGAACTTTGTTTGTACTGATACGATACAAATGTATGATCATTGCTGTATGGTTAGTATAAAAACATGAACACATACATACAGAGCATGAACACCATAGAACTTTTTGTTTTATTTAGCTAGCTCTGGTTAACGTTACCAAAAAGAGCTCCTTTTCTCTGCTCTACAACAGTAGTTGCCAGTGGTCAATACTTTAGTCAAACCCCAGAACTCCTCTCAGGTTGACTGCACAGTCTACACAGTTGCTCTTCTCATGATGGTAACTCTATCTTCTGAAAATATTCATTATGTATGTATGATATTCTAACAAACAAAACTTTATTGCTGTTTTACTCCCACAAATGAGATGAAATGTGAATTTTAGTACAAGCAAACAAAGAATTCTACCCTCAACAACATGAGTCTTATTTAGCTCAAACTTCACTTCAGTGCCATTTGGTTTGGATTTATCCAGCTTTCAACTTCAACAGGTTAAACAGTGAAGTTTCGAGGACTGCAGTGTCCAGAGGAAAGATGAAATTTAAAGACTGACAGCTTCAAGCTCAAATACAGGAAGAAAAAGACAAAAGTGAGCACATCACTGCCAAATCAGGATGATTTAAAACATCTTTCCTCAGAACATTTGAAATGTTACACTGTGCTGCCCTGCGGTCGACAACATTAATTAAATACAGTGGTATCATCTAAATCAACATAATTAGACTCAAACTCATAGCTGAGCAGAAAGACAGTCAATCAGACAGACAGACAGACAACCAGCTGGACGTCAGTTCTCCCACACAGAGACTGGGGTTACAGGTCAGCACACAAGATGCCGCTGCGGCGCTGAGCCCGGCCCGAGTCGCGGCACACATCGACATGTGACACTGATTATGAGACAGAGAGAACTGTTTGGACTTGCTGTTTCCTTCCTGCCAAAACACATTCTGTTCTTTCTCGCTCGGGTTCGCTCGCACGCACATTTCAATTGTTACATTTTTTCCTCGCCCACGTTTTCACTGCGTCCACGGGCTCGCTACCTGCCCGGCTCTGGCAGGACAGAGGTGAGCGGTCGGCAGATGGAGGTCTATTTATATAAGGTGGAGCTGAGAGGGCGACGGAGATCTCAGTCAATCTGTGTGACGGGGCAGGAAGTGTCTCACTGCTGCCGGAGCTTTCTAAGCGGGGGAATCTGTCACATCTTATAACCCACAACCACACAGAGAGAATTAGACTGTGAACGCAGCAGTCATGATTTTGCCTGATGGAGCCACAGGTTGAAGTTAAACAACACCCATGAGGGCTATCACAGAGGGGGGTGAGGGCTGACTCACTGACATGCATGCGCATAAATTACCCCACAAGCCACAAACAGCGGTTTCACGGTGCCTCCACATGTAGATTTGGACAAATAATTCTTCATCATTCAAAAATATTCTGCACAGAAC
The DNA here is from genome assembly GCA_946959425.1 of Argyrosomus regius. Taxonomy (NCBI): domain Eukaryota; kingdom Metazoa; phylum Chordata; class Actinopteri; family Sciaenidae; genus Argyrosomus; species Argyrosomus regius. The sequence goes on along the minus strand of OX336904.1, from coordinate 2,700,067 downwards.
TGTAATTAACATCATTCTTGGTTCTTTTGCACATAAATCTCACTTCAATACATTTCAAGTAGAATAATAGAGCATCATCAAGCACAGAGTCTCAGCTGTGACTTTATGCTGCCACTTTGTCTGTATTAGCACACTTCGCACAGCCCCTGCGACAGTTCTGCCTACAGGGCAGCTACCCAACACTCCACCACCGGAGTCAGGTGGTGGTATAGAATGAAAGCGCCCCAACACACTCTGGAGTGATTGTAACTGTGAGGAACAAAAGGAGCGTTTATCAGAACAGCAAAGTAATAAAATACCCACATGATGAGTATGTGGGGAATTTATGAGAATCAATTAGGCCTGAAGTCAACTCTAAATGGCTGATTAAATCACATTTATGAAGTCCCAACAACGGCAGCACTTTTTTTTTTTTTTTTCAAAAAAAGGTACTTCATGGAAGCCAGTGTGTTGCTGTGACTATAGAATACTAACGTTTATAGTGATGTCCGGTGTGTTTCTGTCCACTTACTGTGTCTGCAGCGTAAACCGATTCAGATTCAAGAATCTGTTGCTGTGAAACTATTTCTGTAAGCCTGCCATGAGAGCGATGGGAGCTCATTAAAAGTTTCAGTATCTCACAATTCAACTTTGATTCTTGGGGATACGATTGGATTTATAATCACTTCTCGATTCAGTACATACAGGTGCTGATTTTAGGATTCTACTATGGTCCGCTGTGCGCTGAGAAAGTCTTGCATATTAAATGAGTTTGTAGAATCCAAAGTGCGTCCACACATTCAATGAAAACAGGACTGGCTGAATTTCTTGCTGCTCCGTCTTAGAGAGAGCTAATGTTGGCAGCGACTAACTAGCCAGCAGCCACACTGCTCTCTGCAACTGTGTTTTATGGAAGCTGGAACGGGTCAACATTGCAGCAGTTAGGCAAAGAATTTAAACCACTTAATAGAGACAAAAACTGTTTTAAAAATCGATGCGTGTGAGATGCATACACGATCATCTTGGTTCACTGTGGAGGCTAAACGAAAATGTAGTCTTCAGTTATTCATGCATCTTTTGTGAAAAACTAGTGTATACTGGTTTTTGTCATGAGTATATAACACATCAAGTGAGCAGTGGTAATCTGGTAGTACCAGGTTGGTAAGCCCACAAACAAATTGTACAATAAGTACTGTTGTTTATAGAGCTTCTTCTGCCTGGAATATGCTCCAACAACAAAATCAGATTTTCTTTCAGAAAGAAATGTATTAATCTCAAATAGAAGATATTTTGTTATCGCTGTTTTGCATATTTCTTGTTTATTTTATTTGTTTTTGTCTCTATTACATGCTTTTGTTACTTCATGTGAGAATCAATTCACTTATTTATGTTTGGCATATATGGCAGCTTTAAAATATTTTAGCTGCTTTGGCATTAGATTACATGAAATGACACTTTATTGTCCCCAGGGAGAAACTCCTGAACACTGAAACACTGTACATATCAGACAAGAAAATCAATCAAATATCAAATATCAGACAATTTAACTGCAACCAGAGCAAAGCACTCGACACTCATGACAATTCTTTCAAATCTCCGTCGACCTTTGGTGAAAATCTAACCAAACATGATGGTGACAGTAAATTTAAAGATGCACCGATGTGGAATTTATTTATTATAAAACCTCCCACAATGTTATCATATCACACTTTCATTATACTGGTTCAAACTAACGAGTAATATGAGAAATTGGTTGATTTTGTGGTTTTATCTCAGTCATGCAGAGACTCGGGAGGTAGGTGGGAGGAAGAAGAAAGATGTGAATGCCTGGAATCATGTTGACATTCATTTAATAGTTAACCACAGAAAGAATGAGTTCAGCAGGAAATGAAGGAAGTACTTCTATTGGTTCAAAGTTATACTTTAGCCAGCTGTTATCTTCTGGAAGGTGTGTTGACGTGCAAACTGGAGTCTTCCTTGTCAGTAAAGAGCAGGAAACGCACACGAGGAAACCAAACACGAGGTCAATGATCATCGGGCTCACTGTGTTACCTCCGAGTCATAATTTGACTTGATACTGAATTTCCTTCCATGTGACAAAACCTTCCGCTGTGGATCTTTTAGAAAATATTGACTGATGGAAATTTGGAAAGGGTGTGCTGGAATTTGTCTTGATGTTTCCTGCATGACGGAGATTAAATCTTACCCATGCCTGAGTCCTTCTTGGTGCCATCAGATATGATCTCTACATGGTCGCCGTCCACATCGTAGCTGAAGAAATCATTGAGGTACGTCTTTGACCTCTGACCTCCGAACACGTACAGACAGCGGTTTCTCTGTTTAAACAGAGAAAGGATTGTAAGGGACAGGAAACAAAGAGACAAAGGCCAGACAGGAATATCCTCAGAGCAATGTGGCAGACTGGACTCACAGTGTGGAAGAGCATGCAGTGTCCGATGCGGGACTGGACGTCCTCTGGCCCGGCGTTACACGAGTCTTCCCGCAGGAGGCTCCACGTTCCGGCCTGACAGTGGTAGGCGTACAGGCCGCTGAACTGAGGCTCTGATGTCCGGCTGTCCTCCACGCTGCCGTTACATGTCAGGATGCGACCGCCAAATGTGTAGATCATGTGCTTCTCTGAGTCCATGCACATCTGCAGGAAGAGCAGAGGACAAGATACGGAGGAAACAGGAAGTGTGTGAGTTCATGGAGAGGATAATAGGCGACAATAAAAGCAGCAGGATGAGTTTCTGATTTCCACTGCCTGTGTGGAGAGATTACATCATTTTTATTTTCAATCTTCAAAATATGTCGACTTTATTGAGTTTATTTATGAATGATGAAGAGCTTTTTGAAAGAGGTTCCAGCTACCTGATGGTCAAACACCAACTTTGGCCCCCCGTCAGCTGACGTGTCCTCGCTGAGTAGCGTCCAGGTGTTGGCGTCGATGTCGTAGCGGTAGAAGTCGCTCTTCAGCGACTTGCTGTTCCTGACGCTGGAGTCCAGGTACCGGCCCAGCGTGTAGATCTGACGCCGCTGGGAGTCGATGCACATCTTGTGGCAGGAACGAGCACTCGGACCACTCTGATTGGTACAGAGGAGACAGACATGCATAGCTGTTGAGCTGTGTGACATAATTAGTGTTTTAAAGCAATAACGAGCGCTGATGAGCCAGTATGTTTAAAGAGGATTCTGTGTTTATTAAAACAAAGCTAACCTAAACGAACACTCCTACATACATGTGTGGAAAACATTTGCTATGTTGGCTACAGTATTGCTGCCTTTCTGTGTTTGGACAGTGCTTTCTGACCCAGCTCACCTCTTTCTCAGTGTCTCTGGAGATGCAGGCCCACTGGTTCTCCTGCACGCTGTAAGCCCAGAAGTCAGCCAGGTCCTGTGTGCCGTCCCAGCCCCCAAACAAGTACACGGTCTCTGCGGGGAACAAAGATTGTTCAAAAACAAAAAACCTGCAGCTGCATTACATTAAACCTTTTCTCGTCATTTGAATTCTGCTCTGGAAAGCACAGTCGAGTGCTCCACCATCCCTCCATTGACAAGAAACTGTCACACACTTCATTACTGTGAATATTCAGATAATGGTCACACTTTAATAAAGCATTTAAAGTTCCTCAAGGTGAGCTGGACTGACATGGGATCAGTTTTTGGAATGTACAAATCGCACACAGAGGCATGGCATGGTAAGATATAGCCTGCAGCATTTTATGAACACGAACTCATACTTTGGTTAAACACACACACACACATACACACACACACACACACACACACCCCGCTGGCTCCACTCCACTAAATCTTTTAGATGCACATTTCAAAAGCTTGAGTGAATGTGAGGTGTAAAGAGAATACAAGGTTTTGGGAATGCTAGTCGGGTGCTAGTTACCTTCTTTGCTGTCAAAGATGTTACAAAATTGTGAGCACCCAGTGAACACAACGTTACTGCAGGGGTGAGAAGAACAACAAACACCAACAGGTGCAGATTTGTCTAACTTTTGCTTCCACGTGGATCAACGCACATCGAAATCCAAGCAGCGGCTGGCTTGACCGGGTTTTCGAAAACGACGCCTCACTTGAGTGCAGTGAGCTGAACACGCCACAGACTGGCTGGTGAGTGAGTTTGGGCCTTTAAAGGGGGTGAGAGGGCACCACTGTACAGGGGTGTGCTGGATTTATAACGAGACAAAACGACAGCGTCATTGTGAAACACAATGCGTGAAGTATCTAGACTACGTGTTTAAAATGATACAATACCATCATTGGATAGAAGAAGTATCAAGCTACAAAAAAAATGATCTATAAACACATTTTCAACCCAACGCTGCACACATGAAACAATGAGGAAGAAAAACATTATCATTGAGAGATCCTCAGTGAAGACACAGGGTTACGAGAACATGATGGATTGTGATATACTTCCTCCTCATAACTCACTTGTGTTGTGTGTTTAATTAATAAGTCTGCCCGTCAATGCTGCGATAACATCATTGTTTGGGTCATATAAAGGCGACTGCAGCTCGGGCAGATGGGAGTTGTGGGAAGTTGTGATTGTATCAGAGACTTGTGTGGGAGGAAATTTGTTGTGCCATTACTGCTACAATTCCAAAGAAATTCACTGTGAAAGGCATAAAGTACTCCATGAGTCAGTGGTAATGAACATCACTGGTTTGTTTTGGGTTGAGGATCAGTAAAAACTGTATTTATTTAACTTTTAATCACTTTTTACAATGATTACACAGTAAAAAAAATGTCCTGAATCATGCTCCTTCTGATCTCTCCGTCTGGGGAGTAGACAGGAATTTATCATCTGACTGTCTACAATGCAGCATTTCAGCATGAGATCATGATGCATGATAATTAGCTCAATAAAAGGAAATTAGTCTTGAAATAGAATCAGAAGTGTGAGTAACAGGAAAGAGACACGACTGGTGACTAAGAAAATATTTCGACATGAAGAGCAATGTTTTGCATTGACACGAGGATTAATTTAGACTAGTCAGCTAGACCTAAAGTAAGAAGACGCACAGAAAACAGTCCAAAGTGAGCACATTTTAAAGACGCTAAACACATAAACCGACAGGAGTATGAGATGCAGCCTGCCATTGCAGGTCCTAAACAAAGGCTTGTGTTGAGATACACAGTATACCTCGTTTGTCAAGTTAAAATAATTACCGGTCACAAAAGAAATAATTTATTTCTTGTTGCGTGACACGGCATGTGTGGCAGCAAGTAACAGTAGCTCTCAACACAGCACTTTTTGTAGTATTTTTAGTACTTTTTTCATGTTTTTTTTTTTTACGCCAGTCTCCATCCCTTTGTGTCAAACATGGACTTCATCAGGTGACCCATTGTAAAACAGCCACAGTTCTCTGGGTTACACTCAAGAATAGCTGTTAGCGCTAGGCAGTGCTAGCATACCCCGCAAGACTGTACATCCATGCTAAAGTGAGGAGAAGGAGACGGGGATGCAGAGTTGGATCTTAGCGACAGGAGCAGAAAAGATAAGACGGTACAAACCATGAGTACTGTCTGTTATCATGGGGAATGTAAGATCTCTCCATAATAAGATGGAGGAGCTAAAGGCGCTAACCAGGCTACAGAGGGAGTATGGAGAGTGTAGCATCACAGAGACGCGGCTGAATGGTAACTCTTTCAACATGTGAGTGTGGACAGCTGAAGACAGACAGGAAAGCACGGAGAGAAAGGAAAGCAAAGGACCACAGGCCGGAGTCAGAACCGGGTCGCTGCAGGAAGGATTCAGCCTCTCTTACATGGGGAGCTGAGCCACCAGGACGCTCTAATTATGATGTTATCTTATCAAAGCCGTAACATTTGAAAGCCGTGCCTTGTGTTGAGATCTACACAGGATCTTTCAATCTAAAACAATCAAGATGGAAAATAATTAGTGAGAGTCTAAACAGGATCAGGACGGGACGGGACTGGTGACAAAGAAATCATTCGGGTTCTCTTGTATCAACTGCTACTATCAACTACTGCGTCCAAAACACAGAAGTCAGTGTGCGCGGCCCGACACACAGAGCAGAGGGATGCAATGCCATCTCTCCGTGCTGACACGCGTTGCAGACACTGCATCACTCTTTCTCACACACGCACAATGTAGCCTTTTGTTTTTCAGATGGCCAGCGGGGAAAGTACACCACCAACAATGTCGCCAGATACAGGAGAAAAAAAAGGGACTGAAACAATAGTTGTGTGTTTCTAACAAAACAAAAGTGGTGATTTATGCACTCTTAGAAGAGAGATGCCCTCAGGACTGTTTTCTTTTTGGAGGAGAAATGCTGAAGGTGGGTGGGTGGGTGGGGGTAATTTGATTAAACAGTAATAGAGCTTTGAGCCTGTGTAGGAAGATGTGAGTCATAGCGTCGGTTAAACAGCAAAGTCATAGGACTGGCTGCGTGGCTCTCACCAGTCTGGACGTCAATGACCATTTGATGTCCTCCCCGCATGCCCGGCCGGTTGTCGTCGCCATCACCTGTGAACAGGGCAGGAAGGAAGACACAAGGATGGCGCGTGAGCATGGCGGGGGGTGGAGGATGACGCAGAGGAAAAGATGAGAGAGAGAGGGAGAGAGAGAGAGAGAGACAGAGAGAGAGAGAGAGACAGAGACAGAGACAGAGATAGAGACAGAGAGAGAGAGAGAGAGAGAGAGGGTGATGTGGAATGGGTGGGACAATGGGAGGAGCAGAGGGCGGGAGGGAGCAACCAAAGAGAAAAAGGGAAGGCGGCATCGATTTAGCTAAAAGGCCACAAAGCTTTCAGAGTGAGTCGATATGTTTCATTGACAGATCGGGAACATTTTCCCGCTTGAATAGATGGTCTCACTGTTCATGTCGTCTCGGTTGATTTCTTGGGCGCTTGTACCTTTGTTGCATTTCGGGATGATCTGACTCCACCTGGGCTTGTACTCCTGCTGGCTGATATACTGGTTAAACAAACCATCTAGCGAGGAGAGAAGAGGATCAAATATGGCAAAAATCACCATTAACACACGCAGAGACAAGGAACGAAAAGGTCCAAGTATCATTTAGAATTCAAAGAGAGCGACCTGAAATGTTCTACTCGAGTACGATACCTCTCACAGCTTTGTCTATGAGCTCCTCGCAGGCGTCAAAGTCTCCTTGCAGCACCAGCCGGTCGTGCAGGTGGGTGAGCATCGGGTGCTCCAGTGCTATCCGGGTCTTCTTCTGCAGTGACTCGAAGGCCTCTGTGTAGTTATGCTGTCGGAAGTGCTTGAGGCAAAGGCGGATGGCTTCCTGTTCTCTGTACTGTGAGGGCACGAAGGAGAGGAAACAGTTCTTAAAAATCAGTCCACAAACCTGACAAACTTATCTACACGTTTGGACTGGTTTAGATGACAAAAGTCCCATTTGAACTCTCTGAACTATCACTAAATAGCACGCTTTAATGATGAACACTTGCTTGAGAACATAATTGGTCAACTTTTTAGATCCCCTTTATCAACTATATCCTAACTTAACGTTGAACTTTATGTGGGTTAAAGGTCAGCGATTCTGGTCAAAGACTGCTCACATTTGAACTCAACAGCCAACCAAACACACCCTTCCTTTCAGTGCTTAAAAATATATTGACACTGGTGTCGATTAGCTCAGTTGGTAGAGCATCCGCCCCATGTAAGGCTCAGCAGCGGCCCAGGGTTCAAATCCAACCTGCGGCCCTTTGCTGCATGTCGTTCCCCATCTCTAATTCCTGTCACTCTTCAGCTGTCCCTGTCAAAAATAAAGCTTGAACAAGGCCAAAAAAAATAGCATAAAAATAAATAAATATATTGTCACACATTGCCAAGGCAACAAACCTGGGTTAGCTGACTCAACAAAACCTACAACCGCAGTCAGAGATGATGAGTAATGACGGTGTTTATCAGCTTTCTTTGTGGGCTCACGTTCCCAGAAAACGAGCTGCGCTGCGTCATTTCACTCTTCTACAGCACAAAATGGACCAATCATGTGTGGCCTACTTCTTTTTAATGGAGAGCTTTGACGCACAACATTCTAAAAAAAAAATGAATACAGCAAAAAGAAACATTGTTGCTGTAAATAAGGCGAGAGGAATGCTGCCAGAAAATGTTTATAAAAATGTTTACTTATATTTTCTGACAATGTCCCATCTGATTTCCACTAATCCTTCATTATAACCAGTATTGGCCAGTGATATGACGATAAAACCTGAGTAGTAATAAACTGGATTCTTCATGGACGTTTGATTTATTTTGTTCAGTGAAAAAGAACACCCTTCCTATTATTCAGATCAGGTATGTTGTTAAAAAAAAGTATTTTACTTGAGCCTGTATAAAAATAAATAGAAGAAGCAGCGAGCTCTTCTAAAGCTCTTCTGTCAGAGCAGTGAAGCAGTTTGTTAGGTGGAGGACTGTAATTGGATCCCACGACATAAACAGGAGTTCAGATTAAGTTCATCTTGATCAGCTGAATTCAAACACACACTGGGAACATGGTATGACAAATTAATGAAACTCTTTCCAGTTAATGTGCTACTGCTGAGTTTATGTGGCTCATTTACAATCCTTGCTTTGTAATGAAGCCAAGACACAGAAATCAAACATATTCAATGTTTTCACACTGGTCTGATGAAAGAAAACAAACTGTACACTTGATTTTATAGCTCCTGTCTCATTAGAGGTACTTGTTGCAGCAGTTAAGTTGATGTGCCGTCTGATTAGTCCGTCTAATTTCAGATTCAGGCCTGCTCTATCTGTAATCCACTCCAGGCTGTGTTGGGCGTTTACCTTGCTGTACCAGTTAAGGCAGGGCTGCACCACGTCAGGATCTTCGATACCGTGCAGCTCAATGTACCAGATGCTGAAATTAAAACTAGGACCCCAAGACATCAGAGGCACTGAGATGCAGAGCAAAGATGGAGAAAGAGAGAAACAGTTAAAAAAAAGAAAGAAATGTTTGCTGTGTTCACCAAGAGACACCACAGACGGACCACATGAGCTCTCACCTATTTTGACGAATCTGCAGGGAAACATCTGCTCGTCGATCTTGTGCTTTAAGGTGAACGTTTCCTTGTTGTAGTCATTCTTAAGGCCACTGGAAGAGATAATTCAATTCATGGGTTCAGATCCATATGCCAGTAAACTCTGGATAGTCACCAAAATCGGCAGCTAACCAAACGTTCATTTACTGGTTTGACAGCTGGCAGCTCTGATGGTCTTTTAATAAACAGGCAGTCTGATGATGTGAAAAGTTTTTACAGATATTTGTGATCTTGTAAATTAAAGTATTTAATAGAAATTCAACCAACCCTGGATGAAGTTTAGAATTTTGCCCGATTCCTGTAACATTTCTGTAATAAACAACTTGGCAACATTGGAAGGCCGCCTTGTTTTGCTCATCATCGTCATCATATGAACTGATTCAAAACTAAAAGAGAACTTCTCCTCTACATTCTGACCCTTTAAAGGTCAGGTCAGTCATACTGGATAAAGATAGCTGAGTCTCATTTCCAGGTTGTCAAATGCTGACGCTTCGGGTTATGGTGAACAGGAAACAAACAAGCCATCTCAGAGCGAGCCACACTACTCAGTACATAAAGTGCTTTGATTCTGCCACCAACCCAAAGAGGCCTCTTAGGCCATCTTTCTCCAGCATGACCGACCTCACTATAAAAGCATCCTGATGTCAAGTACTGATCTTACGCTGCTGTTCAGTGAGAAAGAAATGTTTGGGTTCTGCAAATATTTTCAAAATATTTATTCCAAAAAGTGTTTGGAGACGCGAATTATGCTAGCTGACCTCCATCATGAACAACTCCTCTCACCCCCTGTATGGGACTGTGGTGGGCTTAAACAGCTCCTTCAACAGACTGCTGCTCCCACCATGTAAGAAGGAACGCTACCACAGGTCCTTCATTCCAACAGCTGTCAGACTCTTTAACACCAGCACGACTTCATGACCTTTTCTATATATTTCTTACTTCTTCTTCTGTATATGAACTACTGTGACAACTGAATTTCCCCAGTGTGGGATCATTAAAGTCTGTCGTATCTTATTACACATAAAATTATTAAACGTGTGTGTATGGAATATGTTTTTCATTTTAATTGTGTTCATATTCAAAACAGGTGAGGTGCCATCACACCAACTAGGTGACTTTTTGGCTAGATTTAATGACTTTTCAACCCTCTTCACTCCTACTTTCTAAAGAAAAAGCAAAGATAGAAGTCAGGGGTGTCCAAACTTCTTTTAAAGAGGGACAGATTTGACATTGTGAAGATGCCCGGGGGCCAATACTAACATTTAAAAAATGAAAAAATGAACAATAAAAGTTGATACAAATCTTAACCTCATGTTCATTTTAAACATGACTTATTATGAGTAATGCAAAGTCTGTTAACATATAAGTTTAAAACATATCACTCTTGTTCTTCTCTTTCACAAGATCATTCAGAAAGTAATATTTTGTGTCACATCTACAGATATATAACACCAGCAGTTATGTCCTTAAAGGTTAACATTTAGTGCATTCACATGCTTCATTATGTCAACCAAAAAAGCCAAACCTTCCAGCCATACAGTATCTGACAATGCTAGCAGGCCATAAATAATATATTAAACTGAACTTTACAAGTCATTACATGCAAACGTGGAAGAAAATCCCCATTGTGTTCCATCCTACGACTGAACTCCACTCTCCTACTAAACAGTGCATAAACCTGATGATTGTCACGGTGCTGCCTTCTCAGTGATGTATATCCAAAATGACCCAGTTTGTAAAACACAGTGGAACCAACTGCTCACTCCCATAGTGGAAAAATGTCTTTAAGGTCAGTATTGGCGCCAATAACAATGTGGTGGATTCAGATGAAATGCTATGAGAGCGGGTCAAACAGAATCAGACCCAGACATCAATGATCCAACTTCCTTGCAGAAACTTTGCCACCTAAGTGACATTATTTCTCCGCAGGTTATCTTCTGAGGCAGACCTTACGCCCAGGCTCCCAATCTATCTTACAAGATAACAAAAAATGATGCAAATGGCATTGCATGTTGACAATGAAGCTGCTGAAAATTCGTCATTTTCAGGGGGCAATAATCACAGAACTATAAACAGCTGGGTTGACATACACAGTTGACGTCTCACCTGGACAAAAGCTCTGTCATGTTCTCTTCACTCATCCCACCAAACACTTTAAACTTCTTCAGGTTGCAGACGTGAGTCTTCTCATACTTCCCAAAGGTGATGCTCTGAACGATCGCCGGCCTTTCCAATTTCAAGATTAAAAACTGAGGAGAAAGAGAGAAAAAGAGAGCGCGGACATGAGATAGACTGAAGGTGAACAGCACAGTTATGATGCTGTTAGTGTGTGTGGAGGAGTGCAGGAAATGGCCTGTGCTTATGGCAGGCGGACCACTGTGAAAAGATTTGCTCATTATCTAAATGACTACAGCAGGCCAGGTAAGTGGTGTTACACACAATCTATGAGCGGCATCCGCATGTCACTGAGGCTCTGACAAGCCACAACATCTAATGGCAAGTCACCAGCGGCCATTAGGACAGAACGGCGGGAGACCACAGGCCAGGACATGGATTAAATGTGCCACTGAAAAGCAGGTATTAAAGACACATTCTATCAGTCCCTGTCCTGACCGCTCATCAATATTCATCTGCGATGAAACACTGATGTCATTCATGAGTCTTTCACTTCCGACGTTTATCATCAATAAAAAATAAGAGTAGCTCTACAGACTTTGACTTTTGTCAGGCATTGATCTTGTTCTTTCGCCTCGGTTCGTCATGAGTCAGCGAATTAATGCGGTCTGAGAACCTTCTGTATGGCATGACTCAGATGTTCAAGGTCATTTTAATTGGTTGATGGAGGAGGAATAAACTTTTCTAACCATTTCATTTTAATGAAATGTCAGGCAGTGACAGTCTGAACCAGGCGATTTATGGTATTGATAAGCACACACTGTATTAATGCACAGTTTGAACGAATATGCAAACAATGGGAGTCGAACATTGTGATATGAGCTCCTGTCATAGATTCATAGATTATTGCTTTTTCCACTGCACAGTGCAGCTCAACTGGACATGCTTTGTGTACAAAGTACTTTTCATTTTTCAGTGCAGCTGCTACTCCTTCAATGTAGCTCCTTAGCACACTGTCATAGCGACAGCAAGCTGAACTGAATCATCTTTAAAATTTTAAATTTTCATTCACAGCGTTAGTATCAGTGCAGTTTGCTTGGAACCTCGACGAGGAGATCCCAAAAAGAGTTCCAGGAGTCAATCTGATCCGTACCATACAGTAGGGACACGGCGTGTGACTGCATTCATTTGCGTGAACATGTTTTTTTTTTTTTTTTTTTCATGCAAAGATCAATTCATGAATTAAAGAAAAAATCTTTTGTCTGAATTTTTTTTTAAGCTGCAGCCAAGCCATATTCCACATTTGCAATTTGTGAAACATGTTACGCGTTGCGTTACTGGACACCGGCTAAAGAAATAACACTCTGTCCTAACACTCTCTCCTTTCCGCTTCACCCTGTACACGTCAGACTTCAGACACAACAGCTGTCATCTACAGAAGTTCTCTGATGATACAGCCATTGTTCATATGTGTCAGAAGGAGAAGAGCAGGAGCACGGGGGGGTCATCACAGACTTTGTGTGCTGGATCTCAACCACCTTCACATCAACGGCAGCAAAATGAAGGAGATGGTGATTGACTTGACCGGTGAACATCTACGGATTAATTACTAGTTATTTACTAGATGATTTGGACTTCTGTTTATACAGAGCTTTTCTGGTCCACTAAACACTCAAAGTGCTTTTACACACTTGCCACTTTCACACACACTGATTTCAGGGGCTGCCAACTGCTCATCGGGAGCACTATAGCGCTTCCTATCTGATGCTCACCTATACACAGTACGCAGGGTATGCTGGGGGGGTCTGCGGCAGAGGAGATGAAACAGAATCAACTTTTAACATAAACGTAACTCGACGTTGCGCTGCAGTTGCCACTCGGCCGATTTGACCAGCCTGAAATATCACTGAAAGTGGGCGCTATCAAGTTCATGAAGCAAACTATAATACTCTCCCTGTTGTGTTCTGGGTTGGTTAATTTCCTATACCGAGCCTCTACGGCTGTCTGGCTCGCTGTCTAAGCTGCAAAATAGTGACACAAAGAAGATTCCTTTGGTCTGTGTCATTTTTTACGTTTTTAATTCTTGTTTTTCTTTTATTCATCGATCAATCAATCAGTCTATGACAAATTCTATCAAAATTTGCAAAATCCAAAGGTGATTTTTATAAAACTGCTGGCCAACCAACAGTCCTAAACTCAAACATGGTCAGTTTAATAATCACAGAAGACAAAGAAATGCAGCCAGTTCTTACAACTGAAAAGCTGAGACTCCTTGACTGCTTGAAAAATGACTCAAACAATTAATCAACTATTCACAGCAGCTCTGATACCAACATTGCTTTATAAAACTGATACTGGGAAATACCAACAGACCAAGTATGCACAGCAAATAATCACACAGTAATTAATTGGCTGATTTTTCAGACAACAATGTGACAACAAGCACACTGTATTTGTTCGCTCATTTCTATTGCTCTCAGCCTGCCATACTGTACCACCCAACCGCTTTACTAGACATAAACACTGTGAGACTCGAGGCTGACTGGTGAGTGGTTAACCATTGCTTTGCAAAGCTTCATTTCCTCTTACTGTAAAACACAAACTTCGAGATTTGACCTCAAACTGTGTCTGCCACAGCGTCGCTGCAGTCGGTCAATGAGTTCAAGAAGCACAAAGAGAAAGAACCTTTTCATTGTGTGAAGACGGCAGACACTTCACACCTGCACACTGCTGGGCGGGCACTCGGGGCACAGAGCAAGAAAGCGAGAAAGCCTCGCTACCATAATAAGTCCTCAGCCACGTTGATGAGCAATTATTAAATTACTTACTGAAAACTTAATCACTCTTTTATTCCCCAGAATAAATGCTTTAATCAAACAACTGACTTTTTCCACAGCACACTCCAAATTAATGAATAAATGACTACAGTAAATTGACACGTGCTTATTATCTGAATCCCAAAGAAGAAAGTTAAATAATGTCCTCGACTTAAAAAATCAACTTCGCCTGCATCTGTCGCATGGGCTCTGATCGTGGCTGCTTTACATTTTGCTTCTGATGAATAAATGTGAGCAGGTCAGAGATCACCTACAGCAAAAATTAGCTTGTAAAGAAGACAGAAAGATGTTTATTATTCACCTATAGTATAAAACACACACACACACACACACCCCACTGGGCTCCCTGAGCTTCACAATGTACAGTCAATTCTCATGTCCATCTGGAACAGTGCAGTCAGGTGAAGAGAGGGTTGTAAACAGCGGGGGACTCACCTGTGGAGGGTAGTTGCTCTCAGACGACCACCTGGAAGACTGATCATTAGGTTTGTCCACCAAGATATTCCTAAAAGACACACACACAAAAACACACACACAGTTTATTAATCCCTGTGGGACATCATAGCAGGACAAACTAGAGACACAGCAGAGAATCTTACATCATAGTTGTGAGACAGAAACCACTACAGGGTAGAATAAACAGGAGTGTGTGTGTGTGTGTGTGTGAACTAGCTGTGGCAGTAAAGGAATTACATAACAATACTACCGCTTATGCAGCCCATCTAGATTGTGCTAGCAGGTGCAATGAGTCCACATATCTGTTTGTTACAGTAACGTTAATATAAGCTAGCAGACTAATGTTGTTGTTAGCTCGCTAACATTAGCCACCTACTGCTAAACTGTAGCAGTATTCAGTGCTGAACCAGCAACAGGCAAATGCTCTAAAACTACATCATTTGTGAGGGTTTATTTGTGTGTGTAAACCGTAAAGTGTGACAGGTCGTTTCATAACAACAGTTTCAAGTAGCTGATTAGCTATCGTTGCTAAAGCAGAGCTTTCTGTTTAGATAACAGCAGCTAACGTTGGAGCTAATGTGTACGTTTGTTTTGTACAAAGGGTGAAGTACAAGGGTGCCGCACTGCACATTACTTGAAACAACTTCTGAATGAAGGTATTGTTTTGACCACACATTGGTCTAAGTCTGGTTAAACTCTCAGTACAATAGTATTGGGGGGGGGGTGAAAAAAACAAGCTGTTCTCAACAGAACAAAATATATGTTTTAAATTAACGTTATACGGAGGATCAGTGCAGAAGAGACAAACGTCTCTCTTTTGACTTATCCATATGACACTGGTAAATAACTACAGGTTCCAATGGAAATATAAATGTTGTCTTATCGAACACACTATCGCTTCAAAAACTACTGTTTCCCTTAAATGCTTCAATTGTTCTGTTGCAACATCACTGTCGGGCGGCCCCGTATCGAAAACAAACGCCCCTATCGCCGTTGACAAAGCTAGCTAGCTCGGATCGCAGACGAGCTAGGCCAGGCGGGCCGGCTGAAAGAAACAGACGAAAGACCGCCTGTAAACCACAAAACCTAAGGCATATGCCGGCTCAACTAACGTTTGCATTACTCACTCAGGTAAGTATGTAGAGGAGTAAGAGCTCCATTTAAAAACGCTGAAAGTGAGGACTCTGCTCTCAGGGACGACAGCCATCTTGTTGCAGAAAATAACAAGCAGCGGGTAGCTAGCAAGGAGCGAGCAGTGACAGCCCTTAAAGAAACAGTACACCCTGTTTTGTTTTGTTTTGTTGAGTGTATAAAGTATTCATATAACCCACATAATATTAATAATAAGAATACCATGCTACATGCTACTTACTCAATACATAGGGATGGAATTTTGTAATTTTCTGATGTCTTTGATAAAATACATATATTTGCTCCACACACAGTCTGATGAAATGTGATGAGGAGAAACGAGAAATGTTGTGCAGGAAAATTAATAATTGATCAAATATGTGCCATGACCAAGCAGCAACCTTCGTGTCCGTGAAGTGAAGCCAATGTGGAAGTGCCAAAATCTGCAGTTCCACAATTGTCCACTTGAGGCTGGTTACAGAACAGAAGTCAGTCTCCATAAGTCCCCATGTTAAAATGTCCAACTTCACAGCAGAAATAAACATGTTTACAGCCTGGTACAAAAAACAGTCTTGGTCTCTATAGCTAATTTCACCATTCATGACAACTGTACTGAGGGTGAATTTTCATACAACTCACCTAGTTATGCAGAATTAACAGCGTGGACGCTTTGATTGACACCCCAGGTCTCATGTCCCAGGCTACCTTAAAAGTGGTAAAAAAAATTTTTTTAAAAAGTACATTTTGTGAGCTGTAATGTACATTAACAGATGGTTCACGCATTTGAGCTTGAATAAACATTTATAAATAAGCATAGGGTAATTTTCTGTTTGCTCACTACTAACTATACTATTAACGATGCTGTGCTCTCTCTTTTTCTGCTGTCTACAGAGCTAAACTGTGCATAACTATGCACTTGTCACATTCAAATTTCACATCAGGTATTAATAGAGTGTCCTATCGTGTCATGTCAAGCCCAATCTTGTTTTGTCTTGATTAATAAATCATACTGTATATATACTCATTATTCAACTGTAATTTGTGGGCCTGTTTAACATTGCAGTGACTTCCTGAAACAAAAACAGTACAACTCTCTGGGTGATCTCAACATGTTGAGTCATTGCTTGCAAGGTGGATGAATCATCTTGTGAATAATGCGAACATAGCTTCCAGTTAAAGAGACTAGAAATGTGTGGCGGTCTGGGTCATTTGTATTCAGCCTTAAGCCTGTTAAGGCAGGATGCGTCTCTCTTGGGGGGAGGTGGAGTTATTTCAGTATTACTTGTACTGGTCAGTAATTTTAATCTCGTCCGTAGCTCATATTTCTGTGATTTTTCACCCTGCGCCCCGGGAACAATCAGAGCCACAATGACCTGCTGTTTGTGAGTGAACTCACTGGACCTCCTGTCATTTAAGTCCAGTCCAGAGACACATTGCATTTTTAAAGTTGTTTTTTTTTCATGAATCTGATTACCATTACAGAGTTACATCAGCTCAGCTCACAACATAAAAACTGAAGTAGCAGAAAAGGATTTTAATGACCTCATACATGTATACATTCACTTACTCATAAAATGGTGCTTGAGAGGCGCTTGCACGGAGGTCCATAAGCATCACTGCCAATAATAAGTTAAAGCTCATCCTTGAGTGTAATGATGCGATTATACAATAATTATCAACTTAAATAAAATATATAATCACAAGATATTCATGTTTTGGGGCAATTTGCTCTTAAGATAATAATAAAAAAAATTTGCTTGCTGCTTCTGTTCTGTTCAGAAGGTCTGACTAATACCTGGAAAACAATCAGTCACGGCAGTCTCCTATGTGTAATGGAACCCAATTTTTTTTGTAACAACCTAGCAACAGAGACGCTTTCTAGTCCAGTCAAAGCTTTATGAGATTGTAGTTTCCCAAACTGAATAAATACCACACATCTAAACACTAAACTGAATAAATACCGCACATATAAACACTAAACTGAATAAATACCGCACATATAAACACTAAACTGAATAAAGATGAGATACACACCTGTATTACTATGGGGATCTTTTATACATGCGTGCCCCTGCGCAGGCATTGAAACTGATTGACACACCTTATCATGCGTCACTCAGGTTCATAACAAATTGTAACGCCCTGACTCACCACTGTGAGCTTTATGCTCGGGTGGGATGGCCTTGTTTACCAGCCCACAGACGTGCCCACTGGTATATTTTTATATACAAGGCAATTCTCGGGTTGTTCCCAACATACCTCTGTTCTTCTATTTCTAAAAAAACCTGATGGACAATATTCGCTGCGTTCTAGGGAGTTTTATATTTTATCGGTACCAAATGTTCGTACTGAGCTCAGGAAGAGGGCGTCTGGGTACTCAGCACCCTCTGACTGGAATGTCTTACAGAATGTTTTAAAACTCAAAGATCTGATCTCTTTGAATGCTTTTAAATCCACATTGAAAGAGCAAGAGATTGAATCATCCAGGTGTTGTTGTTTTAGCTGATGTTGTTGATTTCATGGCTTGTATTGTACTTTTAGCATTTTTTAGAGTTGTAATATTATCTGTGTGTCTAGTGTCTGTTTTGGTTTGACTTGTTCGTCGTTTGTGCTGCTGTTCTGTCTTGGCCAGGACTCCCTTGGAAAAAGAGATTTTTAATCTCAATGGGACCTTTCCTGGTTAAATAAAGGTTTAATAATAATACAAAAAATTAAGGAGATACACACCTGTATTAATGAGGCGGTCTAACAGCTCCATAAAATTCAGAATATTTATTAAAGAATAACTTGAAATTCAGATTTATTACTTTATTAAAGTTGACTTCTAGTGGACTTTACATGTGATATATTTGCAGGATGTGACAATGTGGAGAATGCAATATATATAGTGATGAGTCAGGTGTGCTGTCATGCTGATTTGAGCACATTTTAAATGTCTAGTTGACCAGATTGCTTGGTTGCAGATTCTCTATGCCGTGTCTGACCTCTGGTCAGCTCGAGCTGCTCTGTGCTGATTGACGCGAGCTGCTCACAGTGTCTAGCAAAAATAGAACAGCCAGTGTTGCCAACTTAGCGACTTTGTCACTGTATGTAGCGAGTATTCAGACCCCTCTAGCGACTCTTTTTCAAAAAAGCGACTAGCAACAAATCTAGCGACTTTTTCTGATGTTACTGGAGACTTTAGGAGACTCTGATGTGAAGCACATATCATCTTCTCATCACTATCATCTGTAGTTTGTAGTTTGTAGTCTCCATTATCCCGAATCTTTACCGTCCTACACCCGCCTAACACTGGGCCACTACGTAGTTGAGGCTAATATAGTTAGTAAAAACAAGAGTAACATCACATAATTAACGTAATTTTAACTGCAGCATTATACGTATGTAAATAATAATGGTCTTATTTGCCACGCTTTGTTTAACACAATAAAGTGTTAATAAACTTTAGAGCCTAGGCTAATATAGCCTAAACAATGTGAGAGGGGCAATTTAATTGCAGCATTATGCGTTAGCATAATCTGTCGTCAAAAATTATGGAGTTATATTCACCACATTTCTATTATGTGGCATTTACTGTACAGTTGAAGGAGTGATGCTGACTGAGTGTGAGAATATCATACTATTATACTTCAATGGATCACCTGACAGTACTAGTCAGACGAGCTTTGAAGATGAGCTCTTAAGTCAGTGAGTATGAGCTACTGTCGGGTGAGGGAGCGAGTGGGGCTTGTGTTTCACTGGTAGAATTTATATTCTTATGGACATACTGACTCAAGGGACTCAAAGGACTTGTACGATCCAGTTCTGTTTAGTGAGTGACTCAGAAATCCTTGAGTCCGTAAAAGGATCTAAATTTGACTTCTCTAGTCGAGACTGCCAATGAATCGCACATGCGCAAAACCGCCACCGGCTGATCCCGCGGGATGTAAATGTAAATTTTCTTTGTCTAAAGTATGTATTTATAGATACATAACAATAGTTACTTTCCTAACTGAGGAGTTGGCAACACCGAGAACAGCCACATATTCTCCACGGAGTCGAGCGAAGAGCAACACTTTTCAAACATTGACTAGAACGGCCGTGGCGTACACGGAACGTTTCGCATCCGTGCCCGGTGGACTTTAGCCAAGCTGTCTGATGACCCAGACCAAAGAGGACTTCAATGTTTAAATCAACAATAACGGGAAAAAAGAAGACTTTGACCACTTTAAAGCCGCTATAACGTCTGACAATTGTATTCACTGTATATCTTTAGACATACAGTAGATAGGATATAGGGGGGGAGGACGGAATGGAAGGAAGAGGGAAGGGTAAAACGGGGATAAAGGAGGAAGGAATAGACGGAAGGTGGACAGAAGAGAGGTGGGGTGGAGGAAGGAATGGAGGGAAGGAGGAAGGGTGAAAAGGAGAGAGGACAGGTGAAGGGGGGAGGAAGAGGGAGCTACTGTTGTCCGACCTGAGTCAAACTACCAGCAGCCTCCTCCGCCTCACGTTCGTTGGCACGCTTGTCATTTTTGTGCTGCCAGCTCAGAAAAACCCTCTCCGCGTTCTCTTACTCCCTTCTCTTCTTCTCTTGGATCTTGAGTAAATCTTTCTTGATCTCCTCTTCTATGTTTATCGGGCCTGTTTTCTTGAACCACTTCCTGGAAGCCTTTTTCTCTTTTATTTTGAGATAGATGTTCTCCAGAACATTTTTCTTGTCCTCCATCTCTTTCAGTGTCATCTCGGTGGTCTCTGCTTTTGTAACCAGGTCTTTTTTCTCCTCCTCCACCTGTTTCAGTGCCGTCTCTGTGGTCTGAACTTTTTTGACCACTTCTTTTTTCTCTTCCTCCAACTGTTTCACTTTCGTTTCCCAGCTTTGTTCTTTGGCGGCCAGCTCCTCTCGTGACTTCTCCTGCAGAGCTGTGTATTCGTCCTGCCAGGCCTTGTGGCTCTGGAGCTATTCATTTCTGCTGCTCACCAGCTGGTTTGCTGCTTCTGAGCGAGGCTGTCATTCTCTTTCTCCAGCTCCTCTATCATCTCCTCATGTTTCTTCTTCAGCTTTTTCTCCATCTCACTCTGACATCTTCTCACTCTGTTTGTGCTCTCTTTCCTCTGATTCTTCTTGTCCTCTTCAAGCTGGTTCATTCTCATTTCATAGCGCTGTTCTTTCTTGGCCAGTTCATTTTTCTCTTCCTCCACCTGTTTTAATCTCCTCTCCCAGTTCTGATCTTTAGCAGCGAGCTCCTTGTTGAAGTTCTCCTGCAGAGCACTGTATCTTGCTTTTGCATTTACATTTACATTTAGTCATTTAGCTGACGCTTTTATCCAAAGCGACTTACAGGGAGCAATTTGGGGTTCAGTATCTTGCCCAAGGACACTTCGACATGCAGACTGGAGGAGGAGGAGCCAGGGATCGAACCACCGATCATCTGATTAGTGGACGACCTGCTCTACCTCCTGAGCCACAGCCGCCCCCATACTTTGTCGTTCTGAAGAAATTGTTCTCCGCTGCTCATCAGCTCGTCTGAGGCTTCTCTGGCTGAGAGCTTTGGTCGAGGGACATAGACAGTCAATGAGAGTGAGCAAGCGCCGGCCACGATAAAGTCGGTTAATCAAAGCTATAAAAAGTTATTTCCTGATTGTTTCACAACGGTTACGTTCAGCAAATATAGTCACACCCCCAGCAATCCACTTCAGCAGTTAAGAAATGAACTGATGAATTAAAATATATGTAATCAACAATAATAAGAATCTATAACTTGTTTGTATAATATAGCATGTGATGGATGCCTGTTTTATACCCTCTCAATGTGTTGGCAGCACAAAAAGGACGCAGTTTTAGTTGGCAGTGTCACTTGGTCAGAGGAGCAGATAACACAAAAAAGTAGGCGGAGGAAGCGGTGAGGTGTCTTTTGTTGGTGAGAGTTGTAATCCGCTCTAATTCAAACCACAGGGGGTCTCAGAGATCCCCGGACCTCTGGTATGTTCACACGGTCCTGACTTGCCAGCGAGACCCTCTGTGACACTGAGGAGAAAATCAAGTCATATAGTGTTCATGAAAGAGTCTGTATTTATTATCTCTGTATGTGCGTTTTCTCCTTATGACAGCTTGTTAGCTACATTCCACTTTCAAACATGATTTTTCTCTCAAATGAAAAGATAATTGCAGCTTCTCTTGTTTCAGGCATTTTCTTGAAATTATAGTGAGGCAATTCTCTGTACTCGTATCAAGAAGATAACACAAAGTGATTTGTATTGCCAGGATTCAAGACAATTGTGAAAATTATGGTTTGGGGACATAACAATACAAATAATAAAAAATAAAAGTAGAGATGAGTAGCGAAGGCACCCAGAGGCTCAGTGGCAGCCTGTTGCTGTTCAGCACGTTAAGCTTTTCTTTGGACTTGAATTCTGGTGAAAGTTTTTTTTTTTTTGATGAATCATCTGTGTGTGTGGACATCTACCAGGCTCGATGACGTGAATTGAATGATAATGGTGTTTTCTTCTGAGTGTACGTCCAGTGCTTGGCAGGGCTTTACTTCCACTTACTGCAAATGGAAGGCCACCGGTCAACTTTCATTTGTATGGATGTGGACACAGACAGACGCTGAGAATACAAGTGAGAATGCTTTTATTATTGAGTAACAATGGCGAGCGTGGCTACTTCTTGTAAATCTAAACATGTACTGATCCTTAAAGAACCCTACAGTTAGCCAAGTTAGTTGGACGCGAGAATAAGAGCTCATAGTACCTTACTACCCCTCTAGAACACTGTGCTCTCAGAATGCTGGGTTCCTTGTGGTTCCTGTAGTCTCCAAAAGTAGATTGGGAGCCAGAGCTTTCAGCTATCAAGCTCCTCTTCTGTGGAACAAACTCCCATTTTGGGTTCAGGAGGCAGACACGGTCAACACTTTTAAGAGCAGGCTTAAGACTTTCCTTTTTGATTGAGCTTATAGTTAGGGCTGGCTCAGGTCATCTCTTAGTTATGCTGCTATAGGACTAGACTCCCGGGGGACTCTTTCTCTCTCTCTCTCTCTCTCCATCTGTAAACATTCATGTCTCATTAATGCGTTTTACTAACTTAACTTCTTCCCCGGAGTCTTTGTGTCCACTGCATATATTATTCTTATTATCATGATTGCTACATTGAGTCATATCTCTATTAAAATGTATAGTTACAGTTATTGTGCATCTGTCTCTCTCTCTGTCTGTCTATCCCCGTCACCCTCTCTGCCCCTCTCTCTCTTTAACTCAACCGGTCGCGGCGGATGACCAATCCACCAATGAGCTTGGTTCTGCTCGAGGTTTCTGCCTGTTAAAAAGTGCTTGCTCATGGTGGGAATTGTGGAGTCTCTGTGATTAATATTCTAAAGAGTACGGTCTAGACCTGCTCTATATGGAAAGTGTAACAGCTTTTGTTATGAATTGGCGCTATATGAATAAATTGAATTGAATAGTTTGAGAACAGACGTACGAGTGACAGAGACACGTCAGTGTATCATCAAAATGATTTAAAATTGTTATTCTATCATAGAAAAGTTACACAATGGGGCTCTAACATGGTGGGTATTCACTTTTTTCCCCTGTGTTTGGTTTGGCTTATAGCGTGACTTTTAGTCCCGTTTAGCACTCAGTTTTTATTTAGTATGACTCCTGGCTGTTTTTTCACAGCATTAAGCAGTCTTTAAAGCAACAAGCAATGTTTCTTAATGAGGCTGGAAATGTAATATCCTCATGGACACACAGGACATCTTCCAAACGAGATAAAAACTCCTCTGGCACCCTCAGTACAGACGGATTGATTCTCACAGACTCATAGCAGCAGATTAAGTCACATATTGTGTTCATTTAAGCCAGATTAACCCGGTCATGTGTGCAGCATCGTACAGTCTAGGTATGTGAGAGGACATGCTACCAGTAGACTGGGGGTCTGTCTGTCTGTTTGTCTGTCTGTCTGTCGATGAGATCAGCTGTTTCCCCACAATGTTAGTCACCCAGTGATGATGTCACTCACAGCATGACCTCAATCTGAGATAAAGAAGTAGCCAGTAAAGAGGCATCATCAGCCTCATCTTCATCACTGTCATCATCATCACAACTATAAATCATCTTCACTATCAGTGCCACCAGTAACACTCATCATCATCACCATTCCGGTAAACACACGGGTAATTTGGTGTGAGTGCTTCACGGCCCGCCGCTTTACTTTTATTCAGAGCGCAGCATCTTTATTTCCCCGGGACGCGCGCTGTGGCCGCCGTGAGCGCGCATCACATGGGAGGTCCCTTTAAGTTTCCATTGACAGAGGCCCGAGTGTGTCACATGGACATGAGATAATGAAAAGGCAGGAACAGAGAGGCAGAGTGCGCTGAGCTCTTAGCTGATGGAGAAGGAGCCCAAATATACGCAGTCATCCGCCGACAGCCAGCAGCCTGCGGAGGGGAGGGGATGGGGGAGAGAGAGAGAGAGAGACAGAGAGAGAGAGAGGGATCCGAGCCGAGCGCAGCCGATCCCGGCCGAGCCGGACTCACTGCGCCTCATCTGACGGGACCTCTCTATTCGCAGTTGCACCTGCCAGCTACGATACGCACTTTAAAAAGAGGAGGAAATTTTCGCGTCGGTCCCGGTCCAGGAGAGGAGCGCCTTTCTCAGCGTGAGTGAAGTTATTTCTAATAAGCTCAGCTGATGTGGGATCGACTGTGTGTGTGTGTGTGTGTGTGTGTGTGTGTATGTGTGTGTGTTTGCTGCTGCAGGTGCGTTTGCACGGCCGGTTAGTGCGCTGATATTGTAGTGAGAGGAGCCGCATCTCTCCGCTTCTTTTCAAAGTGCGTTTTGTTGGAGAGAGCGCAAAACATTCCTACAGGGGAGGCTGTTGTTGTGTTTTTTGGATCATGTGCCATGTGCGTTCTGTCGAACACTGCGCTCGCCAGTGTCCGCATTCCAGGTGCTGTTGCGCACATAGAAATTAGAGTTGAAGTAAACAAGTGGGAATATAAGGCCTCGCGTCGGAGCTTGAAAACAGTGTTTTGAGGTTCGGCACGGCGCTCCAGGCTGTACTGGAAACATCCCGCCCCTCTCTGACAAGCCCAACCCTGAAGCTCTGCGTCCAGCTGCCGAGAACAAGTGAAGTTGTTGATGATTTCATATGACACATGAGATATGACCCACAGTCTCTAATCAAGTTTCATGATAAATGAGCTTTTGGATGTTAATTAACTCCCTAACTTAATTGGCAGTGGTTAAAGTGTGTCCTGTGGTAGTTTTCTGGCTGTGAACAGAATTCATGAGTGTGTAGCGGCCCTATTTGTTTAATGGAGCCATCCGGTGTTCCTGCGGATGTTTGGAAACGTGAATGTGAGGTGCCGTCAGCCCTTCAATATTTCAATACAGGCCAGAGAGGAAAACAAGAAAAGCACCTGCCTGCTTCTCCGATTATTGCGCAAACACACACACACACACACACACACACACACACACACAGAGTCAACATTTTGCTGATTCATAACAGGGCAGTCACATCTGTGTTTGTGTGTGTGTGTGTGTGTGTGAGAGAGAGAGAGAGAGACACACACACACACACACACACACAGAGTTCAAACAGCCTCTAAATTTGGCCGCAGTTTCTGTCTCAAGCAGAGAGGAAATAATTGACTGTGTTAATGCAAGTGCTTCTTCCGGAGATGCTTTACCAGCAGCAGTAAGCAGTGGGCCAACTGGAGGAAGCACCAGTTGATGTAAAAGGCTGGCAGATATCTGGAAATCTGACTGATCAGCAGCAAAGTATCACATCAGAGGAAGTCATTAAAGTCAACTCAGCTTTGGGAAATGGTTTGTTCATGACATAAATGTATAGAGCGTGCTGTTGGGAGTAATATGATGATAGGAGGAAACCATTTGGCTAGTCTTCGTTTGCCTTATTGACACATGCAGTCCATTATGCAGCCTTTTATGGGTCTGTGACCCTCATATCAACACAGAGCTTTGTAGAAAAGTCTTAAGGTAGCATGATACAGATACAGCCGTGAAGATTTTAGCAGCATTTTAACCCCCAACCATGCAAGAACACTTGCCACTATTCCACAATGAACCACTGAAACAATTAGGTTATCCAATTAATAAATCAGTCTATTGACCAACAATTAGCTGACAACCATTTTGATCATCATTTTAGCTCAGTTATCAAATAAAAATGCCAAAATTTGTCTAGTTCTATCTTCTTAATTGTGAGGATTTTGTTTTGTCTTTTGTCTTTTGCTAATAATATCTATAGCTATTAGCAATTATCAAATAGCTGCAGTTGAAGTCATGTTTCTAGCGATTTCCTGTTTCTGATTAATATTATAATAATATAATAATATCCCATTTTTACCTTCCTTTTGGCTCTATTTTTGGTCTCCACCAACTCCTGAGAAAAAATATTTGTCCCATTAGCTGCTAAATGTTCACTGCTCACTAGTTAGCTGCTAACTTTTCTTGACTGCTGTTTGGTGCTGAGCAGTTGGCCCGTAGTGGGTTTTTAGAGCTTTTTTAGCTTAAAAAAAAAACAAAAAAAACAGCTGCCTCCGGCTGCACGAAACAGTGAATTTGTGGTCCTTGAAACCAAAACAACAAGCTAAAACGGTCTGTACAGCTGAGCCAAACCGCGAGTCATGATAATCCTCTGTGGGTTTGCCACTACAAGCAACACATTTCACATTACATGTCATTATTTCAGCCTTTGTTGATATATATATATATATATATATATATATATATATATATATATATATATATATATGAAAAAAAAAAAAAGGCCATAGCAGCTTTAGTTTATTGTAAAATCATTAAAGGATTCATCAGTAATGAAAATAATAATTAGCTGTAGCTCTAACAGAAACAGAATAAACACATGCTGTTTCTGTCGAGGCTCACATTTAATCTAAGATCTGTTAAAAACATAATTCAGTGCTGAATCACTTTCTAACATCTTATAAAACAAGTAATTCTCAAGGTTTGAGTCCAGCATTTACTGCTAGTGTTTGCATAGCGTTGAGGGGAAACATTACACTGAATGCATTTCTGTACAGTGCAATATGTGGCATGAGCTTTAGAATCTAGGACAGACATTATGTAACAGCACAAACAGCGACTCTGTAATGCATTATGAAGCAGCGTTTTCTCAATATGAATTATACCACAAATGAGATGAAGTTCAGGGCACTGATAACGCTCTGTCGGTACTTGAATGTTTCATGTTATTACTGGTTCCTGCTTCAGTCGATAGGTTTTGTGTCACCTGTGAATTCACACTTCCTCCCCTGCGTCCTTGTGTGGTTTTTTTTGTTTGTTTGTTTGTTTTTTTTGTCTTTGTACCGACCAAATGTGTCTGAATCGAGGAATTATCTTTCATTCCCTGGTAAACAAATCAACAACTGTGCTCTGACAAGTACACGCAGGGTAGAACATGAGCTCTGCTGTCCTCCAGCACATGCATGATAATAAAATCTGCAATAATCCTACAGCATTAACCATTAACCAGCATTAATCCTGCTGTGTTTGGCCTTATTAGGCGAGAACAAATCCATCAGCCTTTTGAAGCAGACTTTCGGAGCTCTAAGCTGTTATTTCCGCCCTTGAGAGCATTACTTGGCAAAGCAACACGCACAGAATTCCACCAATGAGCCTGAACTTCAGATTAGTGACATGCTTGAAATGGCTGGAGTGTGTCAGAGGAGTCTAGCGGGGGATAACATGGCCTGTCTGTTTGTGTGTGTTCCTGTTTGTCTCTGTCTGTTTTTGTGGGTGCATGCAATGTGCTCATCGAAGACAGACTCTCCCATCTGCGTCACAGACTATGCATGACGTCTGTTAGATGTTTACACACGCCTTTGTCTCAACAAATAGATCGCTTTCATTCAGATATAAATGAGCATGTGTTGTTTCCATTGTTTCCTCCACTGCCTTGTGTAAATGGCCGGTGCTGAAACCAATTTCTCTCTTCTTCTTCTTCTTCCCAATTTATGCAGCTAAACCTCTCTCCATCACTCTCACTAAATCTCTGTCCCTGGCTCTCAGTCCTGTCTCCCCAGCAGCACCGCTACAGAAGAATCTTTGCTATTTGTAGCCCCAGCATCGGAGGCTAATCTGAGAAATGAGCCCATTACTTTTCTTTTTTTCTTCTTCTCTGGCGTGCGTTTGCTGAATAATTGAAGTAAATGGTGCATATTTCTGCTTTTTTTGGTGAATTATGTGCCTCTATGTGAGCATAGCTCAAACAGCCAGCTGTGAAAGTTGTATTTCCGCTGGGTTTATGTGGTCATAATTAGCAGTTCCCATGTGACTGGGTGTATGTTTGTGTTTGTGTGTGAGTGTGAGCGTGCTGCGAGCGTGCGTTCTGCTCTTGTGTGAGAGCACGCCTGTAAGCCAGGGTGTACTTGTGTTTACATGACAGTCGACCAGGAAGGGAAGTGACGCAGGTGGCAGCAGAGGGGCGAGAGCTGCAGACATTACACCGCTGCAGAGGGAGAGAAAGAGAGAGAGAGAAAGAAGAGGGGACAGGGCAGGAAAACCACAGACAGATGAAAGACTGAGACAGGAACAAAGAAACTAATGAGCGATCACTTTCTTCGTTACTGCTGTCGACTGCAGAATCGTCATCCTGCTGCTGCCAGATCCACCAGAAACTAATGCAAACATGCAGTATAAATGAGTCAGTGTCCGCGTAGGTTGGGCAAGTACGCATTTGATTATGAAATGTGTTTACCCTCCGCTCACTATAAAAGTAGTGACACGGGCTTTTGTTTGTCCAGAGCTGTGTCTGTTCCAGTTCCATGGTTGCTATCCACAGTCATCATATCTCTGGCCGGCAGCCCTCAAACTTTCTTGGCCGGTCGCAAGACTTTCATAACAGCTTTGGGAATGGACACCCCCTCAAATATTTCCTTAGCAAACGCTGGGCTTCCCAAGGGACAGAAAATGGACATGGGAAGATTGGTCTCAAAGGAGTTCATGAAAGGCCCAGTGAGCCATGTGACAGAATGTATTATCCAGGGGAGCAGTGAAGTGAAAATCTGCCGAAAGTCAGATTAATCAATAATTAAGTAGAGTATATTCACCTTCTCTGGCTGACATTCATTTTTATTGAAACTGGATTCTTTTATGGCTACTTGAGCCTCATACTGTGAAATCCTACTAATGTTATCAAGAGGATACAATGTCCATTACACCCAAAAGAGTTACTATTGAGCTATTCTTAGAGCCTTACCATTATTGAGGCAAAAATGTCACCCTTTGTCTTGAGGCTGTTGCTCCAACTATGGCTACAGGGTTGCTTTGAGTATGAACGTGCATGCTAAATTTCATGGAAATCGGCCCTCTTAGATTATGATATGTCAAAACTTTTGATGTGTCAAAACTTTTGACATATCATATTCAATCATCAACATTTTGGCCTGTGGCACTACAGTAAAGCAAGGAGACTCTTTAAGAGTCTAAAATGTGAAGTGTTCATTCTCTGGGGATTATGAATGTGCTCAGTAAATCTTTCAGTCTGCATAGTAGATTATAAGATATCTTGTGTCCAGAATTGTGTCATTTTGGCCTATTAACAGTATGGTAAAGCTTGTTGAGTGTCAGAAAATCCCTATAGGGTCTATCCTCTGAGAAAGAATGTGGCCATTAAACTTAATGGTAATGTGACCAATAAAAGTTTGAGTTCTGTTTGAAGATTTTCAAACTGGTTTGATATTAAGCTAAAGACTGGACTGGACTGGACTGGTAGTACCAAATTTTGCCATGCCATATTAACACAATGAGAGCAGAAACAGGAAGTGATGCGTTTGTATTAACAGTTTTATTCAGTTACTTTAACAGGACAAATGGGAGTGGATCAAAACAAGGCTTCATACTTCTGCTTAATTACTGATTGTGCTAGCTGGCTAGCTAACTCGCTAACATAGCAAACAGATGTGATAAGCATGAGTGACATGAGTTGTCAGCGATAGGGTTATATTAGATATACTGAAAAATCAAAATGATGGGCTCAAACTAGTTAGCAACGTACCATGAAGACACTGCTAACATTGCTGAGAGCTGCTTCTTGTCTCTTTTTAATGTGCCACAGTGGCTCGTAATGACAAATGCTGGACCAGCATTAAGCACTAAGCCAGTTCACTGGACCGGACCAGCAAAACCAGAAACCAATCCATCCCTACTTAATTGTGATGTGAAGGGAAATTGGGATCACAAATATCCAAAGCAAATTTTAAGGACATTTTGTTAAGACGGTTAATTTAGACCAAACTGTTGGTCAAGGGTTCGTGGGAATTCGTTGACCTGTCCGTGGTGCTAAACAAAACTTTAGGAGATCACCAAAATTATATTGAATCACCCTCTGGGGATTATGAATATTAATACCAAACATCAAGTCAGTTTGGCCAGTTATATATATGGTTGTACTGTCTGACATCATGGATCAACCCTCACCTTTTTATGAACCACCACAGCACTGTACTCCCTTCCTGTGGTATACACTCTTCTTGAGTCTCTCACTGCATTGCGTGCCTTCTTCCAGGCTGTGAATGGAGCTGGTCTGGTCAGAGGTGAGCGGCAGATTGCATTGTTAAGCAGCCTGCACGATAGAGGGTGAGTTGGCAGGAAGAGTATGGCCTGGCACTGAGCTGCTTTGGCATACAACCGGCCTGGGGAGGACGTGAAATGAAACCTCAGCAGGGCACGGGTAATGGAGGAGAAAACCTCCCACATCTTTATTAAAGAGGAGACGAGGGAGGGAAGGGAGAGAGAGACAGAGACAGCGGGTGTCGATATAATGAGATTTAGGAAAAAATAAGTCGGTATTACAGTATTTGTCCTCAACTTACTTTGTATTTTTGTTATTTTCCTCCAGCTCCTCTCATTTGGCAGAGTTGCAGGAACATCAGGTCTGGTCTTAATAAAGATGTAACATTTTCTGGCAACAGCCCACTGTCCATATGTCTGCTGGTCACGGCAATTAAACCATAAGATGGGGAAGAAATCTGGTCCGCGGGGGTGAGATCTAAACAGAAATGTAAAGAGGGAGAGAAGAAAAAGTGATGGTCACGGGGTCGTGGATGTTTTTTGGCAGGGAGAGAGTACAAGCTCTTTATAGTGTGTGTGTTTTCTCCCTCAGAGCCCTCCCCACTTCACGCACACATAAAACACACACACGCTCCCCTTGTTTGCTTTGATTCGTGTTCAGAACGAGGCGTTCACATTGCAGAGCATGACCGAGAGAGCTCTGCCACCAGGAAGTATTCAAAGCAGCAGAATGGAGAGAGCTGAAAAGGAGATTCTTTAGCGGTTTGGGCCTGCAGCTACATCTGAAAGGCTGCAGGTGTTTGTTCGAGGAGATTAATTTGTATAAGAGATAGTTAAAAGGATATAATGAAGCTGGAGCTGAGACAATAGAATAAGATAGCTTGAAAAGGAGAGTCAGTCGTCATGGAAATATTTGAATTGGGAGATAGTGTCAGTAGAAAGCAGTAGAGATCGTTTTATAGGAGCTGGAGAAGATAGCCTACTTGAGGAACCTGATGGAGCTGAGATAATTGGATAAGAGTTATTTTGAGGAGGGAGTTGGAGGAGAGGTAATAGCATCCCTGATTTGCTCCATAGTTTTGAAGACACAGTTTGAGGAGCGATAGCTGGAGAAGAGAGTCAGATGAGAGAAAGTTTCCAGAGGATACACAGATGGAAAGTTAGTTAGAGAACACAACGCTGCCAGGCGAAGGTGAGATTGAGAATCTAGTTCAGGGGAGCTGTTTGAGCATAAGCAGGCACGTTAGCTGGAGAGGAGTTTGCTTCACTATTTTCAACATTTACTGAGAAGAATGTGCGATTCTGTTTTCATCGAGTTTTAACGGCTGCCTGTGTGTATTCAATGGCAGCTCGGTCCTGGACTGATCTGGGTTCACACGCCCACAGGCAGTGCTGTAGGTGCACCTCAATGAGAACAGAAAGAAATATTAATGTAGCGATGTTTACACAAAATATTTACTTTGGCCTGCTCCACCTGAGAAAACGATTACTCAAAATATTACTCATAACATTTGTATTGATACTCTAACCTTTAACATACAGTATATCTATTTATATTGTGTTCATTAATAACGGCCTAATTGCGTCATTATGTTTGTATGCTTATGGTTCATTTTCGGAGGAAAAAACACAATGACAAATTGTGGGCCTCAGAGGAGAGGAGGACATCATTTGTGACTTTGATTCAGGTGAATTCTGTGCTGTGTCGGGATTGGAAACTGGATTGAAAGGGTTGCTAGAGTTGGTTGGAACAACAATAGGAATATTTTAGAGAAGTAGGGAACTTCAGGTGGAACTGTGGCTATAACGTCCACTGTTCACCAATAAGTACAAGTCGTTTTAAAAGTCCCCAACAGAGTTTCTTTAAATGAAGACACAACCTTTTTCCATCGTGTATGATGGTATCACATGTAGATGTAATAAGACACCAGCATTACGTCACTACGAAAAATGTCACATGCATTATTTTAGTCCCCAAAAGTTAGCCTTGCATATCCTTCTGTATCCTTGACAACTTTGTATCAATAACTGAATTTAAAGCTGTGACATTTGAAGAAATGACCACATACTTTTTATAAAATAAGGAAGTTAAATTCTTATGAATTAAAATGCACCCTGGTTCAGTTGAATACCCTCAGGACTTCTGCTGTCACAGCTTTACGTGGTCTGGTATGACCATTAGTTTAGTTTGTTATAGCTGCTGTAATGTCAGCAAACTTGAGATAGATATTGCTGTTTGACATTATTCAGTGCTTTCTTTCTGACTGTAATGTACCACTCATTCCACCACATGTTTGTTGTTTCCTGCTTGTTGTTCCATTCAACCCAGTGAGCTGGCCTAATGGCGACGTCTTCAAAGCAGCTGACTCTTTGGAATCTTTGGAAATGAACGGAAAATTAATTTGACATTATCCTACTTGTGGCTATAATTCTGCGGGTTTGAAGAATGTCTGCTCACTCACTGTGACTTTGTTAAAGGGATAGTTCTAGGTTTTTGAAGTGGGGCTATGCATAGTCAGTGTGTTACCTACTGTAGACGGTCAGCGTGCTCCCAGTTTGGAGAAACTGAAGCAGAGCAAAGCACCGCAGTGGACAGGGTGAAAACCTAAAATAACAACATCTGTTTAAAGTTCCCATGAAACAGAAAGCAGAGGGCTATTTGGTTTCTCATATTTACATGTTTCCAACCAGATAGGAGGTGACTTGTCATAGACATTGATTGGCGTCTGCCTAACAGCCTCACAGCTTTGCATTGCAGATAGCGCTATAATCTAACATCAGCATCTACCTTCCAGTGAACATGGCACTCTCCTCTGGGGGTATCATAGAAGAGAACATGTATAAGTCATCAACAACTTTTTATCGTTTATTGGGAAATGACAAACTTTGAAATATCATGAAGAATACCTGAAAATAACCAAAAAAATGGGCCAGATACTGGTGTACAGCTAAACATATTTTTTTTTGGCTTCATGGGTCTTTTAGTGTATGCCAAAGTGAGCATATTCATATAACGCTTTACCTTTTTCTTTGCACTACATTGTCTCAGTTGTAGAATTTGCGTATACTTACGGCTAAGTCGACTGTGCCAAGTATTACACCACAGATCTGACAGCAAGGTAAAGCCAGGTAGAGGTTTATTGTTTTCTTTCTGGGGTTTTTTTTCACGCGGCTAAACCCATTTTTCTCATGCTGCTCCTATCTAGTTGCAGATACAGGGCTCTGGCCTGTAAACGGGCACACTATGGCAGGAGTTTTGTCCCTTCAGCATCTCTTAACAAAACACTCCAGTAACCACCATGTGCTGAGAGCATATATGGATGGGATGGATCTGTCTTTCTGCTGACCCTGTCCACAGCAGTGCATTGCTTTTACTTCCGTGATGAGACTTCTGTCTGCTTCTTCAATCTGGGAGTGTGCTGACTGCCGTCTACTGTAGGTAACACACTGACTATATTTAAGTACCTCATGCAACCCCACTTCAATAACTTGGACCCCATGGTGGGTTCATTAGAGCCTAAGGAAGCATGATAAGGAACTAGTGTATATTTCAAATGAAGAGGAAAGATAACTGGAGAAAGCTCTGTCAGAGTGATAATTAGGGAGGTTAGAATAGGATTTTTGACAGCTGGATAAGTGGTGAGGTAGTTAGGATTTAGTTTTAGGAGTTTTAGGGGAGGTGCAGACTGCTACAGCTCCACTAAGTAGGCCAAAGGCACAGGGGAGTGTCACATGAACCAACGCTGCTATGTTAGCCATTCTCCAGTGTCTTGTTCAGCCACAGATGGGAAGAGAGACGGAGAGAGGGAGAGACAGAGAGAGCTGCTTAGCGTGCGTCATGTGTCCCATGCTGCGTGACGTCTGTGCATGACACCCAAAACCACACTGCTGAAAAGGGGAAGCGGTCATTTCCATCAGGCCGCAGAGTGCACTGACCTTTTCCTTAACCACTTGAACCAGCACTGAAGGTCAGAGGAAGGCAGGGAATTCCTCTGCGTCGAGGGTCAAGCGTCCAGCTCTTATCTGAGGTCACAGAGGCCACAGGAAGTTCATCCTGGTCCTCGGTGTCACTGCAGCCCGTGGCAACAAACTCTGACCGGTCTGTCGTCATCTGTTTACCGCCTGGCATGCTCTCACCGCCTCCTCCTCTTCCTCCTCTTCCCTTGACACTCTCTCACACCCATCACCCTGCAAGCCCGCTAAAGTGAGATACATCCCCAAGGCAACAGAAGGGATGGTGACACCGAGTGAGAGAGATGGAGGGGGAGGGTTAGAGAAACAGTCGTGAGGTCAGCGAAATGAATAGAAAATCAGACAGAGAGCAGAAGACAAACCAATCAATGCGACCCCTGCTACTGACACGTCTGTATTTGCTTGTGGATTTATTCCTGTCAGTTTGTACATCCGTTTCTGGGAGAGTTTCTCTGTCTGTCATCTGTCTTTGTCCAGCAAAAGCATGGGGAGGGTGGGGTGGGGGCGCTCTCTATGGCACCAGTCTCCCAAGCGACTGGAACCAAATAGACCGGCCATACCAGTTCACTCTGCAGGAGGAAGTCCCCGGGTTACGTGGTGATCATACAAGATCTTGGGTTGTGTTCATGAAAACAACCCACAGAAGGCTCAGATTTCTCAGAAATCTGAGCTTGATATGAACTTGATGATGATGCTGGGTTTTTTTTTTTCTTTACACACAAACACATTTACACACTCCTTTTCTCTTCAACCACATCCACTTCTACATGTTGGTGAGCGATGCAACAGCTCCCCTGTTTTCTCGCTGGCTTTTACGTCAGAGTGACTGGCCTAGATTGTTGAAAATGGACCTGGAACACTTGCCGTTTATAGCCTTTCCTCTGCCTCTCCCTGATGTAACAGCAGAGCACGACTTTCCCAGAAAAAAAAGTTCTGCTGCCCGTTTCTACACACAGAACAATAGAAAGGGGGTGCTGCTTTTACAGGCCAGACCAGTTTTTTTTTTTTTCAACCAAACCGTTTTTGTTTTTGCATTTTTTTTCCTCAGATGTAAAATGATATCAAGGATGCAGTTGTTTGTGAACAGCTCTGGAATAACAAAACATTTTGCACTTCCAGTTTAGCTTCATAGCAGCAGCACACACTGTACGCAATAAACTTGTTAAGCAAATGATAAGCATTTCATATTAGAGCGATACATCGACACGCTGATATCAAACTGCAGTACCAAATATACGTTCAAGAGAATCTGAGAACAATGTTGTCGTTACATAATTTGTTCACAAGAGAGCAGTGACAAGCGTGTTTTTCAACTGTCCTGGTCTGCACATATCTTGGACATAATTCTTCAAAGGTAAAGTTTGACATTTGATTGGTTTATTTACGTTACCGGTTAGAGCCTGTATGCTAAATATCATATCATCTTATAAAGTTGTTGTTCTGTTATGGTTGGTTTATGTATCTCCTTGTGGACACTTCGAAAACTGCAGGATGTTGGTTGCGGGAGGAGTCATGTGACCCGTACGCAGGGAGTCAGTGAGCCCAGTTTTTCAGAGCTGCAGTTTTATTTTATCTTGAGTTGATCCTGCAGCATCTACATACATCTTATGCCTTTGGTTGCATTGTGGGTATGTATTGATTTGTTTTATTGTCTATGATTGCACATAATTATTTTCCTGGATAAATTATATTTTTGTGAACTTTATGTTTAAATTTACCGTGTAACGAATTACAAGTGACTGCATTGCTCCTAGGCCATTTTAAGTTGATATACTAAAATACAAACAGATATATAAACAGATAATTGATGGGTTCAAATATTTACATTGTTGTTAAAAAGAAATAAACATGTAAAACCTGTAAGCAGTAAAAGCAGCAAAAAGCTATGTCATTTAATTCATATGAGGGATTGAACTGACACATTTAAGTTGTTTATCAGTACGTGTTTAAAGCTGCATAGTGCTGATTATTCTTTGTTCTTCTTATGTTTTAGTTTCAGTTTTCCTCATGTCATTAAACCCGTGGACAACGAAACGACGGTCTTCAGAGTCGTGATATTTTGGAAGGAGTTTAATCTGACTACCAAGCTGAATACAGCACGTATGGCGAGGGCAGCACAGTTGTAATAGCTAACACGTTAGCAAACAGTTGCCTATTTACTTATCCAGCAGGTACAGCAACATTAGTATTCATTTGTAGCTCTGTTTATGGTCCCATGATCAGTCTAAGTCTGTTATTTACTCTTCTTTTAGCTGCCCTACTACATTAGGTTCGCCAGCTAGTCGCTAAACTTTGTCAGCCGTTTGGCACTGGGCACGTGTGAAAGCTGAAAGTCGATGAGAGCCGTGAGAGTGAACCCAAACGTCAAAACTGGAAAACCAAAACAATGTGCTGAAAGTAGTTTGTCACTACACACAGCCATTTAACACCAAATTCATGTAAAAATCTACATTGATGCAGCTTTGAACGATCCAGTATCAGTCGGACTCTCTTTCTTTTGTTTGTTCTCATGAAGGAGAAGGAAAGTTCTAGCCTTGCTGTCGCTATCATGCTATTGTAGCCTTGCCTGAACCAAGTCATGAGGTGTGTTTCTGTGTGTGTGTGTGTGTGTGTGTGTGTGTGTGTGTGTGTGTATACCTGTGTGTTAAAGGTGTTTGGAGGAGTGGGCGGGCTCATTTTGTTGCCCAAGTGTTGCAGTGTCATCCTAGCCTTTCTCTCTCTCTCTCTCTCTCTCTCTCTCTCTCTCTCTCTCTCACTCTCTGTCTGGTCACCCCCTCCACCCCGCTCCTACCCCGTTCCCACGGCAACATGTGGCTAATGGTTACATAACAGCGGCGCTCACGGCGTATGTGTGCATGTGTACGTGTGTGTGTCTCTGTGGTTGTCACCGGGCTTGGGAACTCAAACACGAAACATGCAGCTTTCTGGTCTTACTAGCCTTGAGGCTCAGGCGAGTGCATTATTGATAGTGTTAGCACTGATTGCACCGGGGACATACTGTAAATACATCCTGCTGTGTGTGTGTGTGTGTGTGTGTGTGTGTGTGCTGTGAATTTAATGCTGCAGTCTGTTTAATTTCCACTAGATGGGAACAGTGCGCAAGTAACAAAAAACGTGTTCATTATGGCTTACGTCTGTGGAATTATGTTACATGAGTGATGGATGATGGGTAGGGTGTTGGCTCTGGTGCTGATGGCGCACGGCCTGCTCTTTTCTTCCTATTTAACCTTCTTACAGCTTCTCCTACACAGCATGAGCGTGCGTGTGCTGTGTCATTCAATAAGTGTCCTTGCAGTCGATGGAGGTATGAATGGGGATTAGTGTATGATTAAATGGTGAGGTGGATGTGTGTGGGAGTGTCAAATTAAGAACACACACACACACACACACACACACACACACGCATTAGAGCCATGCCCTCAGATCCCCTCTAATGGCATTAGGCGGGTCTCGGCAGGGGAGGCCAAGCTGCTGTTCATTTCAATTAGAGTCATGTCAAGGAGCGATCCCACACAGCGTGCTGCAGCCTAATTGAGCTAATTTCATATTTATGAAGGAGAAATGTAAGCAATACATAAACACTATGCTCTGCTGCTCCCCAGGGGGCGTTTTTTTTACTTAAGATGCTTAAAATATGTGCTGTTAATGGATGTTAGGCCTGTGTTTAGATGTGTTAGTAAAAGTGTGTGTTTGCGTGTGCTTGTTCATTCTCGGGAAAAAGGAGGAAGAAGATGAGAGATTAGATTTTCGCTTGTGCTGCGGAAGTGTTTATTCAGGAAAGGCTGGGAGTGTATTTGCATAAGTGGATGATGCTTGCGTTTGTGTGTGTGTGTGTGTGTGTGTGTGTGTGTGTGCAGCACCTGCAGTGAGTGAGCACTTTTCTTCTGAGCCCAGAGGAGGAGCTGGGTATACAGTATCGGACTGTGCAGCGGGGCAGTAAAAGCCGTTATTCGAGGCGGTCTTATCTTTACGACCTGCACTGCGTCCATCACGTCGGCAGGTTCTGCTTACGCTAACCAAACCGGGCCTCGATAAATCCAGAGCACTAGCTGCAGTTCATGTCTTCAGAGCTACAGCACCATTTACTCACTGTGTTGTCTGAGATTCCTCTTTCCTATTAAACAGTTCATACAGTTTGTTTTCTTGAAATGATATAAATTCAGGGCTGAATTAAGCCACAACAGTAAAACAAATAGTCTTACACACGGACCCCCTGCTATCTTAAGGCCCTCATCATTTCAGTTTATATTGTACTTTAGTGGTCCGTAAACCACAGTTAGGCAGTTAATCAAAATACAAGTATAATTGCTACACATTAATCTGATGCTTTGCTTAAATAGTAGTCATGTCTTGGGTGTAATAATCAGGATCAGCATTTTTGTGCTCAGAATTAAACTAAAGTCAGCAAAGCAGTTTATCACTTTGTAGTACTCTGCTGCATTTGTTTACATTTTGTGTCAGTTAACAGATATGCAGTATGTCTGGAAATACTGACTCTTAAATTACTGCTGATGTGAGATAAGTTGCATTAATATAGAGAAATGTATATTTGGGGTTAGGGTTAGGGTTATTTGAGAAGATACTGAATTATCTGAATTATGTCTGAGTAGTCCTTGAACATCTCCTGTCATTTTTTCTCTGTTTATTTGGGTAACTAGGTGTCAATCTGTTATTAGCCAATCAGTTTCTACCAGAGATGAGTATGACTAACCTACCGGATTCTGAGAGGGCGGGATTAGAAAAAAAAACACGGAGCTTGAACATCAGGAGAGAGTCAGTAGAGAGACGCTAAGTGCTGTTCATTCATTCAAGTTCATTAAACACTGTTAAGTTACTGTATTTCCTTAAGTTAAGGCCAAGGGTTTTTTATGAGAGTCTTATGAGGACTCTGTTGAACGGAGGAAGAAGACGAGTTTGGAACTAAACAAACACATGCTTGAAGCCTCGTGTGGACTGTTGTTAGCTGACGAGCTTTTGTCGTTGCTAGTCAGGAGGAGAAAGGACGGAGAATGTCCGTGTGAGGAGCAGTGTTTTATTCCACCAAGCTGTTGATGGCCTTTGGGAGACAGCCACCCATCCTGCTACAGTAAAGGTGCTCAGTGTTTGCCGTTGTAACAGACTGGTACTAACAACTTTTCTATCCAGAGAACTGCAAGTACAGCCAAAACGTTCATGAGGATTTTCAAATGAGCTCCAACTGCGCGCCAACATGCATGGTACCATAAACTGAGTAAACTGCAAAAACCCTGGATATTTCTTTTATTTTACTTGCATTTATTTAGGTCCTGTTAAATAAATGTTCCCCTATTTTTGCATTGAATCTGTGTTTGAACAATTTATTTATGTTGTTAATGGTGTAACATATGTCGTGTATTTGTGATTTATGGTCGAAAGGAAGGTTGTTATTAAAGAGTATGCATGGGAGTTAAGTGAACTTGGCCTCTCAGCACCCTAGTAAGAATTATATGTATATGTATAAGTAAGCATGTGCAAATTTCACTTTTAGAAGGCTCCTACCAATTCACCTCCCATGCTAAATTGTTTTAAAGGTAATA
This sequence comes from Argyrosomus regius, assembly GCA_946959425.1. NCBI lineage: Eukaryota > Metazoa > Chordata > Actinopteri > Sciaenidae > Argyrosomus > Argyrosomus regius. The sequence continues at coordinate 2,660,433 of OX336904.1, read as the reverse complement.
GAGGTACGCATGACCATTCAGTAACAAATTAGAATTGAGTGCGAGGGCTACACGCAGGGGCTCATCTTAATTGAAACCACAAATGACATGACTAAGGCTGACCAGAACAGTTAGTAGCTGGAGATGACTTGGGACTTTCAGTAGTAAATGTAACTGAGACTCAGACTTCCCCTGTATTACTGAAAAGGGAGGTTTTTAGTCTAAGCTACAGTCATTCCTAGCCAGTGAGAGGAAGACTCTAGTTGTGGTTCGCAAGAAATGGATCCATATGCATGTGTGCGGACTACAGGACGTTGAACAGGAGAACGATTCCTGACCAATACACAGTCCCTCGTGTGCAAGATGCTCTGTCCTGCCTGAGTGGTAGCCAATGGTTCAGTGTGCTTAACCTCAGAAGCAGCTACTATCAGATCCCGTTAAGTGCTGCTGACAAAGAAAAGACAGCATTCACCTGTCCAGCAGGATTCTATCTTTTGAGAGTTTTGGTGGGGGGAGAGTGTAGTACTGTAGAGGTAGTAGAGAAACGCTAAGTGCTGTTCATTTATTCATTCATGTTCATGACAATTCAGTAACAAATTAGAATTGAGTGGGAGGGCTACAACTTCTTGCAGTCATTTTCAAAAAAACAGTTAAAACCCAATACAAGGTTCTGTGGCTTCTTTAAAACCTTTCCGCCCTGCTGTTAGCATCACAATTTAGGTACGGGTCATGAAATAAGATAGATGACAATGGGAAGCTGTATTATGCAAAAAGATGAAATTTGTATGTTGTTTCAGTGGCAAAAGAAGAGGATCATAATTATGCGCATTATCTCATTCTTATTGCGAAACCTCACCGGGCACATCTCCGTCATGTTGCAGCCGCGACACTGGAGCCCCAGGAGCGTTTCAGAAGCATTTTGCCCACCAGACTTTGTTAACTGGCATAGTTACATCGTTTACCTTTTGGCTGTTTCTTACAATCGTCCATCAAAAATAGAATAGCCGCGTAGACCCACTTCTGGGACGCTTCTTAAAAGGACCGTGGCGGGACTAGTAGGGTTTGAAACATTGACTAGAATGGCTATGATTAGCTCCGGTGGCCAGGCACGCACAGAATGCTCTTATAAATGAAAAGTTTGATTCATAAGCAATATTCCCCTTGTTTTTTTCATCACACCCACTGCTATACAGCTTTACATGGTCTGGTCTGACTATTCGCTTATGGTAGCTAACATTAGCAAACTGTAACTGATCTGAGTCACTTAACTAAGTCCATTCTTCTTCTTTTCTTGCTCATAGCCACAATCTTTCACCTATCTCTACTTCACTTCGTAACGACTACACTTCACCAAACTTAAACAACTTGTAGTTTATGGAATAACACTATGGATTTTTCTGGAAGGCACTGAAAAACAACTTGTTGAACTAAAACTTGACACCTAAAACGTGGCATGCCTCGTGACGTTGTCTGTAAGAACAATTTGTTGGTAATAGGCCGAAACACAAATATGATCAAATTGAGGCCTGTATCATTGAAGCGTGACATGTGAGTTTAGTTCAGGATGAACTGTTCCACAGTGGTTCTTGTGTAAACACTTTTCTTACCAGTGTGACATTTCATGTTTCCGAGGCAACGTGATTGAGAGCAATTTATTTTCGTATCACTTCCTCATTGCAGAGAATCCAAGGTGGCAGTGACCTGCGAGCTGTAATAACCTGCTGTCGGGACCATTTAACCTGAGTCATGGTGACTCTATATCATGGTGGCGTGAGAAGAGTAGAAACTTGAGAAAAACAATGACTGAAAAATAGAGAAAAGGTCAAATTGGCACGTTCACACATACCTAGAAGTCATTAGTCAAATGGAAAGCAAAAGTCACTTCGTGTTCATTTTCATCTTCTTGATCTCACTGCACCATTGGCTCTCTGATTTGGCCTTCAGTCCGCCTGGCAGCCTCTGATTGGCCTGAATCCACAGGTTTTGTCGGTGACTCATTCCACTCAGAGAGGCAAAAGCACTGCCTCTTATGGCGTGTTTCCATAGCAACCACATCCGGGGTCAGGCGCTAGTGAAGCACACAGGAGCCATTTCCTAATAAACTGGGTTTTATTGTCTGTGTCTGTTTTCTGCTGTACGAAATGTAAACATGCCTGAAATTGAGGGAGAGAGAGAGAGAAAAGAGACAGAAGAGAGGGAACAGGACATTGAGGCATATTTGGAGGGAGGGAGAGTTTATAATGGCTTTCCTTTTTACATGCGTTGCATTCACTGCCTTTTTTAGTTTTATGAGAGTTGATCTGTCCTTGACTCCACTGTCCACAGACAGTGTATGCATGCTAAGTGACAGCAAAATGTACACAGCAAATAGAACTCTTATTATGGGCTGACTGTGCTCTGTCAAGAACAAGTAAACAGTAAAACAGTCAAAAATCCTTTAGAAACATAAAGTTGCACGATTTATTTTTTAAACCGCAATAGCTAAATATTGGGCACTTGGGGGAACATTTTAAGTTGATATGGTGAACTCAAAGCAAAGAGTTGACAGAGCAACAGTATCATTCTGGCCACCTGGTCAATCTGGGTCTATTATTTATTCTACTTTTAGTTAGTTTTGTTCTTTAGCTTCACTATGTTCCATAGCTAGTTGCTAACTTCGTTTGTCTGGGGTTTAGTGCAGGACAGGTAGTGTACAGCAGGTTATCAGAGCTTTTTAGCCAAAGAAAACAGGTTTAATGAAAATATTCTAATAAAATGTTAATAAATTACTGAGTGGAACTGTAGAGTTGTTGGTTGACCCTTTGTTGCTATAGCAAACTATCAAGCCCCTGTTCATATCCAAAGTTCTAGAAAAGGTGGTGCTTACTCAACTCTTAGCTGTGTGTTAGACAATAACAATATTTTGGATAAGGTCTAGTTTTGGTTTCCGTTGTTTTTAGGGTTACAAACGATGTACTGATGTGTGCAGATGACAGGAAATGCTTTATTTTATTCCCCCTCAACCTCAGTGTTACATTTGACACTGTTATCAATCATAACATTCTTATCAATAGACTAGATCAATTCACGGGTTTATCGGGAACTGCCCTTAAATGCTTGAATCATATCTGTCAAATAGAGAATTTCCATCAGGACTTATGTTTCATCTTCAGCTCCACTGATGTGCGGGGTGCCACAGGGATCTATTGTTGGTCCAACTTTGTTTTCCTTTTTATATGCTTCCATTAGGAAGTCCTTTATCACTGCTATGCTGATGATACGCAAATCTACTTGTCATTTCAGCTGGATGATGTTAGCTGTGTGGGTAGTTGAATGTGCTTGTTGATAAAATTGATGACTTGTAACTTTCTGTTACTAAACCATGATCAACTTGTAAGGAAATTGCAATGGTTTATTGGTCCACTGGTAACCAAATAAAATATTTATCTAGGTACCACTTTCAATTCTTAACTGAACTGCGAACCATGTCAACAATCTAAGATACATTTGTCTTTTTCTGCCTTAGAAAAGATTATTCATGTCTTTGTCTAAGCTCTAGGCAGTGGAATTCTCTGCCTGACCAGATCCGACTTGTTAGTCTTTTAATTATTGCTTCAAACATATCTTTACAGGACAACCTTTTGCCTGACTTGTAAATTTGGTGATGTTGCCCTTTTGTTTTATTTTCCTTTGTTTTCGTCTTCAGTATTTTGTATTGTTACATATCTTTATCTTTGTTTTATTCTCATTTATTTTGTCAAGCACATTGTAACCGTGGTCCACTCTCTCTATTTTTGTTTTTTTCTTAAAAGAAAGCAAAGAGACTTATTGCGTGTGTGACTGCAATTTTGGTTGAAGCAGGAAAAAAAGCAATTTAATTTCTGTCGGACCTGACGTGTACCTTGGAGCAATATTTGATCTTAGTCCAAATGTATTATTTGAAATGGTTTTGCCATATATCATATTCTGGAGAAGACTTTCATTTCTTCCTGTGGGTGTCAGGTGATTGACAGGAAGTAGAGCATAACATAATGCAGCACTGATATGAGAACGCTCAACCGAGGCACGATGAAATAATGAGAAAACAGCAACTTGACTGACGGACCGTTACACTGTGTAGACTTTTATGTGTATTGGAAATTGTTTTTGCTGGTATGATGTGCTAAGCCTCTAATTTATGTTATTTATGAGAATTTTTGGAGCCAGAGATGGTTACAGAGACAATCCTGGGATCAAGGTTATAGGTGCAGAGTGTCTTGTTGGCTCAGTGGACTGAACTGCTTTGTATATTGCTGCTTTTACCTAGTCCTTCATCCTGTCTGCTTTATTAATCTTAATTAAGAAAGTGAAACTCACAAAGATCACTTTAGTTTCACGGTCACTCGGCAACAAACCCATTAATTTAATATTTTTAAAGCTGCTTATATGTTTTATATTAAAGCCACTATGTGAAGAAGTTTTGTCATTACAGCATCTCTTTTTGTCTTGTAGAAAAATAAGATGTTGCTTTCAGTTTTTTGTTCTGTAGTGTACACCACTCTACCACAATGGTTTTTGTTACCGGAAGTGAGTGCTAAAGTTGTGTTTTTCAAAACTACTACTACTCATTAGCTGTCTTTTCATCAAAATATATTACAAATTTTAACTGAATTCAAGAAAGTCGGCAAAAGAAAACATGAATGAATGCTTGTTTGGTTCAGGAGCTATGCAGTAGGTGTTGCCATTTCTTCAGATGCAGAGGTTGCAACAAAGTGATAAAAAAGCACTAGTTGAACTTACAGTAACGTAAATAGTTGTACTGGAGGCCAATCACAATTGTGTTACGCTTCTGTGTTTCCATCAACTTTCTTTCGCTATTCTTCAAAATGCACATCAAACTATGTCAATGGAAACACAGTTATTGTAGGATTAAAGGTTCACTTTGCTCATAACTGGGAGAGCTGCTCAGATTGCCAAAACATTTGTAGAACACCATCTGTAACTCTCGAAGGAGCTTTCCAAAGTTTAGAAAAAATAGGCCCTGATGATCTCAGTTTTGGCTTGAGACTACAAACAATACAAACAGATTACATTTGAAAGAAGAAGGTATTTAGATCAAAGAGGAGGTCTATTGAAAGATGCTACCAAGTTGCATTGTGGGAAATACAGCAGTGCTAGTTCAGTAGCGATGTGCTGTGTTTTGCTGTCTTGATACTGGGGGCTAAAATTCAGTATACCCATGCCACTGCTCCTCTGATTCTGACAGTGAGCCCCACAACTTCATGAAAACACAGTACAGAATCCCTTTAAGGTAAACCTACTAGTTGGGTTTACCTTAAAAGGTTGCTGTTAAATGAATGATTCACAGTTCTAATTATTTAATTTAAAAAGTTTAGTTAGATTTACGGCTTTCCCCTAATCTTAAAAATGATGGACACATGAGGTGTGTTAGCACACACATTTAAAATAGATTGTATTAATAATTAAGCTTTAATTGTGCTTATCATTGAATTGAATTGAATCATTTCTCACCCTGCCTTTTTACTTTGTGTGGCACAAGATTCTACACACAAAATGAGATTTACACTGGTTGTAAACTGTGTCGATGTTAAATAATCATTAAAAAGGATCAAAAAGGATTTTAAAAAATCTGCACTTGGGGCAAGTTTTGTCCATTAAGTTTATTGCATTATGAACAATGTGCGAATTAATAAAAACTGTGACTGAATACATTTTCATAGGTCTCACAAGAACTGCATTTCTTGTAACCCTAACCCTAGAATACATTAGCACATTGTGCAGTGAGCCTCCAACTGAATCATAAAGCTGAGTGAAATATCAGGAGCATCAAGGCAAGAGTTTCTGTGTATTAGTCCAAGGGGACGGCTTTGTGCGTTGATGTACTTGTGTAGGAGTTCTTCTTTTGACTGACTGTCCTAACCTGCTTGACGTGAACTCGGGAAGTTGTATGTGCAGAGCTCTGTTCTTTCTCTCCAAACTTGCACCTCTATATACGGTTTGTTGATGCCTGTGCACAAGTCGTGTGGATGTGAAGGCCTTGGGAGTCTGTTCCTGTCAGACTAGAACTGGTAACTTTATCTGACTCGCTGTCTACCCATCTGATCCGCCCCCGCCCTGCTCCCAGTCGAGGCTTGATCATCCATCAGGCTCGCTATTGTATTGCATGTGTCATCAAGAGGACCTGTCGGATAGTCTGTCTACCTCCACCATGTCCTGTTTTCCCTTTCTTAAAGTATTCATAACACTGCTGTCAGTTTCAGAAATAGCAAAGGGTGACCATTGTGCATAAGAGGCTCATTCATTTGACAAGAACACAAGGAGAGTTTCTTATCAAACAATCTTCTGCCTATGAATAATCAGTTGCTATATAAGCTATCATGAACAGCACTGACTCATGTGGCCAGGACTTCTCTGTTCACCAAAGGCTTCACTCCAGGAAGTAGGGCTGTGAAATGAATGCAGGTGGTTTGTGTTTGTCATTCCCATTAGTTGTTGTTCATCACAGCTTTATTTCCTTCCAGCAAATCCTGGGGGAAAAATGGCAGTCACATTGACGTGGCCAATATGGGCAAGGACTTCCATGTTAAAGAAAAACAAGAATATTTCTCATGAATTCTCCAAAGACTGATTAATGGGAAAGTTGTGCACATGTCTGGGATTCCAAGGAAATCCTCAGCACGAGGAGTGCGTGTTTGTGGTGAGTAATTTACTGGCTGTCTGAGATTTACACACAGCCAATATTTAGACGTAGCCATGCACAACATTCTTGCAGAAACAAGTCAAATTCTCTGTTAAACAAGTCGAGGTTGGAAATATCAGTTTCATTGATTTTAACTGGGAACAGGAAGGACTTCAAATCCCATTTTTATTGCTCCCTTTTAGTCTGTTTTATTGTTCTTAATTTGTTCTTTTACTGCCAACGATCGCTGGAATCCAGACAGATCAGCATTTGTAACAGTGACATTTTGGGCGAAAAGGAACTCTTTTCAAATTAATTGTCAAGATTAGTGGATTACCTTAAATTTAACTTTGGCATAAAGTTTAAAGTTGGTGAGCTTTGACATAACATTTGTCATCAATCAATTGAAAATTATATTGACAGTGCTGACATTTGAGTGAACAGAGAGCCAGAGTCTAAACCCTACTCTACTGGACCATAGACTGCCCCAAAAAAGCAGAATGGTTTGTGGTCAGTCGTGACATTAGTAGATGGTACAAATACGTCTCTCAAGACTAAGATCTTAACTGTGTCACCTTTTGTCCAGTTAGTGATGGAGCTTGCTAGTTTCCTGTCAGGCAGATAACAAGCCAGTTACCACGCTGCTGCTGGCTAGCATGCTTGCCAGATACAGCAGTTCACCTATTTTAGATCTGATTTGCTAAAAATGTTGTTATTCTTATCTATGTTAGTTTAGCCTTGGGTTTTGTCTTTCAGGCTATATACAGGGAAGTGGACCTTACTAGAGTGTACAGAACATTGTAGGGAGATTTGCAGATACTACTCAGGGCTGAAAAATACCACTGCAACCTCCTCTGTTAAAAAAATACTGTAATTACACTCATTGCCAGTTTATTAAATGGCCTTATCTAACAATCAAAACTAAATGTGATTTAAGTATAATGACGTCTTTTGTTAAAATCTGTGTAAAGTAAGAATAAATATGTGTTCTGAGTTTGTCAGACCAAAGAAGAAAGTATTATTAGCCACCCAGCCAAATTTGAATGATTACAAATATCGACAAGTTTATGAAATTAGGTGTCAAAATCAGGTAAAAATTAACTCTCAGCTCCAGGACTGTGGGGGCGTGTCCACTGAATGTGCTGAAGCCACGGCCACTCATGGTAGCAGTCAAGCAGCAATTTTGAAGCGACTGAAACGTGTCAGATGAGTTCAGAAAATGACATGACTAACTTTGAAACACTCTGAGCGAGATGAATTCATCTCTATCTCTCTGCTAGGGGTGCAGGGGTATGTTCAGGGTGGCCTCAGCGTGTCATCGAGCCACCCTTTAGGACCGCCCACAAAATCCTGGACTGAAAACTGGTGAAAAACTGTTTTAACCTCTAACTCCACATTTCAGTAATATATTGTTCAAAGTCTTTTCACATGTTTTCACAACTTATTTTCCAACATATTGAATGTATTTTGAAAGAAATCTCAGAATTGCTTTTACACGGACTTTAAGACTACCATGACTATGGAAAGCTCTATAACCATCTTGATGTTTTGCTACGCTTATGCAAATATATTTGAATATCATTAAATTGAGTGAAATGCCACCATTTACTTCGTTTTAGGAAGTTTCTGTGGTTAAAGAACCTCTTCTTCATTGATCTCTACCCACTTTGGAAACGAAACAAAATGAATCACTCTTTCTCTTTGGTGTGCTCATATTTTAGAAACGTGCTGATTCAAGTTGGCAATTTTATTGAGTACATTTTTTGCTCTGGTGGCACGCTTCACTGCGCATGAAATCACATCCATCAGGGAGTGCATATTTTCAAAAAACTGAGCGTTGCATATTTGATAGTTGTAAGCTGGCCAAATGTGAAGCTGTTTGCAGCGTGCAGCCAGTTAGCTGAGCAGATTAATTTGCCTTTATTTGTCTACTTTATTTAGAAATGTTCAATCTTTCTAATTGAATGAATGTGATCTGAACTTGGAACAGTCACAATGAAGTTCTCCTGTTTCGCTGGGACGCTCTCTCGTTGAAGAAGCTTGTTCATTACAAAATTATACCTTGTAAGTGCCTGTGAGAAGTGACTGATGGAACAATAAGCCTTTGCTTTATTATTATATCATGTTTTGATATGAAAGTGTCTCTCATTGTAGTCAGTTAGAAACCTGTCCTCAGAACATAACGGTTGAGGGAGCTCATATTCACCTCAGCAAGCTGGTAATTACTGGTTCAACCACACTAAGAGAGCAGACAACTGGCTCTCTGCTTGTTGTTGCAGAAAGAGAAAAGTACCTCACACTTTATGTGTCAATAATACACGTTCATTAACAACTCTGTTCTTCTCTGTTTCTTTCTCCCTTTTAATGTGTCATCTATAGATCTTAAATGTTAATGTGTCCTCTTTTGACATGTAAAGAGCTCTGCTTTTGACTCAGAGTACAGCATGGTTTCAGGCAGGTTTTGTTTCGGTGTTCATTTGGTGTCAGTGTCTTTAAAATCTGGAAACATCAGGTCAATATAGCAGCAACACACACAAGATCATGGAAGACTGATCCTGGGCTGCACTACTAAAGTAAGGTCCTGCTCTCAGGTCCAGTCTTGAGACCTCAATTTATTTTCTTTTGTCAGTAAATTTTGTCGGTGTTGCAGGTTTTTTAAAATGGACACATTCCATTATGGTCTAAGGACACAACCAAGTCCAAGTGTACGTCGACACAAGACATGTTCATATATTGCCTCTATATAAAACAGAATTTATTAATATAAAACATTAAACATTAAATAATGAAACATGGTCAGTAGGACCTTTAGGGTGATGCAATTTTAACTCAATAAGGAGAAGACTTGTGAAAGTTTGAAACCTCAAGACATCAAGATCAGATAACTGTGAATCTGGGAATTAGACTTCCAACATAATTTTAGATTTAATTAATTTTACAGTCTTGATTCAGTTACTTTTTGTTGATATAATCTCCAACTCAAGTGATGATTCAAAAAGGATTGTAGCCTAGAAACTTGAGGAATTTCACTCTTCTCAAGTAAAATTTTGAATCATTTCGTCTAAAAGCAAATTATTTATTTAGATTTATTTATTTTAAAACATGAGTGACATATTGTCACTCATGATAGTTGTTAAGTCTGACTTATTCCGCAAGATTGGATTAAAGTTAGTTAGCCCCTTGTTGATGACAAATGAGTCAAATTTACAATTTTATGGCACACAACTAATTTTTATAAATAATAGTGGCCCAAGAATGGTAATGGCAATAAAAAATAAATAAAAAACAAGATATAGAATAGAGCAATAAATGCAACATTAGCTTCCAATTCTAGATAGATAGAACATTAATTTATTTTTCAGTAGCCAGTGGTGGGATGTAAGTAAGTAGATTTAATCAAATGTAAATTTATGGTACTTGTACTCTACTTAATATTTTCTTCTCATCGCACTTTCTGCTTCTGCTTGATTACAATGAAGAGGGAAGATTACCACAATGTACATGTACAGCTGAAACGATTCATCACTTGACAGAAGATTAATTGGGTTTTACGTCATTTTTTGTGCAAAAACATTTCATGGTTCCAGATTCTCAAATGTGAGGATTTGCTGCTTTTGCTTTTAATTATTTAATTTATTTAAAAATTATGTAATAAATGATTCTGAGGTTTGGATCAAACAAAGATTGTGAAGTATTCTGTGAAGGTTCTCAGTCATCCAGGTCATCTTTCTTCAAAAAAGGTTATGTCTGGGGCAACTGGACTGTTTGTAGATCCGTGAAGACGTTTCACCTATTATCCAAGAAGCTTCTTCAGTTCTGACTGACTGGTGGGGAGTCTGTGTATTTATACTAGGAAAGCTTGTAGATCCACCCATTGTTCCACTTAGTTTGTTAGTGCTCATTGTTGTGTGACGACTGACGTCAGAGTCGTTGATGGTCACCTGAGGTCTGGTGTGAACGACAGTCATTCAGGTCACCTGAGCTCGGGTATGGCCGATGGTCGTTAGAATCACATGGGGGTAAGTGTGAAGTGCTGTTCAGTCTCCTGGGGAGGGATGAAAGGACAGCATTGTAGTTGGGGTAAGTGGTGTCTGAGGCCTCCTCCTCTGTTGAGTGAAGGTTTCTCTGCTTTTACATAGATAGCCTCCTTCACTCCTCTTTCAAACCACCTGTCTTCCCTGTCCAAGATGCGAACGTCATTGTCATTAAAGGAGTGTCCCTTGTCTTTAACCCTTTATCAGGTGAGGAACACTTCCAATATGATCACTTCCATGGGCTTTTAAAATGGTGCCCCACGTCTCTCAATGAAGGAGCAGAATCACATGACTTTCTCCAACCAATCAGCAAATGTCAGGCTATGTCACAGGTAGCATTGCCTCTAATGGATCCTACTCTAACCCTCACCCTAATATTTTTTGCACTGTATCACGTGCGTGATGTTTTTAAATAAGTGTCATAAGTTCCATAAGACATATGTCTGATTGTTAATTTGGAAATAAATGTTCCACATATTTTGGGGATTTTTTTTTTACCCTAGGTGGGCAAGTGACCATATATGGTAACTTCTTTGACTTTGATTTGCAGCCTAAAACTGAAACAAAAGTCAAAAAAGAAAAACAAGTGTACCAGTGTACCAGGGTGTACCAGTTTCTGTCTAATTGTGTTGCTGGGTCTGAAGAACACTGGGATTCTGTTTGTTGAAGATCCTCCTAAGTCTTTCTGATATGCCAGATACATAGGGGATGACGATGTTATTCCGTCTATCCTTCTTCTCTTCATCAGACAGTCTTATCCTTCCTGGATCTTGTGGTCGGTTTTCCGTGTGTCAGTGTGTCCCTCAAATGCTGGTGTTCCTTTTCTTGAAGTGCCCAAGCTCAAGAAAAGGAACACCAGCATTTGAGGGACGCACTGCCTGTCTTAGTGCAGAAAAGAATGATGTCCGGAAAAGAAGGAAGGGAAAAGGACAGCGTTGTAATGCATTGAAGAGTCTGACAGATGATGGGACACGGGAAGCTGATTAGGGAGATGTGCGTCAAGAACTGAGAAACCTCAGACCATTTCCTGTAAACTCATCATTTTGTTCTCTACATCTCACTTCCTGTTGGTGTGAAAGATCAGGCAAACCAGACCTTCGAGTCATAAAGAGATCACGATATGACCGCTGCTCTGATGTGGACTGTTAGGTCGGTTATGACGCTGAGCACACCCATAGCGACCGTTGATGCGGCGAACATGGTACCAACGTTTTCTGCTGCCTCAGGCTGAACACCGGGTGTTCTCCCACCAAGTGTCTGGACAGTCTGGAATATGACAACAAATTTAATCTATGTAAATGCATTGATGCTAAAGAAGGACCCCCACTCCTCTAAGCTGTTTTTGCACCATCGTTTTTAATAATTTTTTATTTAAGTGGCATTTTATGAACTTTAAAGGGCATTCGCACCCGATTAATTTGAAAACCTAGCGTGTTTGTTCGCGTTTGTGGGCGTTCACTGCATAGCAATACAAGTTTAGTGGCTGTACTTTAAAGGAACATACCAGTTGTGGTGCTTACTTATCCCCTCAACTATAAATTGCTGCTACTTCACTTTACTGCTGACCTTTCTGAGTCCCAATCTTCCAGGCTACTATTTATTGCTGTTTTTTTGAGCATACTGCAGAGAGGTAGTTCTTCAGTCAATACTTCTTCCTTTTAATATACTTATTTATTAAAATTACAATAGTTGCAAATGGGCATGGTCGTGCAGTGGTCACCTCACAGCAAGGTTCCTGGTTCGAACCTCGGCTGGGACCTTTCTGTGTGGAGTTTGCATGTTCTCCCCGTGTCTGCGTTTTTTCTCTCCGGGTACTCCAGCTTCCTCCCACAGTCCAAAAACATGCACTTAATAGGTTAATTGGTGACTCTAAATTGTCCATAGGTTTTAATGTGAGTGTGAATGGTTGTTTGTGCCCTGTGATGAACTGGTGACTTGTCCAGGGTGTACCCCACCTCTCGTCCAATGGCAGCTGGGATAGGCTCCAGCCGACCCCGTGACCTCAGTGAGGATAAGCGGTTACAGATAATTGTATGTATGTATGTATGTAGTTGCAAATGCAATTACAGTGGTGAGTGAAATATATGTAGGGCAGTTACAAGAAAATAAAAAGTGACAAGAAATGTCAGTATAAATATGTCTGAGGTCATTTAGAAAGCGTTTCTGTACAGTGTGTTCATCAAAGGGTGTTTTTGAACTGTCAAATGTCCCCTAGTAACAATCATTTAATAACTATATTCAAAAGTCCACTAAAATCATCATCATCATTTTACTCATCATGAGGAGGAGCTCAACCTGTGAAAACAGTTGTGTCATTTCTTCTGACACATTTCTTCTTAGTATCTAAAGAAATAACTACAATGAGATGTCATCAGGCCTGGAGACGACAGGACGACATGCCCGTGTTACAAACTAGAGGTGTGGACTTTGAAACATGACATTTAGAAGACACAAGGGTCCAATAAAATACTGAGTTGCATCATGTAAAGTTTGGATCTTTGTTTTTGGAGCTCGACTCTCTCTTGAGTCCTTCACCTCTACGTAAGTGCCACATTAAACTGCTGTCGTGTCTCTTTGTGTAAACCTCATCAAATGTTCTCTGACGTTTTCTGAACTCTTCCTTCCTGTTGCTTTCAAGTGCTCGGGTGAAATTCAGACACTGAATTCAGCAGTGACTTTTAATGCAAGAAACAACCCAAGTTTTTCCCTTTATGGTATCCACTCTGACTTCCTGACACAGCTCACTGTCAGAGCTTCCATGAACTCAAGCGTGTTCTCTAAACAGTCGCAGTGTGTTAAGTTATGTTGATGAGTACATGGAGTTGTTAGACTTGTTGTGATGACCCAGGCACCACCCATGAACTGCAATGGCCCTTGTCGAGTCTGGCCTTTGTTACTTGTCATTCTCCATCTCAATCTCTCCTCAGTCTGTTTGTCAGTCTCCTGTTAGAAGAGGAGCAGTAATACAAACACAGCACACGCCTCATGTTCTACCTGTCGTGGGTCATCCCTTGCCTTTCTTTTAAGCTTGAGCAACTCGTAGTGCCAAATGCCAAAAGTTGGTAGATGACCTGTGAGTGCTACACCGGCGCCTCTGGTTTCATCCCTGTGCTGCTCTTTAACCTGCTTGTTTTGCTGCTCGCTGTAATGATACCAGATTGCACCATCCTCCTGCAGAAACAACAAGTTGGGTAATACGATTGACAGCTCGCTTAGACTCCACCCTCCCACGTTGCTTATTGGTCCTCCTGGGCCCAAAACCCAGCGTGAACCAGATTAGATCTGCCAGTGTTCTGTAGCATGGGTTTTTGGAGGATGCTGCAGAAGAAACTCTGACTGCGTTTGGGACTTTCCCCCTTCTCGAGTTCAGATAGTGTTGACGAGCTCGACGGATCTCTCTTTTCATTTAGCAAACTTGATTTCACTTTGTAATTAAGGCTTCTTTTATTCATCGGTGAAGTTTGAAGTGACGTCAGTCAGCCAGAACGATGCAGGTAATTACATTTTCTCTCCATCTGTCTGTTTATCTTTAAATATGTGCGTATGTGTGGGTGCGTGCCAGGGTAACACCCTGCCCTCTGATACATCATCTACCTCTGCCACTCTGCTATGATTCATAGCAAAAGTCAACCAGGTGAACGCCGCACTTCAAAGGAACACCGCACACAAACATATACACGTATATAGATATACATATACGTAAGCACATCAGGTTACTTAGAACTGTGTGTGTGTTTGTGGTCTGTGAGTCATGTTCCTCTTTTCATTCATGCCCACACGAGGCAGCGTGAGCGCAGACGTGATGTCAAAGGCAGAGAGGAGAATAAAAAAAAGAGGAGAAGGTTGGAGGATCACAAGCTGATGGAGTATTTATTCCCACTGCTTTCTCCCCATCTGTGGCATGCTGGGTAAAAACACAGCCGTGAGTACTCATGCAAGAGATCATGCAGGTTGTTCTGTCTGCCTGGTGGCTGTTATTTAAAGATCTAGATTAAAGTGTCTTGTTCGCTGCTGGAGTGTTTTTCTGGCCCTCTCAGGCCGGTGTGACTGGGAGAGATGGGAGCAAGGCCTTCCAGGTCAAAGTGCACGTGTGTGTCCGGAGGATGAATCATCGTAGATCAGTTTGCTGGTATAGAGGTGCAGTATTTTATATTTCATTTCATGTAATCCACTTAATAGCAGCATTGTCCTGCAGAGGAGCTCATACAGTTCATAGTAGCATTCCGCCATTTCACGTTTTAATAAGAAGAAAGTGGCCAGAAAAGCTTTTTTTCAGCTGATGATGGTTAAGATTTTTTTTTATTGTTGCATGAATTCAGCACTTCCTTTCTGGGTACGTGTACAAACATTTCAACCTTTGCATGATTTTCGTGCTTCAAAAGACCGGATACGCTGCCAGTTTAGCAGAGGTGCAGTGGGGCTCGAGTGCCCTCTATCAGCTGCCTGTATTACTGTCCTTTACATATCTTGAAAAACGTATATCCGACTGGCTTCACACTTGGCAGGTGCATTGCTGAGGATGCAAGAAGGGCAGGGTTGAGCGAAGTCAACGGGATGAGCGGTAATCAGGCCAAGCCGAGCAATCTGCTGGCATCAAAACGGGTGCCGAAAGGCCATCCTATGTATGAGGATCAAAACACAAAGAGCGGGAAACGGAGATCAAGATCAGGCATACCAGGACAGGAGTGGACTGTTGATCAAGCTCTACGATTACACTGTTGGAATTGTACTTGGCGACTTCAGCTGTAAATCAGAAGAAGCTGAAACTTGTTTTCTCTTGAAGAGCGATCAGCTAGAAAGCTTCCTGATAAAGAAAAAGTCTTGTTAACCCTTTATCGGGGCAAGGAACCATATATGGTCACTTGCATGGACTTTTAACCTAATCCTAAAATTTTTTGCACTGTATCACGTGGGTGATATTTTGAAATAATTGTCATAAGTCCCGTAAGACATATATCTGATTGTTTATTTGGAAATAAATGTTCCACATACCTTATACGGTAACTTCCTTGACTTTGATTTGCAACCTAAAACTGAAACTTTTTTTTTTTTTAAATCCACCAATAACACAGTTTAAATTAAAAGTATTTCAGTGTTTGCCTTATAAAGAGTTAAGAGTTTCATGACACATAGTAACACCCAAATTTCTCCGGGCACGGATACGCCACGTTCCGTGTGCCGCGGCTGCCGTAGCTATATGCAACCAGTCGATTTTCAAAATAAAACACCCCGTGCAAATTGCCGGTCGTAAAAACAGACAAAAAGGAAACAGTTTAACTACGTAGCATATTTACACACGTAGAAGCACATAAACCAGAAAAATGACCAGATCTGAGCAAGTAAACAAAGACAGTGTGGGTGACAGAGAGACGTGGGCCATCGGGTTTCAGGGTAAGTCATTCTTAAATTAGTCCTCAGTAGAACTTCTTCGGTGCTTGGTCGTGTCAGCCCAACTCTTAATACCTCAGTGATAATGGAAGAGGAAGATGTTTCCGGTCATCTTTCAGTTATCATTGACTGCAGCTCAGCGAAGAGACAGAGTAGAGATCCAAAAGAAATACCTTCTAGACTGAAGGAGAAACTATATTGGCTGCAAAATGCACGAAAACCAGCTACTGTAGAAACATGTTGCACCCGCGTCTGTAGATATAAAAGGCTTATTCTAAAGTAACAAAACCAACGATTATTATGATTTTCAGGTGGTTATACATTAATAAAAACATAGTTATGAATAGCCCCTAAATCTGACACACTGGACCTTTAATTTCAAGCAGCCGGGTCTTTTTTGCCCTGAGGGTATAGTTCCAAACAAACTCGGTGAAACTGCTCATGAAACCGCTCATCATTAAAGTTAGAATTTGAGCCATTGTTAGGGTTAGGTTTCTGAACCTTTTTCAACCATTTGGGGCTCATAGTCAGGACCAGTGTTGTGCTAGTTACTGAAAAATAGTAACTAGTTACAGTTACTAGTTACTTTGTAAAAAAGTAACTCAGTTAGTAACTCAGTTACTTAAACCAAAAAGTAATGCGTTACTGAGAAAGTAACTTTTTAGTTACTGTACAACGTTTTTCCATTGCTCCCATTAAATAAAGGTTGATTGATTGAGTTCCCCTCTAGCCGTCGTTTCAGTTCTGTACTGATACTGAATAATACAGACTGTTGATTAAAACAACTGTTTCAATTCATTTGCTTCCACATCACTGAATCTAATCATCCAAGCAATATGATCCGTTGTGCACCAACACAAACCTTGACACAAACACCAAAGTATTTTTTCAATGCCTATTTATTTCAGTCAGGCCATAAAGTCTTCCATAGGCTACAAACTGCAAGCCTATCTTTCTTATTTGGTATTCAAAAACAAGCTCGCTGCTGTCTGACTCCGTCTCGGATGCTGCGTTAGCTACCTTAGCTGCTAACTTTTAGCATGCCGCTTCTCCAGGTGCTTCAGCAGGTTGCTGTTGCTGTTGTTCGCCGTTGAAAGTACTTTTGAACCGGGACACAATCTACAAGTTACCGAGATGTTGTTTTCCCCTCTGCTCTCCAGTTTAAAATAATGTGAATACCTCCACGAGGAGAAACTTATCCTCCCCTTCTCGGTCGCCATCATGCCGTGCCCTGACCTGTACAGTCCTCTGCATGGCGCGTGTTTGTTTACGTGTGGGACGCTACAGGGCGACAAATGCTTTGTTTTTCAATTCAATTAAACTTTATTGATCGCTAAAATGTTATGGGAACTGTGTGCCGTTGTAAAACCCATGTAAAACCTCACCAAAAGGAACGGAGTAACGCAGCGTTTGGTAACGGAAACGGAGTTACTGAATTTAAGAAAGCAACGCGTTACGTTATTAGTTACTGAAAAAAGTAACGGCGTTACGTAACGGCGTTACTAATAACGCATTACTACCCAACACTGGTCAGGACCAACAACTAGACAGTCTTAACAAAACTCGGGATCAAGTGAGGGCAAGACCTGCTTCTTTCGAGTAGTTTGCAACCTAACAGTGAGAAGAACATTCAGAAGCAGTCAGACAGCCGTAAGAGAACTACTCTAATGAGTGTCAGAGTTCATCTGTTGTGTTATGACTCAACTGTTGCAGTGTGGTAACAGATCAATATCAACTGCCTACTCTGGGGTTTTCACCTGGGAGTTGTAATGTCAATATACGGGACTACATACACACACACACACACACACACACACACACACACACACACACACACACCATTCATTCATTAGACCTGCATGCTGCTTCTACCAGAAAAACACATTTGAAAACGCATGTGCACCCACACAGCCACAGCTGCATTCACCTCATTCAGGACACTCGTGTCATTATGAAAATGTAGAGAAGAGACTGCGTGTCAACTGACCACAGTATCAAAGTAAAGCACAACAGCTCAATGGAAAGTCTCATTTTTCTCTGTATCATAATTAATTTAGTCAAGAAAATCCCCTCAGAGTGGGACTTTTATTTTTCTGATTCAAATATTACTCATTAGCCTTTCAGACAGTCTTGATTTTGATCAAATTTAAAAGTAGTATACTGCATTACCGGAACAAGTGTGTTTCTTGTTGCAGACTTTTCTTTTTATTATTTATTTGAATAGATACTTTTCATTGCATTTCATTGCATTGTTTGAACCTGGGTGGGGATGACAGGGGATAAGCATACGACAACCATAATGGAGTGTGAGAGGCTGAGAGACCCATCAGTCGAGGGAAACTAGTCCTCTTGTTACAGCCCTCTGGTTGAAATGTTCCAGTCTGCTGGAGAGGTTGTCAGGTCCAAAAATGGTGCCCAAACCCAGACCCATCTATTATTTGAAACCTGGGACTGTACCCATGCAGAACTGAGAAATGTTGGAATTCATTTATGTTTGAATCACTTTTATATTGCTAATGGGTGAACAGGCTGTAACATAACTACCCACGACTTTCTTGGTTGCCGATAGCAGCCTGTGTACTAACATATATATGTAAAGAAGAAGAGAAGAACTGCATCTGAAGATACTTCACGTCTGCTTTGACACTCAAGTTGAGATGGGTGCCACTCGGTCCCTCCAGTGAAAGAGTAAACGCTTTGAAATGCATTCTGGGAAATGTAGGAAACCCATTATGGAACTATAAGATGATGACGCAGGTTTAGGCAAAGTGGGTACATGCAGAGAGCAATTAAATAAATAATGACACTGAACTTAATGAATGGGGAATAACAGAAAACGGATGATTTTTCTGAGGGAGGATTGTTTTTGGTTCAAGTCTGTGCGTATCGCATACCAAGCCGCTCTTATTCTTGCCAAAACAAATAAATCCAATGGTGAAAGGGCAGGGACACCAGGAAGATGCCAATGTGTTTGTGTGTCTGTGTGTGTGTGTGTGTGTTTGTCAGAGGGGAAGAGACCTGAGTGTTTGTGTGAAGGGCAGTCAGAGGGTCGGGTAGATGCCAGGAAGCACATTCTTTGGCAGCGTGCAGGGCTGCTGTCAGACGCCGCTCAGGAACACGATGTACGACGCTCTGGATGCAGCAAAACCAGCGCTGTGAGATTAAACCACACACACATATACACACTCGCTGCTATGGAGGCAGGCAGAAAAGGAGCGTTGTCATAGTGCTGCGGTTACATCAGTACCTCACTAGTCACTGTTTCCTTATTTGGCATCGGTCGTGATTGGCGTTTCTCCCCAGCCAGTAAGATGCTGCTGACTTTGCCCTTCCGGCTGCGGTCATGTTAACGCCGCAGTTGCTACATTTCATTAATGCCTTAGAGTCACTCGAGCTGTGACGGCTCCCTCAGCCAATGAGATGCTGTCTTTCTTGGCCCTGGTCCTCGTCTGTCAAACTCTGTGGATAAATGTCCGAGTCCAAGGGCAACAGGAACAACGCTGCCACTGTGTCACTCTGTGTCCAGGGCCGGTGTGCTCTCTGCTGGTCTGGCTTTTCTTCGATGCCTGTCAGTCACACTCTGCAGGTTCGTCTCTTCAATGTGGGGAACCAGCAGGCAGCAGTATAGGCAGAGATTGGTGACTTTACATTGACGTTGAAATCTAATCTGTCGATACCCCACTGAGTGATTTACACTGGCTAGGCTGTAATGAAGCTCCTTAGACTTTAAAAGGTGAATTTTGTAGAGATACTTGCCTAATATAAAAATAAACAGCATTTTGTAGGTTTATTATATTGTATGGAGGGAAAATCCACCTTAGAGCTGAATTAGACTTTTGCTGTTTCAGTTATTTTCAAAGTTAAGTCAGTATCTACAACATCTGCAACAAAGAGTATCAATTTATTTAGTGCTTATGAAGCAGTTCCTATTTTTCTTTCTTCTGTAGCATTATAAAATAATATCTCTGAATACTATTATAAGGTGGAATTGCCCATTAATTACCGTCTCTAACACAGTTTTACATCTGGGCCAAAATTGCACAGTGACAGGACAATGCTGCTTATGGATACAGACAATACACACACACACACACACACACACACACACACACAAACACACACAGTATTTCCATTGTACAGAAGTTCAAACATGCTTACTGAAATTGCTCTGAGCCCCGCTGCTTAGATTTCATTGCTGAGGAGAACTGCATACAAAACACTCCTTGTGCCTTTCATTTCTTTCCACAAATTACTCAGCAGCTCACTATTATGTCGATGTTGGACCATAAAAAGGCTGGAAGCCCAGTTGTTGTAGCTGCAGTATAGATATATAAGTATGGTACGATGATAGGCTACGAGTAGCATGGTGAGTTTCCTGTTCCGATTCGAAGCAAAGCGTGGAGATTAGAAGAAATCGAAAGTGATTGGCACTTGCTGCATGAGGCTGATTTTCACATTAGTGTCCTCTAGTGTCAGCGAGAGGTCACTGCAGTTTGTATTTACTCTTAAAATAATTGCTACCCAGAGCAGCTTTAAGCCTCATTTGTCAGCAGTAGTACTCTGTGCGTCTTCTTGTATAAATGTGTAACACATAAGCAGCGACTAGAGAGAGTAACATAACATAATCCTCCTGCTTCATCCAGTTAATCTATCGCCAGGTTGTCACTTAACACAACCAGGTAGTGTATTATATGTGTGATTGACACATGGAACAGCTTGATGTTGATGTGACTCAACACACACACATACACACTAATTAAGGTGCATTACAAGTCCATGAACCAGACCACATCAGCGCCGTGCACTCTGGGTATATTATGCAGCACTGAGGCAGGTTTGACAAAGCAGATGTTGAGCCAGAGGGGACAGAGATAAAAAAGATGAGCCGGATGTGTCCAAACATAAAGACACATGGCCCATTGTTCTATGCTAATGTGCTGCTCCTGTCCTTCTGATCAGACAAATCACAGGGATCAGTGTCTGCACGACGACTGAAGCACATCTAGTTCATCACTGATCCAAGACCAGGCCATATTATATTGTCAGAGGCGTGTTATGCCCTCAAATCTGAATTTAAGGGTCATTTAAGGTTTGAATGAACCCTGCCTTTAAGATTTAAGATTTAAATCATAGTGAACCAAGACCTCCATACTGCAGGGACTACTAACCCTACAGTACAGCATGAGCGCATGATGTTTGAAAGAATGTATTTTTACATAATGGCAACTTAAACGTGTTTACCAGGCATGGAGGGTCTGACCGAAGATTGAATTATGGGAAATGTAGGATGTTATGTTTCTGAACCAACATTACGGACTAAAAGTAAGAACATTTTCGCCCTGCAGCTTCAAAAATAACCATTACTATTTTTTATTCATTTTATGTCTCTCGTGAGTTTCCCAACTTTATAAAAGTGCAACGATATTAAAGGTCCCATATTTGACCAGTTTTAACATCCATAAGAAGATATAGTTGTGCTTTTAAGAACCTAAAACCATCTCAGTGTAGTTCTACATCTCCTCTCTCGCGCTTATCTCTGGAGCTCTTGCAAGAACAGGTTGTTTTGTGTTGTGTTTTGTCTCATTAATATTAAAGAGCTTGGCTGACTGTCTGGGTGGGCTGCACTGAGGGCGTGGTTGTGGGCGGTGACTCTATAGTGACATCACAACCTGATGGCTCGTTTAAAGTCACACTGTCTGAATACAGGCTACAATAATGACTACACATTTTTCTACTTTCACAGTATTTATACAGCACCTAGACCTGCCGTATAAAGAAGAAAAAACTTTCTACAATATGTGATCTTTAAGTTTGACGATGATCAGACACGTTCTCTGTAGACACAGCTGAAATAGATTCTAAGCTGCTCGCTAAGTCTGTCCCTCTAGGCTGTTCAAGGCTCACCATCGGCAACATACTGCGCTTTGACTCATGCTTTATCTCACATCACACCTCCAGCTTCCTAAACAGCTCACATCCTTTCTTTGATGAGCAACATCGACAGCAGCAACGAGGAGGTCACAGGTCAGAGCTGGTGGAGACGATCCAGTAAAACGGAGATGAATCTTTGTAAGAGACAAGCGCTGTGGGAATAATGATCTGAGGAGAGACGCGGATGGATTATTCTGATAATCACTTTACAGCAGGCGCGTGTTTGTAATTCATGGCTTCATTTCTGGCCTTGCATGTGTGTTTAGTTTTGCTAAATTCCATTTACGTAACCGCTCTCTGTATATCTTGTTATTTTCCCCCCACTGGGACTGTGAGGCTGGCTGTTGATGACCAAGGGCAGGCGGTGAAGAGATGCTGTCCATCTCCCGGGGACATCTTATGTAATCATGTGCTCTCTCTCTCTCTCTCTCTCTCTCTCTCCGTCTCTCTGTCTCTCTCACAGGCTTGACTGGAAGTTAATGTATGCTGCAGACGCCTATGGGCTTCAAATTAGCGAGCAGGACTGGAATGACGCACTGCTGACAAAAAGGTCTGAATCTCTCTCCTTGTGTTTGTTTGATCTTAAAGCAAGTGATGAACCTTCAAGGAATTTTAATACCCGGAAATCCGGGACACGAAACATATTAGAGATCAAGTTGAAGATGCTGCGTGTGTGTGTAGGGCTAATACCTCTTTGTGCGTCTCCCCTCTGGACCAAATTGTTTACCTGTCTGTGGAACGAGAAGAATGTGTGTGTGTGGGCGAGCAGCGTGATCCTACCTGTTCTGAAAGGTCGTGTGTGTGTGTGTGTGTGTGTGTGATTTTCTCTGGTCTTTACACACTGCCACTCCCTCTGGCTCTGAACTTTGCCTCCTAACATTACATTACATGATCTTTGCAGCTTCTGTGTAGATGTTGTATTACAGATTCCCAGAGGACACAAAACACGAGGTCTGACCTGAACTTTGAGGATTTAAATCATCAGTCAAACTGGAGACAAACTTCATGTTGTCAGATGAAGGGAAAAAACTGGCAGCACTCTCTCTCCTTAATTATGGTTATGTAAGAGCCAATTTGAGAATTATTTGTTATACAAAATCTTTATTTAGAATATTGTTTATTTGCTTAGATATGTAAATTCATAATTTCATGTATGGAGGAATACTATTGAATTCATTACTGTGAAGTGGATATGGTAGTTAGATCACTTAGTGGAATGTGCTAGAATTCAGAAAGAGAACAGTGGTCATGTGACCTACATGTGTTTGCTCAGTGTTAGATGAAAAACGCTAATCAGTCTAGTTATTACTAAGTTATTACATTATTGGCATGTTATTACATTATTGGCTTTATTATATTCAAAACGGCCTAAATGATTACGTTATCGGCAGGTATTACATTATTGGACGCTACAAGGTGCCTCAATAAAAAATGTTTTCTACACATTTATGACTAATCTCAAGTGAATCTTCAAGTTTCCAGCATTCAGATGAGTCTGTGTTAGGGAGGGGTGGAGTGGAAGAGATAAATTGCAGGGAAAGGTAAACTTACATGTAAATTTAATAAGTCATGACACTAAGTGAACAATCTGCTTGGAACGACTGGTTGATTTTCACATCTGTAACCAATAAGTAAATCTGCTAAAAGCCTGACTTATACCACGAGGAACAGAGGTTCCAACTGCAGAAATAGAAACAGAAAGAAAAATATTGTGAATGAATGGAAAAGTTGAGACCACGTGGATATTGGGTGACGAGGATAGACAGACTGATGCAGAATTAGGTGAAAGTTCATGATAAACGTGGGGATGGTGGGACACACATGCTGTATATAGGCACACATACAAAGGGTTAGCTGTGACACATGATGATGACTATGTTGTGTGGTCTGTGTGGGTGTATGTGTGTGTGTGTGTGTGTGTGCGCGCATTCATGCAAATTGCCCATCACTGGTTTCCCGCCATCGAAACTGAAGGCACCTCTCTGAATTCCTGATCTGTAACTCACTTCCTATTGTGAACTAGCACCTGTCAACACACACTCCCCCCCCCCCCCCCCCCCCCCCCCACCACCACCACACACACACACAGGCAGCCAGCAGCAGTGTGTGAGGGTAAACCACAGACAAGATTTTATGTTTTTTGTGTGTTTTAATGTAGTGTTCTGTGGTCTGACGCAGAAGTGGTGAAGTATGTGCACACACACACACACACAGACTTTCTTCTTAAATAAACTGAGCTCAGATCAGATCAGATAGACGTGAGGAGGAACTTTTGGCTTGCCTGTTGAGTCAGAGCTCGTATGGCGACACTTTTTATGGTGTTGCAGTATGAATGACGGTGCAACACGCTCACTCACTTACACACTCACACACTCACTCACTCACACACACCAGTTTCCAGTGGCTGTGTCAGAGGTGTTCTCTGTTTGAAGGGAGGAGGACAGACTAAAGGAGCCTCGGGCTGGAGTTCATCTTTTTTCTCTCTGTCTCTGTGAGCGGACCGCAGACACAGTAGGCACCTTCTAATGTTTGTGTTGATGTGTGTGTCGGTGTGAGTGTGTGTGTGATTTATTGTTCTGTCGCTGCTGTGCTGTTTCGTACAGCCTGCGTCATTCTGCCGGCTTACAGTGAGGACTCGAATTCAAACTAGCTTTACAGTATTTGCATGTACGTCTAATGTCACAAAAACAAGTAAGTTCTGTAGCTTCTCCATCCTGTCAAAGATTTACAAGCTGACTTTATTCATGATCTGACTGAACTTTAACATCTGGTTTGATTTGACTGGTTCACATCCACAAGTGTCCGATGACTTGTTGTAAGAGAGATTTACTAAAGGAATAAAACTAAAGGTTGTTTGAGGCACTTATCCATACTCAGTGTGTTACCTACAGTAGAGCTCCCAGTTTGAGATCAGACAGGAATCCCAGTATGCAAGCAGAGCAAAGCGCTGCAGTGGACAGGGTCAGCAGAAAACCCTGTTTTAGCCAATGACAGTATAAAGAATGGACGGTGTGTGTGTGATGTCACCCATACGTTTCTGATGCGCCGTTTTGAAGCTCAGAATCTGTGGCTCTGACCGCCATCATGTCGGCAGTCCTGCTTCTTCCGCCTCACGGCTAATCTAAAAATCGGCAAAGACGTGAATCATCAGTGGACCTGAGGCGCGCTTAAAGACCAAAAGACCAAACAAACCATCTGTAATGACAACCAGCTGTCAATCAAAGTGTCCATGCTCTTAATTCTATATAACTTTAAGCCTTAATATAATTTGAACAGGTGAGTTCTATAAAAATTCACCCTCAGTACAGTTGTCATGAACGGGGAAATTAGCTATAAAGACCAAAACTGTTTTTTGTACCAGGCTGTAAACATGTTTATTTCTGCTGTGAAGTTGGACATTTTAACATTTTAACATGGGGACTTATGGAGACTGACTCACTTCTGGAGCCAGTCTCAAGTGGACGTTTGAGGAACTGCAGTTTTTTGTCCCACTTAAAAAACAACAACTTCTGTTTAAGTGCGCTTTACCTCGTCATTAGATCTGCAGTGTAATACAGCGCGTGTGGAACGGTTGGGCTTTTGGTTCAATCCTACCAGGCAGGTCTGTGTTGCGCATTCTCCTCCATAGACACTTGTGCCTTCTGTCATTCCTTTTTATACACGCACATTCACACACACACACACACACACACACACTGTTGACTCAGCACTGTTCTGCCCCGTGTTTTGCTGTTGTTCCTGGATTCTAACCAGGTTTTGTGAATGGCTGAGAGGGCTGGGTGTGGCACAGCAGTACTTTTGCCCCGCACTGCAACACATTCATAAAAGTTTTATCTCCAAACACACACAAACACACACAGTGTTGTCAACGTTACATCTTCCTCCAGTCGGCTGACAGGTAGGGGCTGCATTGTTGTTCCTGCTCTATTTAGTTATAACTCACCTGTGTGTGTGTGTGTGTGTGTGTGTGTGTGTGTGTGTGTGTGTGTGTGTGTGTGTGTCTGTGTGTGTCTAAACAGGGGCCTCATTCTGTCAGAGGGTAAATCTCTGTGGGGGGTAAACTAGAGTTCGGCCTCATTAGTGAGAAACCCGCTCATTGCTCAGGTCACACGTGTGCTCTCTCTCTCTCTCTCTCTCGCTCTCTTTAACACACACATACCACACACACACTCATGCAGGTTCGACCCAGCTGTGTATGTGTGTGTGTGTGTGTTTGTGGCCATGGATCATGCTCTCTAATTGGAGACACGGCTCCTGTTCTCGTGCGCTCACCTTCTCTGAGCAGCTGTATTTATGTTTACTGCGGTGACCCAGATACCAGATACCTCCACTACACGCTGATGGATCGCTGTGTTCGGTTAAAGGGCTAGTTCACCCAAAAACACAATGAAACTTAGTTTCCCGAGAAGTCTGATCTAGTTTCATTATAATTTGCTGAGAGCTTCCACCACTTCTCTTAATCTCAGCTGTGTCTGTTTTATGGTGCTAAATATTACATAATATGGAAAACAGCTTGTGTCTCCCCAAACGGAACAGCACACATTATAATCCTCAGACTTTAGATAGATAGATAGATAGATAGATAGATAGATAGATAGATAGATGGATAGATAGATGCTACGTCCATTTTTATTTAAAGAGAGAAGCACCTAAACCAAGAGAAATGACCAAATCTGAGCAAGTAAACAAAGTCTGGCGGGCGTGGATTGGGGTTAGAAGTGCTGGAAGGCATACTTTTAGCTTAGCTTTTAGCTTCTACAGTAGCCTTAAGTGGGCAAACCAAATTGTGGCTCTAGATTTGTGCGTTTTGTTAGTTTCTTCGACATGCCTAAGAGTGAAGTGTGAGGCGAGTGGTATTTAGTTGGTTGCAGTCTGCAACTTTGCCACTAGATGTCGCTAAATCCTACAAACTAGATCATTACGAGGCAAAAAACAGACCAACCCCACTGTGAAATGATGAATGGAAAATGATACCTTGCCACCTATACATTTATATATATATTATATATTTTATTTATTTATTTATTTGTAGCGAACCAATGTGATGGTGGTGTCAATCTTCTCATCCAACTCTCTAAAAAACTCTAAGAACATGAGCATAGTTTGGCAAAACGTGTTTGCTTTGACAAATTCATTGATGTATGTACAGAACATGTTCTTTAGGAGGAGAAATATTGTGTGTTTGGTTAACAGTCCCTTCAAAATCGTTTCCTCAAAATAAAAACAGACACTTTGCTCATTCCTGACAGGTGTACTGTCCCTGACCTTTGGCCGGTGGGCAGGGTGGAAGTCAAGAGAGTACATTTCTCCTCATTATTGTGACACTCTCGGTCTGTGTGGAGACGAGTGTGACTGTGATCACGTCCGACACCCCACAGAGAGGGCATGTGAAATGTGTTTGCTTTCCCACAATGCCTTGTGCGTACACAGAGATGGTGGGGAGGGTGGTCTGGGGGCGGCATGAAGCGAGGCCACTCGGACAGAAGCGCTCTTTGCCTCTGGCATCGTCATGGAGACGGGGGCTCTTTTTATAGAGTCCCTCTGCTGCTCTCATTCTCCTGCTGTTTACCATTCAGTTCATATGTTGGAGGCTAACGGAGAGCAATTTAGAGCCCGGAGGAACTGGGACTTTTTTTTTTTTTTTTTTTTGGACTACAGAGCTGAAATGATTTGTGTGTGGTCCTGCTGTGTAGCTCAATGGGCCAGAGCAAGGCACAAACACTGCCCAGGTTGTCAGTTCAACGCCACATACGCTTAACTTGTGTAAAATCACTGATATCCTACTTTCCTCCTGGTATTCCCTGCCATCCCTACGGTGTGGTTGGGACCCCGTCCAGCTGCTTCGGAAAATAGAGCACACACACACATCATGGTGTCGCATAAAACACACAATCCGCTGAACACACACTCAGTGGACACAGTGGAATTTGGGCGCAAAGTGTGTGTACATCCTGGAGTCAAGGAAATGCTCACAGAGAAACAGAAAGAGAAAAAGTGGAGCGTGGATGCCCACGATGCCACACACACACACACACACACACATATAGACACACGCATGTACAGTCACACCTACTGGTTGCACACACACACACATTCAGAGCAGATCCATAGTCCGCTCACACGCGGGTGTGTGCTTCCGCCTCTTTACTCACATTTTTTGGCTTGTTTCAGAGACACACCCACTTTGTTTTGTGGGACAGGACACACACACACAAGAAGAGTGAGAGAGGAGTGTGTAACTGTCAGGAACGCAGCGAGAGGCAGGAACTAGAACTTGAAGCGACTGCTCAGTTTGAGGATGGTGTGAGATGGGATAAAGTGTCAACAGAAGGGGAAACATTCTTCTGATGAAACACATGCTGTCACTGTGGCCAAGTTCTGAAGAAAAAAGAAGGTTTTTACTCGCAGATGTTAGTCATGAGGGAAAACTGGGAGGAGACAGGAGGAGAAGCACACAGAGGAACACATTTACCTACACACACCATGACACAGGAGACGGTGAGTAAAACAGACTGCAGCAATGACTCTTATCTCTAAGTTTATGTAATGTATGTTGATGCTGTTTGGCTTATGGCTTGTTTACCGGGTGCGTGTGGGAGTGCTCTTGACTGCCCACGCAGTACCCGCCTGGGTTTGTTTACCTGCCTGCATGCTTTCCCACATGAACTCTCGTCAGTGCAAGGTAACAGGATCCGGCAGGCTCTGATCCACCCCCTCCTGTCATAAACAATTATCCCGCCATGTCTCAATAATGCTCTGTTGTCAGCGGGCAAATGCCGGTTAGACAGGCAGATAGAGGGTATCAGAGGTGTGGAGATGTGTGTGTCTGTGTGTGTGTGTGTGTGTGT
This sequence comes from Argyrosomus regius, assembly GCA_946959425.1. NCBI lineage: Eukaryota > Metazoa > Chordata > Actinopteri > Sciaenidae > Argyrosomus > Argyrosomus regius. The sequence continues at coordinate 2,631,595 of OX336904.1, read as the reverse complement.
GTGTGTGTGTGTGGAGGTTGTGAGGAAAGTCTGGGAATATTGACGTGATGCCAATTGCCGGGTGGGAGTGAAAAATCTCCTGATGTTTTTTTCCACTACGAGTTGGAGCTGGAGGGCAGGAAGAGGGCAGGTTAACACAGCAGCATTACAGAATGTGCTTACATAGACTATAATAGTCTGATCTCTACAAAATTCATACAGCAGTCCACCTACCTGATAACACAATACATGTACAGAGCTGTTAGATTCATAGACTCTTTAGATGTGTAGCTTGAGGACAACCTTTTAACATATATATTGTGTTATACATTGCCCTATAAAGCATAGTAATAGGTAATAGTGAGTGAATCTACCACATGTTTTATAGTTTTTCTGTTATTTGACATAGGTATTATGAAAGGACGTTAAAGCTAGTCTATGGTTCTTCTTCAAACGTCATTATAAGGCCGCATTCAGACAGGACCAGAACTACACGACTGTATTTGAATACATATCATGTCTTTTTAAAGATATGCACTGTTCCTTAAAATATCATCTGCATAGAATAGCATCAGAATTGGAAAAATTACACACAGCGTGTTCTAAAACTTTCTACAGTTCTTTCTTGCCCTAATGTAATCCTAATGTTTCTTTTAGATATACTTTTTAGGTTTATTTTAACACCAAAGCTGCAATATTTTTATTTTAACAATGGACCAATTAACCAGATGATCGGATGTTGTCTTTTCAGCTTGTTCCACTGCCCTCTGACAACGAAACTGCTGCCTTAAAGTAGATGACAGCACGAGTTCCTCAGAATGTCAAGTCTTTCCAGTAACAATATAACTGTCGCCTATAATTGTTTAATAAGCAGCTGATAATTAGAACAATTATCTTTTCTTTCTCAAACACAAATTGTTATTTCCTTGTGCCTTCTTTTGTATGTATGGTATGTTTGTTGACTAAGCTAGTTTAAGTCCAGTTTGGTGGATTTTTTTTAAATTTGTGCAGAGTTGTACTGAGATGAGCATAACAACTAGAATCCACCATGGAAAAACATGCCCCAAATATATAAATATCTTCTTATTATAGCTATAATTGCTATACATTGCCATGAGATACACATAAAAAGAATTATTCATAATAAATGAAATGTATTGAAACATTGGAGGGATTTCCCAATCATCTCAATGTAGTTTTTGGTTTCAAGTCTGACATGGCCATCAAGGGATTTCCTTAATTCTTTTTTGCCCAGCTTCCTTTTCCTTCCACACCAACTGTTCTGTAAACCTGTGTGTCTTTTGAAGGTTGGATGAAGGTCTGTCGAGAAGACACTCCATATCAAGGTCATTTAGATGATACTGTCGTAAAGAGTTTGTCTCTGCAGGCAGTTTTTCCATCACTCGCAGCAATGCATGGAAGAGGTACAAACACTTGGATCTTTCTTATTTGATACAAACTAAAGCATCAAACCCATCACATACAATACAGAATATTTGGTTGATCTCTCTGTCACTTCTTCGGGTGTCAGATGACTAGACTGAAACTTGGACTGAAACACTGATATTGTCCTTTCTTTCACCAAACAATTAACAAGGGACTTTCCACTGGCAATTGATTGAGCTCATCGCTGATCCCTGATGCAGTCGTCTAATCGCCCAACCCTAATTCCTTTCCAGTACCTGCTCAGCCTGTCCAGGGCAAGAGATCTGAGTTTAAAGCATGTTCTCATCCAAAGCACAGCAAGATCTGGCCATTAATAGGTGTCAAAGGAGCAACGTCAGACTTGAGGCCAGACTTGTGACATGACGCCTAATGTACATCATTTCCTGTTTGGGTGGGAGCTGACAGTGGCCACGCCAAGCACTTTGTTTGAGTTGGAAGTAGCAGCAGAGAGCCCATGTCACAGCGGGGTGTGTTTATGTGTTGTGGTGGGCGTTAACGTTCTGTAAAGAGAGCCTCTGACTCGACAGCTCTCAGTGGAAGCACAAGCGCCACTGAGGAGCACGAGCTGTGATCTCATCTTGCTGTTTGATGTGTGTGTGGTCGTGGTGGTGCTTTTGATCAACAAGTCTTAAAGTTCTCGATGAGGCTGTTGAAGAAACGTTGTACAATTCAGCCATGAATATGTAAAAACAAGACAAACAACATCAGTGGTTCCAATCGTAATTAAGGTGCGGCCGTCCCTGAAATCAGATGTGGTCATGCTGAATTTAGACAGGGCTGGCAATACGAAATGTTTTGGTATGCAGCGGCAAAAATCTGGCAGAACAGGAAATAATGTGGGCAGGATAGCCAGCATAAGCTGCAGCTAGCAGGCTAACTTTATAATTCAAGTCAAAAATGATATACCATTATACAGAAGATCAATACTTGCTGAGAGCTCAATCCCACTTTATCTCTCTAATAGGCTGGATATGAGCTCGATACGTGTGACTCAAACTTAGTCAGACTGAAATCATGAGTGGAACAGTTTAGCAAAGCTGCAACTATGTGCAACAGGAAATGAACGCCCTCTTTTTCATTGAAATTAATGGGGGAGGGGGGCTGTGGAATTAGGGTTAGATGCCAGCATACATTAAATCCTGATTTATGATTAATGATCCATATTAAAGGACCATCTAACCAGCATTTTATCTGTTTTATCACCCATGCAGAGCAAAGAAAAGAAAAGAAAAGCAGAGAGGCTCCAACATGACTACAACCAAGATACACTGGACCAAACTGAGCTAGTACATACCTGGATTCCAAAACAGTAAGTTGTATTATTTTGTATACATACATAATAGATCTTAATATGTATGGTACACAGTGATGGTCAGAAAATCATCCCACTGACTGACTTGAACTATTGAGTATTGAGTTGAAAAGGATAGCTTCACACAGTCTGGCTTAATTCAACATCCACATGCCCATGTGTATATTAAAAAAAGGTTATTGGACACTGTAATCATTCCTCCTGTCCAGTAGAAGGCTTTAGGAGCGAGTTTGCCAAATCAAGTGGGGATCTTTTAAAGTCATGGTCTTTTCAGTATGAGCTCTTTGTGTCGGAACACTGACTCTGTTTACATGCACACTAATTCTCCACTAGTATTCTGAATCTGATACAGATACATATGGTACGGTTCAGATATTCTGAATAAGCCCTTATTTCGGATGTAGCATTTTCCGACTAAGGGATTTGCTGAGATTATTTGGGTTTTAGGATACTTTGGACTTGCGACACACAACCTTGCCTATTTACGGTCAGCTCTGTGCGTTGTAAACAAGCATAAGCCCAATGTGACGTCACCCACTGGTGTGTGGACAACAGTTTTTGAAGCCTCGAGTTTGGCATTACGGACGTTGCCATATTGTTTTTGCAGAGCCAGACCATACTTTGATGAGACCATGCAGCTGGTGGTTGACGTGGGCTGTCTTGGTTTTGACTCTGTTTTAAAGCAGGAAAAAAAGGGCAGTCTGCCCTATTATAAAAGAATCTCTCAACATAGATACAGTACATGAGTATTGTGTACAAAAAGCTTTATCGTAATCCGAACCAAACTGAGTTCTTGAAGAGTTGAAGTACTGTTCAGGATGCTGTTCTTTTAGTGCAAACTGATAACCTTTACTGAAGTAAAGACTTTCATTGTGACAAGAATCAAAAGGTTTGATAGAGAAAGTAGTCCAGACTTTGAGAAATGCTTAATGACACCTCTTTTGGACCATGGTCTTATTTGTCTACAGTAATGATACTGAGCTATATCTAAACATAGCTGAATGTCGCCTTTTGAAGCGCATTCGAAAGTCATTTATAGATTTGGCAATGCTTCGTCTTTCTTCTGCGTCCTTACACTCTTTGTTTAGAGTTCTCACGACTTAACCGTCTCATTACTTGTTCAGTTGAATGAAGGATTATGTCCAGGCTGTCTGGAATTGGTCCTGCTGTTAATGACGTCCCTTTGAGCCCATCACTCTGTCATCACAGCCACATTGCCATTGTTGTCTCCATACCCCAGCAGAGACAGGGAGTCACGACGTGACGTGGCTTACTAAACCCACAGTTCCTGTTTCCGTGCAACAAGAGAAGGCCTTTTGTTTAGTTACACGCCCTCATGTCTTAAATTAAACACACGGTTGTTACGTTTGACACCGGTGCATGCTGCTACTTCCTCAAAAGCGATACTGTCTGTCTGCAGTGTGAAGGCCTGTCTTGAGGGTGAAATCGACTGACAGCCCAGTGCATGACATTCGTGTGTCAGACTTCAGTGGGGGTGTGTGCGCACTGCTGATTCTGTGATATATGACTCAGCAAGATGGATGTACTTGCTGGCATTTCCACCTACAGAGTTCTCTCAATCTAACTTGCTTGTCTTTTTTTGTTTCTGCGGATAGGTGGTCACAGTCAGTAGTTCCAGACCATCAGGATTAATCAACCAAGTATCACAGTGTATGTGTGTTATCAAGTTCTTTGAAATGGGGTACATGGAAGCTGAACTTGTTAAAATAAAGTGCTTGTCAGATTGTCTAACAGTGTCTTAAATCCCCATTCCCAATGTCAAAACTGGAGGGAGGCTGCATCTGAAACTGACAATATGACAAGCGTGCCCACTTCAAGCAGCAGAGAGAAAGTAGTTTTTAAAATTCCTTTCACAACTACTTTTGTGATTTTTTTATGTCCATGTATGCCTCGGGGAGAAGCTGTGTGCAATTTATTATGCTGAGACTAGGGAAGCATCGCGATGCAGCCGGGAGAAGTCGGCTATGACATCTCCATCCAGATCTTAGCCGTGTGTCTATCAACATATTTTGATGCATATTTGGAAGTTTGATGGGAACAGCAAAATCATAAAGGGCTTTGTGAGAAGGTTTACGCTCGCTTGAGGTGGGTTTTGCCTTTTTTGGTTAAGAGTTGTGAAACAAGGGAAAATAGTAGCCTAAAGAGCAAGAGGGAAAGAGGAGTAGATTGTAGTCCAAACTGGAAGACAGGTGTTGTGGACAAGGTTGGACGAGGCCGGTATATAGACAGGCAGGTGTGATGATCAGAACAGAAAAATGAGATGAGCACAAAAAACAGTAACGAGATATTCTGCTCATTTCTAATTTATTCTTTTGGTTTTGAATTGCTTTATAGTTTCTTCTGTCGGGTTCAGTTTCAGTTCAGCTTTTATTTGATTGGAGACTGTGAGAGATCTCCAGTCGTAGTTTGTGGATGTTAATTATTAATGAATATGTACCGGATGCCCATGTAGGGCAGCATCCGGTTGTGTTGTAGGTTTTTCTCTTAAGGTGTGGAGGTCTTTGAAGCAGAATGCTCTCTGTGATCTGATTGGTATCTTTTCTATCCAATGATCTGGTTTTACAGCCTGGCGTGATGGGAATGACACACAGGACATCCTGTCGTTATTGATTTTTCTCAGACGGGAACGGTTGAGGATTTTTCCGCTCCTACTTGGTCATCGATTGTTAGAAGACAGAGTTGGCACTGGTACTCATGGGAGTGGTTCACTGTTACTGAACAAACACTGCTTAACTTTGATAGAAACCACTGCCTCTAACGAGAAAGAGGCTTAGAGAGCGAGGAAGAGATGTGTTGACCTTATGTATTCATGCTGCAGGGTGCTGTGCTGCTGCTGTGGGAGTTGTTTTATTTCATCAGGTTTCTGATGTAATCTCTCCCATGGTGGTTTCGCCTCTGGGTTTGAAAAGGTGAAAAAGCCAATAAGGAGAGAGCCAGATAAATAATTTGTAAGTCTCAAAGTGTGGAGACGGGAATTTGGGTCCAAGATAAAGCACATTATAGAGTTATCTGTGGCAGAAAAATCAATGCCAACTTTGGTACCAATTATGTCTGAATGGCTGGGTTTGAGAAATGCACAAGACCTTTAGAATATTGGATACTGCAGCCAAACAAAATTACATTTTTGACTTGAATATTTCACCCAGTACAACTGGAACCCATGTCATTTCTGATTTAACCACTAGGGGGAATTATGTTTTCTTTGTATACTGATTACAAATGAGCTCCAGGTATATTAATTAGATCAGGCAAGATCAGTCTAAGTTTGTAGGTGGAGGGGGGGGGGGCACATAGTTTTTACTGTAAAACCATCAACTGCAGAACAAGTCAAGAAATGTAAGTTCAACTTTTAACAGTGGAATAAATGTGCACATGACCAAAAAGGAAAGATTATGAAGGTTTGATTCTTGTCTGATCTGATCTGGCTTTTCAGATCCACAGTATTCACCAGAAAGTCACTAACTGTCTCTTTCTGCTGTTTGGTGCTGAGCGGGTACTGTACAGTGGTTTTATCAGAGCTTTTTGAATAAAAACAGTGCAATCGCAAATGAGTTTGATGAGACTCAACCAAAACGATGAGCTAAAAGATGCTAAATCGCTCTGTTGAGCTGAGAGGAGCTGTAGAGTTGGGCTATAATTGTCTGTGTGTTTGGCACTATAACTCATCTCAGATTACACACAGTGCCTTAAGAGGGATAATGGTAACTTCAGTACACTATTGTTGCTTTCTTAGGGACAGTACATAACTTGGACTGATGATGACAGAGCTGTTTCTTCATCTGTTCTTAAGGGTAAATTCTGGTTTCATACAACCTCTTGGATTCTGAAATCTGGGAAACACATCACAAAAAGGAAGTCAGATAAGGCAAGAAAGACAAGCAATCAGATGATCAGACAAGTTCTCAACGAACATGCAGGTTAGATAAACCTTTTCAGAAGAAGTGAATTGTAAAATACGTGTTGTAAAACGTCCAGAGTCCACAGTTTACAGAAGGACTTTCTGCTTCAACTTTGACCTACTTTGCTTACAGTAGTTGTGCAGAGTTTTCCAGTGCAATGAAGAGTTATTACAAACATCTAAGGTGCCCTCACTTTGAGTGTTACCTCCTAATGAAGTGGCTTAGTTCATCTGCAGAAACCATTGGCTTGTTCACAACCTGTATGATCATCTGACAGCTTGTGTTAGTTGCCTTCTTAATCCAGTGATGTTGCCATGATCCCAGACCTCATGACCAAACCATAACCAACAGACAGAATCTGTGACCCAGGTTGTAATAAACTGGAATCACACTAAGATTCAATAAGTTAACATGTTACTGATGCCTAACTTGAGATGTATTGAGCTGTTATTTGAATGGTTGAGCTTTTATTTCTTTAGTGTTTGGCTCCCTAGACCATATTTACACCAAATCTGGAATTGGTTGTGTGGTGGTTTGTGGGGGTGTGGGTGTGTTTACTTGTGCTTCGGAACGTAACCGCCGTGTTACAATCAGAAAATAACTTTTTACTCCTCTCATTCACCAAAACTGGATACACCAAATAAACTAAACCAGGACACGACTGGGAGAGTATCATAGTTTAGCTGATTAGTCCATGATGACTACTGATAGCTGATCACTGTCAGAGGACTTCAGTGGTTTCAGTATTATTTTAGGCTTACTGTGGAGATTAGTTTGACCAATCTGATCTCTGGATCGTGACCATGAGTTGCATTTCTTCAAAAGTTGATTCTGTTGCAACGTTTCCGCTGCAGTTGCTGGGATGCAGTTGCGTTTTTTTTTTCCTGCCATCCCCTGCAGCCCCCACAGCCTACCCTAAACCGACTATCTCCTTTCAAATGAATGGGAGGACTGAATCAATTCTTAGGTATTCATTGTTTATTTTGCACTGTTCGTCAAATAAATATATAATCCTGAGAATGTGCAAAAAGACAGAAGATGGACATGGAAAGGCCAACACCTTATCACGCCTATAAATCTTTAAATGACTAAACGAAGCAAAGTTTGGATTGGTCTGACTGGTCCTCCATCTAATCTGATCTTAACTGGTATGAACACCGAAAAAGGTGAATCACAGTGTGTGTGGACCAATCTATCACACTTTTCTAAAGTCCAATGACGGCTAACTGAAAGCTCTGCGTAATTTCTTTGGAAAATTGGACAATTTAAATATGTGGCGCTCTCCACCAAACAAGCTTTTTGTGCACAGTGAATACAAATGATGACATGTTCTCAGATCAGATCTATAAAGAAGATATTGAACGCTGAACTGCTGCCAGCAGTTTTTGAAAGAGGACTCCTTATTTGCACACAGACTGTTTACTCTCTTGCCAGCAGACCTTGACGTGAATTTTTCAGCCGCAGTCGATTCGCCTGCATTTTCTGAACACCCAGATGCCCACAGTGCAATCAGATGTCAGGAGGCCCATTTGGAATCAGGGGGATATTTTGCTTCAGATGAGGATTTTTTTTTTATAGTCATCGCGATGTGTTGGCAGACAGGACATTCCAGGAATGGGACAGCTCTTACTGTAACATGCTGCTCATTTTGGAAAGCTGTCGTGGCACTGAGCCAAGTGGGAAGTCCAGGATTTACAACTTGGCTTGTGGTCGGTGCTTTTGCTGACTAACTCTGAGCTTGTGGGTGTGTCAGTGCCTGCCTAGCAGCAAGGCCAGAGTGTTTGAGTTACGTGACAAGGTGCTTTTGGCACCATCACCAGTAAAGGCTGCTCTTTATAATTTAAGTGTGTGTGTGTATGTGTGTGTGAGAGAGTGAATGTTTTCTGAGTCACTGCTTAATGGGCTTTAGGAGAAGTCTGTCAGACTCAAAAACAACTGCAGTGTAACTCAGAATGGTCTCTGGGGTGTTTTAAGTGTGTGTGTGTGTGTGTGTGTGCGTGTGTGTGTGTGTGTTGGGGGATGAGTAGGTGCCGGTATTGGCAAAGAAATGACTAAATATCTTGCTTTACTGTAAGTGGGTGATGTGTCAAGATTATGTCATGACTTGCCCCCCCCCCCCCCCCCACACACTCTCTCTCTCTCACTCGCTCTCTCACACACACACACACACACACACACACACTCTCACACGCACACACACACTCTCACACACTATCTCTTTTAAAGCCAAGAGGATCAAAGCAGCATTCTCTGAACTCTGATATCGGCCTGTATTCAAGCTTCAGTGACTCAGCCTGTTGTCTTGACGGCATACCCATCTAACCCGAACCCCTCCTCCACGGTCACCCCACCGGCTACATCACCCATCTCCATCCATCCATCTACCTGATTTTTACCTCCCTGTCCCTTCACTCTCTCTTCCTTCCTGGCACTGTGTTCCCGTATAGTAAGAGGTGAAAATCTCCCCCCCTCCTCATTCTCCTTAAGGCCTGTTTTCCAGTTAACTTCAAAACCACGAGCGACAACATGCTGCTATTTTTACCCCCGCTTCAAATTGGCCTGTTAAGAATGTTTATCTGTGTCCAGGGAGGAAGGCCTCTTGGCCAGGCCGGCCCGCCGCAGCACTGGGAGTGGACTGCAGTCGTGATCCGTTCCCGGAACTGAGTCCAAACAAAGCCAGATGTCTGAAATTCTCAAGAAGGAAGGCTTTCTGTTTTCAAGAATGGAAAACAGGGTGAGGAGAAAGACGTCAGCCCTGTTTGTGTTTGAGTACGCAGGAACTCTTGAGGCTTATCCTATTATGTTTCCACAGGATTATTGGTGGCCTGTGAGCACTGTAGTGTTTACTCAGAGGATAATATCAATGTTTGTTTTGAATACTATAATTTGTGCCAATCGTGTTGGTCAGATACAGGGCCGCTGCTAGCCAATTTGGTGCCTCTTTAGCCTCTAAATGCTCTTCTATGTTGTTGTCTGCCTGATTAAGGACAGGTTCAGAACTTTTCCACTGAAACAACCTGCCTCCTGCTGCTGCAGAAGAGGTTTGTGAGCCATGAAACAGAACTGAAACAGTAAACCGGCCATAAAACCATAATGATGAGTTGAAAGACGATAAAACCGTAAACACTAAAGCTCTGTGGACCTGAGGGGGGCTGCATAGTGATAATTCTCTGTAGGTTTGTCACAACTAATGATTATTTGTGCTGCTTTAAGAGGAGTAGAGATAACGGCATGGAGAGATGGATACATTACACCTTGGATCCATCCATCCATTATCTATAACCGCTCATCCTCACTAGGGTCGTGGGGAGGCTGGAGCCCATCCCAGCTACACCTTGGATTATAATCTTGCATTTACACACTTGGATCTTGCAATGTCAGAATGTCAGCTGTCTGACGCCCCAAAACGCATTAAGCAGTTAAATATATGTTGGTTGCAATAGTTATGTATATAAAGAACATTCTATCCTCCGACCCCTCCATGTCCACTGGATGAATATGCTGGCCACAACATCAGTGGCTCATCACCGGCTTCCACAATCTGAAACAATCTGCCATCATACACATGACACCCTCATTTGGCTCAGTCAGAGCTTCTGTTCCATGCTTATTTCATTGTGCCTGAATTAAATGTTTTCATATCACTGCTGTGTCACATTATGCTTTCACTGCTGTCCGTCAGCTGACAGCCACAGAAAGTTTCCTCCAAGAGATAATGCTCGACAAACATGCTTGTCTTACGCTCTGAATTGTCACATTCATGTCATCTGGCGTGTCTTTGTTTTCCACGACAGCAGTTAATTATAAGCTACAGTAGGTTTGAAACCATGACATGAAATATGGGTTAGGGGAAACTGCTTATGGCGTGAAATGCAGAATCGACAAAGGGCACAGTAAACTGTAAAATATGCTGTTATTCTGCACAAGTGTGTGTCTGCCTGTGCAGTAATCTTTGTCAGCTGTGTTTGTGTGTGTCCTACTGTGAGGCTAAGCCGCCTCGCTGACTTAAAGTATCGTCATGCTCCTTAGTTGAGATTGATGCTCTCCGCTGCCGCCATCAGCAATGCTTCCATTAGCATAACTCTACACACCGGGGCTCATGCCCGCCTCCCCCTGGGCTTTTACTCTGCACGACCTCCGCCTGAACCACACCACTGACGCACATTAACACACAGAGGAACCCGAGGCTATACACACTACTACAGCGTGAGCGGCTTTATGGTAATGTCACTGATGAGAGAAACAGCGGTGGTCTGTCACAGAGCCTGGCATTTATCCATAAATCCAGGTTAACAGTATTCAAGGGCCCTATAGCCAAACACAATGTGGAATAACAAACTGTATCCAAGAGAAACTGTACCCAGAAACGAGCCATTACACAACCAAAAGGGAGAGGCTGCACTAAACCGTGACATTCGATGGCACTGGTTTGATTGTGATAGGCTGATGCATCCCATTTTGAGATAACAATGCTAATCTGATTGGCAGAATGGGGACACTGTAATTACAGGTTAAGATTTTCAAACATGATTTCTCTGAAACAGAAACTGTCCAAAAATTGGAGGCATGGTGCAGGGAAATATCTCGCTCTTTAGCTGTATTTTTCTGCTGTTTGAGCGTTAGCAGGTATTGTACACTGGGTTTATCAGCTTTATCGCAGAAAACAGCACCCCGCTGTAGCTTGAAATAAAAGTGTAGTAAAGTTGTGGGGCTGCAAAACCAAAACAATGAGCTGAAAGATGCTATGAAGCTCCATGGAACTGAGGGCAACTTCAAAGATGGCTGATAATTCTATGTGGATTCATCACTATGAGCGACCCCTTTCATATTACATTTGACCAATTGTTTGTGGTGATAATGTTTGATTAGTGCAGCTTTAAGTTCCCTTTAAGTTTCCCCACAGTGTATTTATTGATACTACCTTGTGGGGGCGCCAAGGTCTGCAAATTAAACGGTAGAATTACGTTACAGAGCAATCAAGCAGGAATCTTTTGGAATCTCTTTTGGATGACCTTGCATTTTTTTTTGCCAAGGACCTTCTGTGTCAGGACCTGAACACCAACACAGGTGCCTCATTGCCGTGATTAGAGGGGGAGGATGTTTTTTCATACTGTTCATACTTATTTCTGGTCTGAGCACAGCCTGAGACATTGTTGCAAATATATAGCAGCCCTGATTAGCCCATAGGAGGGCTGGATCGCACCTGGTGGATGTTTCCACATTTAGTGAAAGAACTCATTGATTCAACAAAAGAACAGGCACTTGAAGTCAAATAACAATTTGAGTTTGTGCACTTTACACACATTCTCACCTGCAGTGCGGACACCTGTATACTGTAGCTGCTTTCTCAGTGGTGAATGGTTGGGTTTGTGTCAACTTCCATATCAAATCCCAGGAAATGTAAGAAAAAAATCATCTGACTACAGTATTGTTGTGTTCTGTGTGCGACTGGAAAAGCATGGTATTGATTAAATCAATAACGACAGTTCAGCTGTGACTGCTCTGTGATTCACCGGCTGTAAAAACCACACCGTTAAGTCTATCGAGCATCGTCGCTCCTTTTTTGTCAGTGTCAAGCTATTCTAAGTTTCCTGGAACAGATACGTATGAACAATCACATGGCTCATAGGGAGGAGGTTTCCTGACGGGAAGGGAGGATCAGTATCAGGTCAGGGCCCCCGAGGTGCTGTCTGTCCGGCTGCCTGCTGGAGGAGCAGTCCACTGGGAGAATTAAGAGGAGCCGTGAAAGCAGTGGGTGATTAATGGTTTTTAATACTGCTCATGCAACCGAGTCTTTCTTCTCTCTTACAGGAACAATTGAGGGGTTTCATTCCACTGCATACCTCCTTTAGGCAATGAATGTTAACTAATATCCATTGCCAGCAAAGATGATAGCTTTTCAAGGCATTAGTGCATAAACTGAAGTACAGGGACCCCCAGTTTATGAGAAAAGGTTTAATTTTCTCATTTTACTCAGTAGAAATCAAAGCCAAACATGCGATTACAGGTCCAGTTGTCTCTATAATGTACCTCTTATGTAAGGAGATACAACAGTCCGTTGTGTCTTAGGGATACTCTTGACTCAAGTAGAGGTTGACTGATGAAGCTTATAACTACCTATGTCCAGTCCATGCAGTGTCATAAGGTATCATTGTATGTGCTAAGTAAAGTGATGTACATGTGTGTGTATAGGTGAGTATAGGCAGTCATAATGTGTTATAAGCTCAGTCAACCTCTAGTTTATAACTAGTCAAGAGTCTCTCTAAGACACTTAAAGTTCTAATTCATTCTAAGTCACATCTATAATCTTTCATGACTGTTGACATAGTGCATCAGAAAGCATTATGTGTTGGTGTAGTTATAAAGCATTATAAATGCATTATAATTTGCTATGAATGCCCCCATATAGATGTGGTCTTCATAGATAGTGATACTGTGGCTTTTTTTCTTATTTTCCATTTTTCAAAAGACATTTTTGGACATATTCTGTGGACATATCCCATGGCAGCAGTTGACTGACACCCGAGCGCCGGTGTTGCAACGAACGAAGCAAGCTGTGTGCTTCTGTGGTGCGCTACTGACTGGATCATGTCATAATCCTGTAACGTTATGGCCTACAAGCATTGATACAAGATGTCTTTTTCCCCTCTCTGAACAAGCCCATGCAACATTGGTTATATACCGTTTACAATTTGGATAATAGATAAATAGCTAGCTTTCCACCCTAACTCTGTTGCTTCTGAGATAAACATGACATTTGTAGAACACTAAGAGAAGAGAAGAGAAGAGAAGAGAAGAGAGTCCTTGACGTCACATTTGGCGAGCTTCTGTGGCTTCTGTAACTTCTGAAATTGTGAAATAGGCTCCTTAAATGCTTTTATCCAAATTATATGATTGATGATGATTCATTTTTATTATTGTGTTATGCATAAATAATATACCCTGCCCAAACAGGCTTACAAGACCATTATTCAGAGAAAAAGTCCAGAATAACAACAATAAATTACAAACAAATACTAAACAAATAAACCATTCTGACATTTTTTTCCAAGCTTTAGCAACAAAAGTAGCCAAATTATAAGCATCAAATGAATCTGTCATCATCAGTGCACCAAAACATTTGTGTTTTTGAACGGACATTTAATTTAGTACAGATCTTCTTGACTCATCATAATAGAAACAATTTTATTTTCGACTTCTAATTCATACAAGCTGATGTCCTCCTGGAGGTTTTTAAATCTGTCCAGGTCCAGAGGAAAGATTCCTGTTCTTAACTGTTTTGACTCCTGTAACATGAGATTCATCACCTTAATCGTGCTTCATTTGAATATATGATCCGAACTTTTAACAAAATATAATTAACTTCAGCTTCCTCAAAAGCAGCATGAATCTCTGTGTAGAGTTATGCAATTTACTCCAAAGAAAAACCTTCTTACTGACTCTATATGCTGACATGTTAAGCAAGCACTCCCACAGTGCTGTCATTTCACATTATTGATCCAGGAATCCATCCCAACCTACCCTGAAGATTCTTTAAATAAGAACCTACAGCAGTACTTAATATCAGTAAATGTGTTCCGCTCTCATAAAGCCTTTTCTGGAGCAGCAGCATGCTTTCTATAAATCATAGATTACATTGTAACAGTTGAGCTTCAGAATTCATTCTTGACCTTGAAAACAGCAGCAAGAAAAAGAATCTCTGTCTATCTTGCTCGTTGGACCCTGTAATGAAACTTTTGTCAGGTTAAGAGTTTCTTTCTTATCCCTGATATCCACCCACACTTAAACTTTCATCTCTGCTGTCTAAAAATCATCCAGCCCTCTCTGACCATCCTCACAGCTCAACACTGCGCTGGTGTCAGTCTGTCAAACTGGTGAATGTTAAAGCCTTGTGCTTGAGGGAAATGATGTTTGTTAAAGGATGTAAAAAGTCAGTCTCAGTCTGCGTGGTGAGCTGCATAACATACTGTGAATCAAGGTTATGTTGAAAGGCTTTTTGTAATTGAATAATTTTCTTCCTACCTTATACCATTATCTCCAGAGGTCAGAGTTCACGTGATGCAGGTAATACAGAGATTGGTGGATCCTTTTCTTTAGCTTATCACACCACAGTCAGGTGGGTGGCTTGAATGCCCACGTGTCACCTCGCTGCACAAAGAGGCAAGTGAATGTTGCTGCGATCTTTTCAAACCGTCAGAGTCACCACAGTTGGGATGTGATGGAGCTTTAACAACTGCGCTGACATCTTGTTCTTCAGTGAAACGTGTCATGCTCACACACACACACACACACACACACACACACACACACACACACACACACACACACACTCTGTTTCCCACCTGATGGTGTGTGGCGATGGCGCAGCCTGTGGCAGGTGGTTCAGACAGAGGTGGTGCAGTGTAACTTGTTACTAAATGGTGTGAACATCCTGTGTATCTGTTGGATTAGTGCTGCTGCTGCTCCCCCCCCTACACCTCAACCTTCCCATCCCTCCATCCATTCATTCATTCATCCGTTCGTTCCTCGAGGGTTAACTACAGTGATTCAGACACATCTTTTGACCCAGAGAATCAGACTTGTTATGAAAGGAGCTCCGTGGTCAGCGTGGTGTTTTGCATCATGACTTAAAAAAAAAAAAAAAGAAAGAATCTTATATAAACCTGCCATCGTCATCATTTAACGTCATATCTACCTCTCTCTCCTCTCCTTCCAGGCGCAGAGGCAGCGTGGACGTGCGGGATGGACGGAGTGGCAGAGGAGGATGACATCACCATCACCCGTGGGAGCCGGGACCTGCCATTCATGCCAGTGGTGGCTGTCACTTCCTGGGAGAGAATAGAACAGGAAGCCGGAGTGAGAGAATGACAACAAGCTCTCGCCTCACCTCCACAAGGAAGCCTTTCTCCCCAGAGAGCGAAAAGGAGGGGTGTGTGTGTGTGTGTGTCCCTCACTCACTCCTGCATTCATACTGCAGGGAGCTGGTGTTGGTTCAGGGGTGGTTTGTGTAAGCCATTTGTCTGACTCTTTTTAAAGCTTTTGAACAAATCGTGATCTCTTGTGTTAGACGGTGGTGCGCACAGACTCTTTAGGGAAAGGAGCGCGTTGGCAGAGGGCCATCCATCCCTCCATGCAAGGTGGATATGTGTGAGACGCTGCCTAGCTTTGGTGAGATGGAGTTGCTTAAAAGAAACTCACCAAAAAGAAGGAAGAAGGAGGAGAAAGACACCCCCCCACCACCTCATCCTTTGTGGAAATTGCACCATTGTTGGATTGCATTTCACTGTGAAGTGAGATCTTACATCTCAACATCATCTTCACTCCTCTGTCTGCCGTGTTGTGCAGTTATCCTCTGATAACTAACACTACGTTGTATCTCTGCACTACAGCTGACCCCGACCTTTGACCTCCATAAACAGGAGGAGAGAGAAAAGATGAGAGCTTTCTCTGTGTGTCACATCACCATAGTAACTATCTCCCTGGGTGTTGTGGGAGCTTCTAGATGTCATGTCGCCCTCTTGTGGCATTAAGCAGAATTACAGCATTCGGGCTGGTGTGTTGAACCGAATATGACAGCGTGATAGAATATTGTGTAATGAATTTGAGTGCATCTCAGCGTGAGGTCGTATCTGCTTGACTGCTTTAACCTCCTCTCCCCTCACTGACCCCGCCCTCCTCAGAGGCGGAGTCATTAAACGCCAAATAACCATCAAACCGCGCCGGTCGTCACACCCTCTGACACCTCTGTCATTCCGGGTCATCTGACACTCGTCTCTCAAACACCTGTAAGGGCTACGGGGACAATGCAGCATTTACTGTTGCCTTGTTGTCATGACGACCTGGACGGTTACATAAGCGCCTGGGCGCCGGTTTCCCACAAACGGCTGCCCACAGAGGTCTTTGTGCTGTGACACGAGACACCGCGCACACACACACTGTCACTGTTTGTACATTCCTCTAGCTGGATGTGCTCCTCTGCTCGTATGTCACGGGGTGGGGGGGGGGCAGAGGTGTGACGACAGCAAAACAATGCAGCCGCTTTAACAAGACGTTTAATCGAGTGCTGAGGTTTCAAATCTGATTATTCTTTGAGCAAGTGATGAGAATTTGCCAGCTGGGTTGTACAATTTGCCCTCAGTGCAAATAGACTCGACATGATTGAGCCGGATGTATCAGACTTTTTTTTTATCAGATTTTGTCTCCCTGATTTCCTAAAGCTGGACAGACAATGTGCGTTTGTATTAATCTAATTTGCTGTGTTGATTCATTACATGTTTTAATCTGCCTCTCTGCTTATCAAGAACTTTTATACTCACACAGCGTGAGTATAGGCCAACATGAGCACAGTTCTGTGAACTCACAATTCCTGTAAAGATTATTTAAACAGCAATGTTGACAGAAGTGAGGAAGGCAGCTTTACTGCGCGTTCTACTAAAGGACGGAAAGTAGGAAAACAAAATATGGAGCCACTTGTGGCTGGAAGATGCAGAAAATATGGTCTGTCTGCAAAATGCAGTTTTATTTAACAGCACAGTCTCCAAACATTGTAAAATACAAGACAAGCTCACTACAGTTTGTAACATTTTGACAGCAGCCATGTGGGAAATCAGACAGCTGAACTGTTCATACTGTTAGACAGCCGATGGAAATTTCTTAGGGTCTGAGAGCCAGATCATTTATCTTTCAAAACACAAGTGTGACGACTGAATTTAACAGTGTGTTTATCTGCTCTAACATAAGCTGCAATTGGTGCATATTCGGCTAACTAGATTAAATACTCTAGTGGTTCTTCCAAGAGTAAGCTTCAATTAACACAACTATTTTGTTGAGTAACAGGTTCCTTCACGACTAGCACATCCACTTGGTAGCATTTCCTCTATGTGTGGAGGTCTTGTCTCTTGTAATGTTAGCTAAGCTAAGAAGCCAACAGGGTTTTGTTAGAACAAAATAACATGCAAACACAATATCTCATATTTTTCTTTACCATTCTCATTATAGTTGCTACACTAGTACAAGAACAATGCTGTTTCTTTATTTAGGTGTCTTCAACATCAATAAAGTCTAGTGTTGGTGCTGTCTTTTCAGCTGGCCTGAAAAGCTTCAGTCTTATAGTATAAAATTATACATGAAGCTATCATGGGCATTTCAGAGAGCCCTTTTACAGAAACAACTGTACATTTTGGTAATTATCTCGGACAGATGTCATTAGACTTAAGACTTTGTCACTGAAAATTCCTCTTAAGCAATCTCACCCCTTTGCTAGAATTGTTTAAATGTTTGAAGAAAAATAAGATGGCTATTAAAGGGTCATTTCCCCACACATGTGGGAATGGGAGTGTTAAGGCGAGAAAGGTGTGTCATTGTTACGTGCACATTAGACAATGTGTTATGTGTCCATCCATACCTGCAAGACAGGTACAATTAGTTGCATTCAATGTCAAATGAGCCATTGTGGAGTTAATGGGTGTGTACACTACACTCATGAATACTAATGCGTGTACATACACACATTCATTCTCAGAGGTTTTCAGCTCTGTCATCATGTGATTCTTCTGTCTTCTTCCATGCAGGATCAGTGGCAGCGAGGATGAGTTTGTGAGTACTCAAACGTGGTCCAGAATAAAGTCAGCGCACATTATTATACACTGAATATCTAAAAGAACATCACACGGTAGCTGACAACACCCTATATGAATTTCTCCTAACGCAGGCGTTGCTGTCATGTGCTGTCAGCCTTGTTTGTTGTGAAGTCTCTTCTGTTTGAATTCCTCTCCGCTGCTGGAGGCGAGTTTTCGCGTTGCTGCGCTGCTGCGCTGCCATGACGACTGCATTAATGTTTAAGACAGGCTTCCACGAAATAAGAAGCGCTGTCATGTTTCTCCTCCTCTGACAGAGCAGCTCATCAACTGACACATGGACGCAGAGAAGATGTCGAAAAGAGAGTGACTGAACTAAATTGGCTACCAGTGATGTGTGTGTGTTTTTGAAATACGGCTGAATGGCTTTTCATGGTGTCCTGGTTATTGTGGTTGCATAACTGTCATTAGTGTGTTATGCTTCGACAAAGAATACGCCTTATTATTTATATCATCCGGTTGTTTTTATTAATTTTCAATAGAAGAGGTAGGAGTGACACTAGTAGTATTGATAGTAATAAGGGACAGGCATTTTAATTCAATTCCATTTTCATTTGCATTGAATTATTATTCAGTCCTCTAGTACTTAGAAAAAAATCAAAAAAATGTAAGAATGGGGTATGAAATGAACATTCAAGCAAAAATGTGGGTGGGGTTAAGGTTATTCTACCTTTCTGATCTGCATAGACTATAAAAATTGAAGAAAACATGAAGAAAAACCATATCCACAAACATTAAGACGTTGCAATGATTTAAATAATTCAGTCATTTGGCTGTAGGTGGTTTAATTTTACATCTGCAGCCACGTTGGCCTGAAGGCTATAACATTAGCTTCACAATTAATTTGGTTTGGCACTTTGCAGATCAGCCTTCAATTTAACCACACTCCTCATTTATATTCTCTCCCCTTGTAGTTGTTGTTTGCCAAGATGACAGGTTGTATTCCGGCTAGACAAACGGCATCAGCCTCCTTCATCCAGAAAGTTTAATTGGAGCGTCTCTCCCGTCACCATTTTCGGAATGAGCCAGTTAATCTTCTCTGCACTGGTAGCATCACAACAGCACTTGCTAACACTGCTAACATTAGCTAATGAGATGATGATTAATTGCCTGTTATTTGTGTCCACTGTTTTCACCTTGTGTTTAATCGGCATCATGGTTAATCATCAAACTGTTTTTTCTACGATACACGAGTTTAATCCTTCACCATCTTGGAACTCATCTGTTAACATCGGAAGACGATCTAGCCCCTGGGGGTAATGGGCCAATGTTTCAGGGCTTCTAGTGTCTGACATATATCAGGGTCATAACTTTCTTAATACGTGACAGGAAAGATCTCTATGATCTCTATAAATCTCTATAACCTCTATAAAATGTGCATATGAATGCAGATACATTTTTTAAAAAGCTAAAATGTTCTGAGATGATAGCTGATGGGTTTCAGGACTGCATTTTGGCCAATCTGTTCTGCTTCTTTTGCTGTTGCCCTGTTCTGTGGACCACTGTTGTGACCAATATTTTTCTTACCTTACATTATCTACCTTATACCTTTTACAAAATATTATTAGATAAAATGGGTTCTCTTGCTCTGCCATTTTTTCCCTTAGTTTCTTTTTTAAATAAAATATCACTTTATCGCTTTCTTTTTTGTGTACAAGCCCCAAAAAGTATCCCAGTTAAAATGTCTACTCTTCTTGAACCCAGTTGATTACAGCCATGACCCTGGTCTCTTCTGAAAGGTAAGCCTTTGGAAGAAATTTGTGTAAATATATGTTTTGTATCAAGAATCATGAGGCTTGGTGCTGTCAAATGATGACTTTGTCAAGATTTAGGGAGGATTCAACTGCATGCCATTCAAAATAAGGTCACAAACCCTTATTAGCACGTTACTCCCTGCCAGTTCGGTTCATCTCACCGCTGCAGCTGCAATCCAACACCAAAAACGTCTTCCCCCAGAAGCTGGTTTCACATGGTGGTTTAGATGTGTGTTCCCGTTGTCTAGCACCATTTGAAATCAGTGTTCTTGGGGACAGGAAGACAGCTCTGGCAGTGAGTGAACCTCAGGATGACGAGCGCAGGACATCTCTCCCTCCTCCTCTTTCCCCACTAAAAGATAACTGATTTCCCTTGGTGCTTAGAGCCCGCTGCAGCCTTCTAGCACCATTTGAAATCGGTTATAAAACTGTGGATCAATGCATTTGTGAGTCTTCAGCAAAATGGGGGACAAGCAGAAGAAAGAAACTACGGACTACTCTTCTTGATCAAGCCTGGAAGAGATCAATCAAGAGTTTGAAGGGTCCTCATGGATGTTGTTCTTTAATATCTACCTTTCATGGAGAACAGATCTTACTGATGTGGCTCTCCAGATGAAGTCTATTTGTGAACCAACCACCAGACCATCTTCTGGATGTTCGTCTAAAAACGAAGTTCTTCATCAAGATTTCTAACAATCAGAGGACTTTAGATTTTTATGGCCACAGGCTCTCTGACGTCTCTCTTTTTGCACTTGCTACTATTCTATAGTCTCCACTTCCCACAAAGTAGTAGTCAATTGTCAGTGCTCTCTGGTGGACAAACTATGTAACACTGTTTCTAAATGACCTCAAACCTATTATGTCATTTCCGAAGTATAATTTGTTATTTATTGACCGATGTATACACAGACACTGCCATATGCAACAGGCCTGGCTAATTTATCAGTGTAGGTCTACTTTGTGGGATGTTTGACTCATCTTAACGTGCTTGACTTGCATTTTCATAACCTGTCATAGGCTGCTATCATTGCAGTGTAAGAAATACATGTTTAAAGTGTAAGTGTGACCTACAATAATTAACTTTTTGGCCACGAGGAGGCAGCAGAAACAAGCTGTGAACACAGCACCTAAGTTAATATAAAGAACCTTTTGCTTATTTACACACCCAGCAGTTATAGAGAAACATTATCCTTTATTTGTACTCATGTCTCTGAGTCCAATATCCACTGTCTTTTTGGTCTCTGTCAACTCCTGGAGGAAATATCTGTCTATTCTGCTGCTTCTGATGCTTTACAGTGTTCACCAGCTAGTCTCTAACTGTGTCTGTCTGGCCAAAAACGATGCTATGAGAGAGATGAGAGCGAACCAAAACAGTAAAGTTGTGGGCTGGACAGTTGAAGCATTGTTATATAAAAACATCAAGTGTATTATATATACTTAAAGGTGGAGCTTTTTGACTCTAGATACATTATAGTGTTACGAAGTGTATACTGTGATCTATAGTATTATGTTGAAAAATATTTAAGCTGATCATTTAGTATATTACATTACATTCAATTTATCTACCAGATGCCATAATATGAAAACACACAGGTTCATTGCCTTTCTCTAAGACACGTGAAGGAGGCATCAGGTATCAAACCTGCCCTTTGAGGTTGATATTCAAACAGCTGATATAAAATCTCTGTGTGTTTCTGTTATATGTGTACATATCCACCAAGAGTATGCCTGCAAGCATATAGCATCTGTCTTGTACATGCATAACTGTAAATGTAAGTGGCTCTTGTCAGTGGTGGTTTTTGAATGTCTATTTTTTTATATCTATAATTACAATTGTGCAAACAGGGATTTCAATAAAATGTCAGAAAATAAAAAATATGCGTTACGTTTTTAATGGTCTGATTAGCAACGTGTTCTTTGGTTTTCTATGAATGGAAACAGAAGAAATTCATTCATAAAGACAACACATAGGCACTGAGGATTGTGCATAATATATTTATTATTATGTACCAAATACAGTTTTCATGGAGTGAATGGAAAACCTTATTAACTGTGTCTCTGTGAATGTTTACATAAATGACATGATCGCCTCAAGCCTTGTAATATTCCATTGTTATCAGGCACCATCGACCCTGAAGTTGAACTAGTCTGGCGCCGCCCATTAAGCGTAATATCCTAGCAACGAGTTCCTCTGTTCTCCTCTCATTGGTCGATTTTTGGATTTCCGCCATATTCAAAAAAACAGTCACGAGCTGCTGCTATTGTTGTAAGATATATTGCTATTATTCTCTTTAACCCTTTCTATAACAGTAGTAGTTAAAACAGCACACTGGTCTAAGACATTTCAAATGGGTGAAACTGCTGAAGTCCAAGCTCCCGTTTCTACCTCAGAGAAACCGAAGAGACAACCGAGCTCCAGGAACCTGAAGAGGAAGTTTTCAGCTGATGAAGAAGAGTATCCCCTGGAGAACATCAGCAGGAGTCTGCGACGGTGAGTCCATCTTCTCTGTTCCCAGCAAAACTCACTAAAACTGCAGTAAGAAAACTAAAAACTCTGTCAAGACCGTCAGAGCTAAAACAGTCTCAGACATTCGTCCGGGACAACATTTAATGTTGAGCTCGGTGGCTAACATGCTTTAGCCTAGCACATTGCTGTTATAACCAGTGTATCACTTAGCGGTCATATGCTGGTTCATTTTTTAAGTATTTATAATTTAGAAATAGCCAAGTGAGTATGAGTGGTAATTTCAAACAAGCTTACAAATACTGCAAACACACACAGCGCGTTTTACATTCATTTTAAATGTGTGTAGATATTTTCGGTTTCGTCAAAACGCCACAAGATGTCAGCCAAGGTCCGCTGTTGACCTCCACAGGTACAGAAATGTTTGTCTGCCGCTTGTTGAACTGTTCCTGTCCAAATGTAGTTCACTTCATGTTGCTTTTCCTGCGTACACGTGTATGTTTACGTTATGAGACCTTTCTCACAGCAGCCATTTTGACATGAAACAGTAGGGTCAACGCAGGTGTTACCAATGACACTAATTAAGGTTCCGTTCCATTTATTGCAGCAGAGCCTTTACAGTTAGCCAAGCCATGCATCGCAGCAGCATGCTGATGCTGTTTGACCTGAATGGAACTTAACCTAAATTAATTGCATCGCTAACGCCTGTGTCAAAATTCAGAATTTCAGACTCAGCTTTTATTTCCAGGGGAACATTTTGTGCTAGGAAGGAATTACTACATCAATAACTCTTTAAATGTGGGTAGTGTTTTAAGACAGACTTTAAAAAAAAGGTGTTCTTTCCTCGTTCCAAAATCAGCTACAAAATGAATTCTTCTCAGCACATGTTTTTACTCTGACAGACACCTCTAATGTCTCTATTTATGGGGTGAACTTTGAAATTCCCAAGGCAGCACTCATAATAGTAAACCCAGTATCTAAGCAGCGTTTTTCCACCTCGACCTCTGTGTATAAGTTTAGAGATGAGCAGAAAATGGAAAGCTTTACATACACTGTTATTCTGGGTCCAGGCAACACAAACTCATATTCTCTCTCTAGGTAATGGCCATAAATATGATCAGTACTCAAATAGTGTCCCAGAGGTTATTTATATTGATGCAATTTATCTGCTAAGTTGTCAGACCGGTGGCTCATATACAATAATAGTAATCCCTGTATGTTTTGGTATAATAAAATCCAGCCAGGGTTTATTATTGGACTCCTTTGAAAGGCTTTCCATGTTGTGTGCCAAAGTGCCCCAGCCCTGCTCAGTGCCCAACTGGCTCTGCAGACAAACATGGAAAAACATCACCCAATATTTGACCTCCATAACAAGGTTTATGGGAAAAAAACACAAGCTTTGAGTTAGAGAAAATGAGGCTTGATTTCCCAAGTGATACTGGCATTAAATATTAGACTGGCTGTGGATTTTTGTTTGCCAAACACGTGCAGAATTCAACCAAAAGAAACCAACAAGCTTGGTTCAAAGCTTGTGAACTCAGCGTTGTAAGTTCATTGTTTGTGAAAAAAATCAAACATAAAACATCACGTTTGAAGGGCCAGAGACAGAGTTAAATAAATGATCTCAGGGTTGGGTTTGTGACCCCATAAAATTGGGAATATTTCTCAATAAACTTCACTTAATATAACACTTCATATAACGGTAGTATGCACATGCACCCTTCTTAACTGCTGCTTTACTTGTTGGCATCATGACAATGGTGTGGTTGTGTGTTTTTGTGTGTGTCTTCTATCTGTAGTTAAGATACTGAAGGGCATGTGGGCGTAGGAAACAGTTCAGTTTCAGAGTTACCCAGCTTCAGCAAACAAGGGCAGGGCTAGCTGAGATACTAATCCACTGACTCATGGGCCACACTTCCCTCGACACATAAGAGCAGGTACGGGAGTAGAAAGAACCTTTGTCCCCTGGCTGATGGATGTGTACTGATATCAATCACATTCATGAAAAAGTTACACATGCAGGGGCTATCGGCTTTCAAAACAGCTCATCATGCGGGAAACGTGACATTGGAGAAGTCTACATCCAACGCAGGAACGGGGCAGGGTTTAGTGATTTAGCAGCCTCAGTTTCAGAGTGCAATACCTCTGTCATAAATATGGACAGCTGTTCACATGTATTTGTTCTGATTACATTACTTATGATCAAAAACTAGTGAGACGACAACTTTGCTAACAGCCAAACATCAAGCAAGGTCAACAATACAAGACATACCAGCCAACTAATATTACTTACTAGTCCGACAGCAGTCAGCCCAGCTCGGCGTCTGTCTTTCAGTCTTTTATTTCACCAAGCTCTCACCAACCACTAAAAGTCAGTCCCAGATTTACTCTTGTCCCACAGCTTTCTTCTCTCTAACAAACTAGGCTAACATTGTCTAACAGCAGCATCTACAGTGGCAGCAGTTTACTTCACTGTCCATCAGGAAACTCTGTAAATCACAGAGAGTTGAGGCGGAGCAGCCGGAGGACATCAGTCAAATAGTTGGTTGAGATGGTTTGGGACTAATACAAGAACAGACGTGGGAATAACAGAGGCACCCTTCACCTGATTAGAAGTCAGTGTACCATCAGAATGATTTTAAAATCAAAAAAAAGTACACATTATTAAGAGCTCTAATTCTTTTTTTAGATGTTGTGTTTCAGATTTAGTTGTTGGTTATTCGTCCAGCTGATATCTGAGTAAGCAGGATTTGGTTTCTCTCTCAAAGGACATAAACTGTTGACGTAAATACTTTGGTTGTTTAAAAGATTTAATCTACGTACTCATGGGATGAATTCACCTACATCTAGGGCAACAATGGACCTTCAGGCTTTTACTCTACTCATAGGTCGGTGTGAGCCAGATGATATAATATTCACCACGTTATGAATTGCTTTTATTTATGGACAAAAGACTGTGACACAAACCTGTGTGCCATCATGCAAAATAAGTCCCAGTAGGCCATCACAGTGTGGTCTGTCGGTGTTACGTGTTTCATTTCATCATTCTTCCTGTGCTTTTCCTGCTGTGACGTGCGAAAATGTCCCCCAAGGCTTATTGAATTTAATGTGACATGTATCAACAACTGCTGTATTATTTTGTGACATTTGCACATTGGACAACATATAGTGTAAACCATAAGTTTGTGTTCACACCAACCTTACACTGTCTTTAGGATCTATATATTACAATCTAGGCTCTCATATATCATGTCATATTTTGTGCTTCATAATATGCCACACATTTTCAATGGGTCTGGACTGAAGGCATCCTAATACCTGTACTCTTTTACTACAAAAACACCCTGTTGTAACACATGCAAAATGTGGCTTGGCATACTGGACTCCTCCGGACTGGACTGGACTGCTAATACCAAGTTGCACCACTAAGCGTTGCATGTGAGTCATTTGCTCCTAATTAAAAGATAATTACAACCATGATTGAGAGTGGAGTTGAAAAAATTCCACAACATGGTCCTGCAAATGTTGCTCAAACGTTTGCACTGAAGCACTACAGGGCTTTTAATTTGAAACAGGAACAGGAAGTGTTTGTATTAGCAACAGGGCATGTGGGTGCAGATCAAAATGAGGCTTCATTCTTCTGCTCTGTTACTGACTGCACTAGCTGGCTAGCTACCCTGCTGACTAACATTAGAGTTATACTGAAAAGAGAAAATGATGGGCTCCTTTCTGCTTATTTTACAAACTAGTTAGCAACTTACCGTGAAGACACTGCTAACTCTGCATCTGCTCAGCTGTGATGTTAACTCTGCTAACGCTACATGTGCTACAGACAGAGCTGAGAGTATTATAATGACTTCCTGCTATAGGGTTAATGTCGCCGAGAATCTATTAATCATATTACGGATTGTAGATGATGATATCTGAACTACTTGAAACTGCGTGTTGTCAAACGTTGTGCAAACTGTTAGACTATTTGCCCACGCAGTTTTTCACAAAGTGGCCAACCTCACCCTGTACTTCGCCTGTGAACGACCAAGACTTTATATGATGTCCCTGTCATACCCAATTATAACACCATCACCTGTTACCAATTAACATGTTCAACTGTGGAATGTTCCAAAAAGGCCGAGCCAGTTTCATCATAGTGTTTGATGGCTATAGCTGCTCTCGAAGACACAAATTGACTGACCTTTTGAATTCTTGGCCTAATTGGGATTACTTCAGTAGTCAAATAGGTCAGGCTATTTACTGTATGCCAACACTAACTCTGAACTTGGCTAAATCTATAAAATATAAACATAAATAATATAATATAAAACATATTTTGTTTTGTTTACCACATCATTTCAAATGTGTCATTTCATAGTTTTGATGTCTTCAGTGTTGATCTACAATGTAATTGTAGAAAACCCCTAACCCTCTGAATAAGAAGGTATGTCCCGACTTCTTCTCGGTACTGTATCCAGTAATCCAGCTGGTACTTTTGGTTTTGATTTTACTTCATCACACCTTGTTTCTTTAGAAATATTCTGCTGCCCCAGCACGACTCGCTCTAGATCAGTTTAGATTAAGCGGTGAGATGTTACATCAATGGGCGGAAGAGCAGTAATGTATCATTGCTTCAGGCCTAGAAGCATGTATGAGAAATTGACTACACCCTGGCCGAAAGCCCGACAATGTGTATGGCCCAGACTTGCTCCTGGGCCAATGCTTGTCATTTTTCAGCCACATGCCACTTATCTGTGTGACTGTCTGCTTCTCTGGAAGCTCCACTCATTCCACCTCTGTGGAATGAGTGGAGGTTTCCTCACTATGAGCCAGCCCTCAGCCCCGCTTCCTATTAGCTTCGTGTTGACATCCTTATTTTTAATGACGCGTTGATATCTGTATTCGATCCTCATGCTTTTGAGTGACTCAACTGTGATCGTAAATTTAAAGAAAATTATGCTTGTATATTCTAAAATCAACAAAAACCCCTTCTGTTTGCAGTCCTTTTAGGGTAACTGGTGATAATAATACTTTCATTGTATTATTATCACCAGTATGATACTTAGCATACAGTGAAAATTGGAACTTTTTGGCATCCAAAAAGCATTTTGCTAGACTTTATAAATGAGCAATATTAGCTTATTCCTAATGACAATTTTAGACCCCTCCAAACCTGCATCACTCTGTCAGCATGTATTTCACAACAATGACATTATCCCTGACTTCATTTATCACATAACCCAATCCTCAGATTATCATTTAAAGACCATATTAAATAATAGTTATGCAAGCTAAAGCTTATTATGTTTATCCATACAAATCTAACCAGGTGCAATGGGTTAAATCCGAAACTTCAGTTGGGTTAGATATTTTCCCTTTTGGACCATTACCCAATGTGTTGTTTTAGTACTTGCATATCATTTCATTCATAAGCTATGTGTGGATTCCAATGTGTTACATTGACACTTAACTCAAATGGGCATGGATGCGCAGAGAGCACACAGGCCAAGATATTGTAAATGTGCATCTGTTCAATATGTTATGAAGATTATTTCACAATTTAAAATGCATGGGTTATTTATTTGTTTCCTGTAGACTGGATTTGGACGAGGCTTCTTGCTATGGAAGACATCCCATAGATAATGTAATGGATTGTATTTCACAAGTTCAAACTCACTCTGATGTATGTCTTTGCAACAGAGATATTTGTCTTAACCTCAAACCGCAGTGACACTAACAAAACTGACTTTATATTTTAGCTCTGTACACTCATATCTAAGTCAGGCGTATGTCCAGGGAGTCTAAGGATGTGCAACAGCAGAGTAAATATCATATCTTAGGTCATCAAAACTGGAAATAAGTGCTAAAAAACCACAGGGGAGGCAGCGTTTATCATCATAAGGCGTACATGACCGCAGACGGAAAAATGAACTGGACACTCCTTAAAATGTTATCAGTGGATCCCTCCTGATGTAGTCATAGAAACTGACTGAAGTGAAGCATATCATAAAAGATACAAAAAGATGATCTCAGTCTTTCTGTTCAGCTTTCAGACTACAAATGGGATAAACGATCACTATCTGAATGAGTAGATCTGTCATATTTTAACCATCAAGCGGTACGTTACCTCCAGTTAAAAGACATTCTGAGTGGCCAAATGGAGGTTGAGGACACTCCAACAGGACAGACTACTCTGCACAGGAGTGTCTGTGACAGTTAAGTCTGAGCAACACCTGCAGTGACCCCTGACCCCGGACTTGCCTTCAGGACACCCAGAGAGCTTCTCATTTTCCTTCTCTCTTTAGCTATTGTTGTTCTTAAACAACACATGACGTTTGTCCAAAACACTTTACAGTAGCATCAGTGCGTACATTTCCAACATGGGTGGTCCCAGCAGGAGCTCCAAACCTAACTTAGTCCAATAACACAGAGCTCCACAGGACCTGTCTGCTCCCATTTTCTCCCTGCTGCTTGTTGGTTTTCATTTTATTGTGTGTATGATAACCACACACACACACACACACACTTTGTTTAATAGGTTACAGCAGTGTTAAGCACTTCTGGTTTGTGGCCATTTATGAGCATTATCACTTATTAGTCAGCTTACTTACTCAGTTTCCCAGAGATCATTTGTTAAGAGTGTTCGTGTACACAAACTGCTGCTGCTGTCACGCCTCACTTCCTGGGCAGCATTTGTTTTTTCTCAGTAGCTACTGGACAACAAGGCTGTGTTCAGTGGTGACAAATAAGCATTTTTTTTGTTACAGTAACAGTATTCATTGGAATGTCTGATGCAAAGTGTTGGCTCGAAATGTCAAAAAATCTTCAAAACTCTTGTTTTGGGTGTTGCAGCTGCCTGTACTGCTGACTCTAGAAGGCCAGTTTGCTGTGTCACTGGATAAATGCCACCTGGAGAAACAGTAGTAGAGCAGCACTATGACTGGAATGACTCAGCCTTACGAGCAGCACTTGCCGGACACACACACACAGAACAAGTGTTTCTGGGCAGCTCTGCATTCTCCGGATGCTGATGCCTTTTTAGGTCCCACCATCGAAGCCCCTGAAGACATTCATCTTCAATATTAAAAACTGTTCTGACACCATTTATGATGATGTGAAAGCGGAGCGATGTACGAGGTTTTGATTCATCGTGCTATCATGTCTGCTGAGTGTGATGTACCCTTGTTGCATGATAGTTCGTTTAAACATACTCCACAGTGTCTTAACATTTCATTTTTTGTTTGCATATTCACACAAGTTCAATTGTGGTATTTCCATTTATTATTTAAAAATTTATAAATTTCTCTAAACTAGTGTAAACTCTGCCCACCATTGATGTGCATTGTTAAAAGGGTTATGAAAAAACATAACAATAAATGCTATATAACATGATACAGTCCCCTCTTTCTGCAGTGTGTGCCAAGTCAGTACATAGCTATCCGTTTGGTTTTATAAGTCACACAGTTACTCAGCCTTGTACGGCAGTCGTGAGACACACTTCTCGCTCAAAGTGCAGTAGTGCATCAATAAAAATCCAATTTATTGTTTGTACCAGACAGATCTCAAGGTCTGCTTTGATGTTTCTCTTCTTGCGGTGTAACCACCCGTTCACTGAGCATGATGAGAGTTGTATAATTGCCCTCAATGTGGCCTCATCAGGCCATGATCACACAGGTTGAAGGTAAGTTGTTTGACATAAGAAGGATTTAAAGTATGCGTGGCTGGTTTTGGGGGAGTGTTTAGTCCGGACACACCAAAAAAAAGCAAAGCTGTTCCCTTCCAGAAAATTCCCAACAAAAAGAGACATTTGGGCCACGTCCAAATTTGTTAGGTGGGAGGAAGGTGTGGGATAAAGGACTCCTCCTTCAAATCTCACGGGGGTCTTAGGTCTAAGGACAGCTTGGCCTCTCAGAGGAAGTGGACTGGGGTCATGCTCCCTTCTCTCTCTGACTGGGAGGATCCTTGATCTGTTGGCCCTGGCCTGAGTCATCATTGCAGCTCCACCATGCTGAGGCTGTGGTAGGTAACGGGAGGTGAATGTTTTCTCAGGACACCACTGCTCCCTGAATCACAGTTCCACTCTTATCACCGTATAAATGCTTTGAAATTCACTTGAAGCTTTACTCACTCTTTTGCTGGGTCAGAGTGAACTCCTCTTAAATGTTCTCATGGTCAGTTCTGACTCATGTTTGTTCACAGTGGAGGTGGATTTTGAGGGATTACCTGTTGTAATGATATTCACTGGTACTCCATGCTGGACAGGTCTTGTAGATGTGTAGGTGTTGTAGGTGTTTTGTAGGTTGCATTGTAGTTCTGTTGTAATTGAGATCCTCCCCTCTGGTTCAGGTCACTGCGAAGAGGAAGCTCCTTCACCTTCCTCACCCCAGGACCACAATGGGATTTCAATCTGGTGAGTACAGGCCTCATATTTTCAAGTTTGCAGATCACATTAGTAGAGCAAATATATCAGTCAGATATATCAGTTTCAGTGTATAAGTTGTCCAAGATGCACTGATATGATACTGGGACTAAGATACAAAGCACCAAGCAGCAAGGAAATTACATACCTGCTTTATACTTTGTATACAATATACATACATACATACATACATACACCCCAACCCACATATATAATATAGTATAACTATAATATAATTTATATTAATATACTTGATGAATGCATTTTTATAAACATTTACCATCTGTGCATTCAGGCTGGATTTTTTTTTTTTTTTTTTTGCAGTTACGGTTAAGGGCCTTGCTCAAGGGCTCCTCAGTGGTGGTAATGGGAGGGCCAGGCAATGTTTTTTTTACTTTCCCCACACAGATTTATCTTGTAGGTTCAGGGGCCTTGCAGTCAGAAGCTCGCTTCTCCAATCTTTAGGCCACCACTGCTTAACTTCTTTCCTTTCATCCAAACTGGGCGTACACTCCAGCACAGTTTCCCATCATATTAATGTGTTTGGCTTTGAATCTTTTTCAACAGAGTCTCGGAAATGGTAGCACTGTTCATTGTCACAGTGATGAAAGGCAGCTCTTATTGGCCCACAGCCACTGTAACTCAGATAAACCATCCAGACTTTAAGACAAATGTCTTATTTACGCTTACTTGTTAACACTGATTAACCATTAGGCTAAATGCAAAAAAAAAACTCTAGCACACTTGGTGCAATTATTTTAGAAGATAATCAGGAGTGGATTCTTTGTTATACCAAACCCTGGGCACTGTTTATTTCTTTCATTGGGTTAAAAATGTCTTTTAAAATATATTTGTTTGACAAACCAAAACATACCGTACATGCATTTGATTTTATTTCTAAGTCCTTTAATATTCTAAAAAGTCTTTGGGTTTCCGGGGGGAGTATGGTTGCGAAGCTGAAACTTAAAGGAATTGACGGAAGGGCACCACCAGGAGTGGAGCCTGAGGCTTAATTTGACTCAACACGGGAAACCTCACCCGGCCTGGACACGGAAAGGATTGACAGATTGATAGCTCTTTCTCGATTCTGTGGGTGGTGGTGCATGGCCGTTCTTAGTTGGTGGAGTGATTTGTCTGGTTAATTCCGATAACGAACGAGGTCACGCGAGATTCAGCAATATATATCCCAATATATATCTGCCATGTCTGATCCAACTGTTTATTTAAATGTTGATGAACAACTGTTGCCACCTTATTTGTCATGAGAAACTAAATACTGAAGGTTCACTTGCATATTTCATCAACATTTGGCTCGTGGATGTTGCTAATTTTGGACCCTGGGTTGCTTTTAACAGTGTCTGTTGGCACCAAGGGACTCCTGTAGTGATCTATGAGTGTATTATTATAAATGCAAGTTATTGTCCTGTGGAGTGTGCTACACGTCCAAAATCTTAAAGAATCCCAAAGATTTGGACCTGGTCTCTGTACTCAACCTTCATAGCAATCACCAGCCTTGATGCTCATACCTTGATTTTAGAGCGCTATCAGTGGAAGGAAATCTCTAAACTCTACATTCCAGGCCAGCTTTCCCCTTGGCAGCTCCCGGCACTGAGTGTGTATCTTCATCTAATACCTCACTGAGGGACTGTGATGACTGTTATGTGGCTCCCTCATGGCTGAACAAGGCCCGTTCATGTAGCCAGAGACCAAATGCTGGATAAAGGAAATCCAGCCCGCTCCAATTTCTTATCCCCCCTCTACCAGAGGAACATAATGGCCTACTAACCACTGCTGTCTCTAATAGACCGGCCTTCTTGTGGTTTACAGTCAGCCTTAAATGAGACGAGCTGATTAGAAACAGAAAAGAGCGAACAGATTAGACGGCGAGCAGCAAAATGACAAGTGTGGAAGCATTCCAGGGTTTACAGCTGCCCGAAACACAATCCATCGCTCATCTGAAGGCAGAGGAGAAGAAATAAAAGCAGGGATAGAGAGAGAGAAGGCCAACGGCTCTTTATCTCGTGCCAGTCTGCTGCCTTTGATTCGCGAACATGGCATGCTTAGCTCATCCACTAAAACCATGTGGACCTCATTAGCTCATTCTTTCAATTTACTCCCCTCCTTTCCCCATTTTTATATGTCATTTATAGATATATACACCAAACAGCAAGCGATTAAAAAAATCCTGGAAGTGTCTTTGTCTCTTATCTTAACCCTGCCACTTTAAACTTGAAGGTTTTGCCAAGGCCTTGAATAAAATTTAGCCAGGTCTTTAGCCTTTGAAGTGGTTAGGGGGGAATATTTATTTTTTTTACCCCTGGCTGGGGCAGCTCCAGATATAGGTGGGGATGTGTTGGCCCCCAGGCGAACCTTGGAAGCAGGCGAGTCAAGCATTCCCTGGGCATTTGGTGCATTCTCTCAGACTACATCAGGCATGAGGCCTCGGGGGACTTTCTGTGATGGTGAGAATGTGAGTCAGGTTTCCAGCCCAATGCCAAGGTAGAGCAGATCAAACCAGACTGCCGTTTGGTGGAATGTGAAGGTAATTGTAAAAAGTATTCAGCCTCCTCAAGCAACAAGTCCAGGCGGCCAGAGATGTCAGCTTCAAGAGTGGCCTGTCTGATAAGCAGCATTCCTGCTTTAATCAGACGTGATTTAATATGGCTGTCAGCTGCTGAGTCGCGTCGGGCTTTTCACGCAAACATTGATAATTATTGTGGGAAGGCCTTGCCCATATCAACAGCAATTTATATTCAAACTAAGACTGACTGCTTTAACCGCGGACCATCTGAAGATTCCTCAACATTCCACAGGGAGCAGGATTTATATCACTGAACCCTTGATAACACATAATGCATCCAAGACGCTGCTCCCCAGTGGATGCTCATCCATTTCAATAAGAGAACCCAGTACAGCTGTTTCATCCCTCTGAAGAAACAGTATGTCGCGCTTTGATGTTGCATTGCAGCTGTTCAGTGTCTTTGATTCTTGTTTGATTGATTGTTAAATAAGTAAAATGAAAAATTTTGCCTGTTTTTACTAGCTCTCTGTGTTTTACAGGTTTTTGATAGGGGAGCATACAGTTGTAAATCAGTGTCCATGTCTGATGAGTTTTGTCTCATTTCAATGGAAACACAAGATCCACATGTTTTCAAACCTGCAGTTTGCAGCTGTAATATTATAAATATTATGAATGGAAGAATGACCCCAGGGTACGAAGTCCTCCACTTCCCCTTGTCACTGTGTTTATTGCAGCTCAGCAGAGGGTAGGGCTGATATCTTTTCAAACTATTGCGGTTAAATCAAAACTGGCATGTAATTTGGTGATGAAAACCCACTTAGGCTAATCCTAAAATAGGTTGTAGAACTGACGATGTTTGCATTCACTATGCTTCTACTGTCCCACTTGAATGACAAGCTTATTATTATAAGGCTGTGTTCAGACTGACTGAAGCTTGTCCTGCAAAAAAAATTAACCTGGCTCAACTTCTGCCGCAATGTGACGTCATTTGGCAACACACTGCGTTGGCCAGTAAGAACATGCAAGTGTACCGCCTTTGCCTCGGTCTGTTTTGTCAAATCCAAAATACTTCCTTGGGTTACTTCTCATATGGTTTGGTGTCATTATTATCCACTTAGCACAACTAGATAGTTGTTTCTTGCTCTGGCTAGCAAAGTCTTAGTTTACTGACAGGGCAACAGGGCATGCAGAAAGTCTTTTTCAAGGTCAATTACCAATTATTAATAGTTGAAAGTAGAAAGTTATCAAAAGAAAAAATATTTTAGCCTCCATTTGAATGGCTAAGAAGGAAATGGTAGCATTACTCCGTTCATGTTAAAGTTATGTACCAGGCTTTCGCACTTTTAGGTATTTGAGTAGTGAATTCTCTGTGATTTTGGATGACAGTTGAAGTTCATGGTTCAAACTGTTTCTTGCGGACAGCCATACATTTCTTTGCAGAAGTCCTTTGTGTTGGAGGTGCTGCATCACCGCAGAAGTCTCTTTAAAAACAAATGAAGTGGCTTTGGCATACAGTGCTGTCAGTAAGAATACTGCTCTACATCTGGGTGCATGTGTACTCTGTCAGCAAACCAGCTCATGGTTTTACGGTACATTTACATGTGACCGAGGTGGAACAGAACAATGATTGCTACACCCAGTTACACCCACCCCCTCCCAAAATACACATCTTTCACACTCAGTTTAAACTGTTACACAACCACTGCTAAAGCCTTTTGAGTGATAACATTTGATTTGTAGACTTTCGTCTTTCTTTGATTTTGTGTTTCTTTCTTTGTCTCTCTTTCTCCCTCCACCTCTACCTGTCCATACAGTAAATATTTGTCTTCCTTTTCACCAACATATGTTCAACATTTCTTGGCCAGTTTGGCTCTTATCTAATCCAGGCCTGGGTCTGAACGCACAATCTAGTCAAAGGATGGATTTTTCCTTCTTTGATCATCCAACCCGTGGTGTCATGGTAATATGAAACTCTGATATTGTTTGAATCTGGCAGCCTCCCTCAGCAGGCTGGTATCTAAAGACAGAAATGCAAAACCCCTCATTGTCTGTCTGAAAGTGTTGAAACTTGTGTGTACTATTAGCAGCTGCTTTTTCTGTCTGTCTTTGTGTTTCTGTTGTCCGTACATCATCGTTCTTTTATTTAACACACAAATCTGTCTCCCCACATGAGTAACCAGGCCCAGGTCCCAACAGTTTCTACAGCCTCAGAATGTGCGTAATGAAGGGGGGGTGTTTGTTGAGTCAGAGATTTTACATTGATCCCAGCCCACCATTTGAACAAGTCGGTACTTGGAGGGTGTTATTTCGTCTGTGGGCTGCTGACGGAGGGATTTCCAAAGGTGGCAGGAACAGGACTGCTAATTTTCTCCTCCTTTCCCCCGTCGTGTCTGTTTTTGCACAGAGATTACTCTGGTGTTGTTTAATATCTTGTGTAAGACCCGATGCTTAAGATAATATTTAACTTGGAGGGAGCTTTCACACTTAGCACGCAGACTTCAGCTGATCTGTACCCACCAACACTAAATCAGACTTTTCTTAGTCTCCCTGTTCAGTTGATGTTTTCATGACCTAGTCTTTTTTGTTTTATATTTTTTTATTTAGCATTTTTTGTAAATATGGATGAAGGTTAATTGAGAACTTGTTATGCAGGTGTCCCTGCCATTTTAGTGAGCATTAAATTTATAAATGGTACAACGCTTTGTTTAGTTTCTGCTGCATTGAAAACCCAGCTCTTAGCTCTTCACTCACCTCTAACTCATCTGCTACGTTCTAAGTGACAGAAACAGCACACCTACATGTATGTGCACACAGATCTGTCAGTGCTTTTCCAGTGCATTATGATCGTATGATAACTGAACACCCTCTAGCTTCAGGCACATTACACACAGGGGAAAAACCAAAGAAACTACTCAACTGAATCACAATAAGAGAATTAGAAGAGACAAGCTGTTTACCCAATACTATCTGTGTCAAGCTTCTTAAGAAAATCCCCATATTGTGATATAAAAATGACATATTTTGTGATAGATTATTTATCTGACTCGCTGAGATTTAGGGGGATCTACAGAATGAAGCCATTGGTCTGATCATTTTTTAATTAGTAATTAGTGCTGTCAATCGATTAAAATATTTAATCGCGATTAATCTCATGAATGTCATAGTTAACTCGCGATTAATCGCAAATTAATCGCACATTTTTATCTATTCTAAATGTCCCTTGAATTATCATTTTAATACTCTTATCAACATGGAAAAGTGGATAGGCTTGCTTTGTGCAAATGTTTTTTATTGCAAACCACAACAACATGTAGTGTTACAGCCATTCACGTCTGAAGCAAAATCTCAACCAAAGCAACACTATCAATAAACAGATGACAAAAAAATAAATACCTAGTCACAAAAACAGCCCCCTCAACAACCTTCAAAACAGGGTGATACAAAATAAATCCATCCATTGTCGCCTGGTTATGACGCGGAGGAGGCGGAGAATTTAAATTGCCGGTGTGTTTGGCCATCAAGTGGTATTTCAGACTGGATGTGCTACGATGATAACTCAGTTCACACCGACAATACACACAGATAACGTTGGTTTTATCTAACGACCCATATTGCAACGTTTTAAAACGGAACTTTCCATTCATAATTTTGTTAGCAGCGTCTATTTCAGCATCTCGTGTAGTTTTTCTAACGTTACTAGCAGTGGCCACAGCTTATGAAAAAACTACAAGTTCACTAGGTCACAAAGAGCGTTAATCTCGCGATAAAAAAAATAACGCCGTTAAAATTGTTTTGCGTTAACGCGTTAATAACGCGATATTTTTGACAGCACTATTAGTAATATATATAGATATCGATATAGATGGATAGAGGCCTGGTGCCTCAGCTGGTAGAGTCTGCCATGTTTCTATAGTAGCCCAGAACGGACAAACTAAACACTGGCTCTAGATAGGACCCTCTGTGTTTTTTCAAAGTTTCATGGCCACTGTAACTTCTCCTTCGCGTTTGGTTGCGTCTTGGGGTTTCAGTTGTTTGCAGTCTGCAATCTCACCACTGGATGCCACAAAATCCTACACACCGGTCCTTTTAATGGCTAATGTGGGCACATAAAATGATCAGACCAATGTTCAATACCATGAACTTAAACTAAAAACTTTCATTTTTGTTAAAAAATAAATAAATAAATAAAATTAGCTATGAACAACAGAATATTATACAAAACAATGATCATAAAGAGGCAATAACATCCCACAGGAAGTCAACAATCAACTCTGAACCCAGCCATACATAAAACAATATATTCATATTCTACAAAAAAGCATCATTTTATATTTATTTTTAGGTTTCCGGGAGTGACCCTTAATTCAGTTTTGCATACAGTTTTGCATTTTGTACTTTTCAAGTGGTAATTCAAACAGTTAATATATTTTATTAGATAACTGATAAGTCCCTGCCATTTGATATCTTTCAGTATTTATGAGTTCATCCATCCTTAGCTAGCTTTAAACCAACAGTGACACCTCTCAGCTGTGGCACTGAACGAACGTTTGTTCAAGAAGTGAATTACACAATCTTTTGTTGTTTGCAGCTCTGTTCACAGCCTCCTATTGAGATGCAACCAACTTTGCACACACCATGTTATTCATCGCTACATTAAGGCTAACAGTCAGTCACACTGCCACCACCTGAAATGCCTGCAGGGGGAAAAAGTTTGAATAGAAATTGTTGAGCAGATAGCTCTTAAAATTTTACGGACGTGGAAAAACAAACAGGTTAACCCGCCGGAGAGGAAATGCCCCACACCACTGCCCCACTCCAACACAAACAAACACACAGCTCAGTCATTCATCGTCAGCCACCCCTGACCATTATGTGTCCATTTTGGCCCTCCTCACCTCACCTCGCTGGTCAATCAGGTCTTGACGCCCTGTGTGTCCAGCCAGAAGCAGTCTGGCCTCCATGTTTAATGGGCCGCAGTAACGGGAGCCCCTGGGCGTCCCAGAGGCCACCAGTGCTCCTCAAGCTTTAACACCCCTCCGCTTCAACAGGCCAGACTAATATTCTCACTTGCTAACTGACTGACAGTCCACATGCAGGTGTTGAAGTGTCCCACTGCCCAATTAACCCTTTCCTGTTCCCAGTAGGACCTCCAGCAGTGTCTATTGTATTTTTACAATAGAGCTACAGGGGCACTGAGCATAATTGGCCTGAAGTACAAGCAGTGAATGGGGGTGCTGTAAATTGTTCTGCATGTCAGTATCATCTTGGCCCACAGACAGAGATGTGTACTAGAGCACAAAGCAAAGAAAATACATGTAACATGTTAGTTGTTTCCATATGAAAGGTTTAGGTTTGAGAATCTGAGATGTGTTTGCCCAGAGGAGCTCAGTCTGAGATCATTTTGTATTTCACTCAAGTTTTGGACAAAACTCAACAATCTATATTGTTATTATACACTATAAGAGGGTGTGCAGACAGCTGGGAGAGTCAAATCTGAATGCACGTTGATCATCCTTACTAACATCCTGCCTGTTCATCTTTCACAGAAACGTAAACGCAGAGAGAAGGATGACAGTGACGCAGTCAGCCTCTGCAGCTTCGACTTCAAGGTAAAACACATCAATATCATGAGATGTTCAGCTTCAGTCGCGCTTACATAAACACCACAGCTTACACAACATGTTCATTTAATAAAGATGCATTTTAGAGAGAACCATGGGTATGATTTAGTTTCAGGATGTTTTTGTTGTTTTAGTTCTGATGCTGATGAAAATCCCAATGTGAAAAGTCAACCCTTTTTACAGACGTAAATATGAAGTCTGTACTCCTTGTTTATTCAGAGCTTATCATCAAAATGGCTCAGCCTATCGCCAGAACACATCAAGATAAGGCCTGTGTTTGTTTGCTGAGAAGCCTGCTGTGGTCTCTTGTTAGTTACGCAAAAGCAGGTTCTTGAATTTAGAAATGTGAGTGGTAAGACAGGCCGGCCAGGTTGGAAAATATACCTCATTTGGGGTGTGGGTGTTAAATGAGCACACCTACATGTATGTGCACACAGATCTGTCAGTGCTGCTTCAACACATTATGATCCTTTCATAACTGAACACCCTTTAGCTTCAGGCACATTTCACTTTTTCTAAATGAAAGTCTACTGTATGTACAAAAAGTTTACTTAAGCTTTATGTCAAATCTTAATTTTCTTTTCTTTGAAATATTCATGTATATGTATATGTATAAAACTCCTCTCGTACTGAGGGTAGCACAGATGGAGCGAAAAGTTTTCAATCAACCCGTGGCCCCTCTCCATCTATTCTGTCTCCATGCAGGCTGTTTTTGTCCTGCGCCCACATGAGAGGGATTAGCAGAGACGTACAGCCTGGACTTCTGTAACCAGTTGGATCAGTTGCTCTGATTTAGCCAAACAAAGCTTGAACAGTGTTGTTGAGAGTCCCGGGGGCCACTCCTTGATTCAAATGAGAGCAGCACTCTATGTTCTGTACTGACTTTATTTTCTTTTCTAATTGAGCCACTTCCAGTGCAGACTAATCCCCACACACACAGTAGAAATCCCTTGTGGCTGCTGGTGCACTGCTGCTCTTTGGCTCTGTTTATGTTTAGTAAATGGACTACATTTATGTAGTGCCTGTCTACAGACCATTTAAATAAAAAATAAAAATGTGAGCTGCAAAACTTTAAAAAAATAATTATTTTTTTTTTTGGCTAATAACTAACAACTATTTTCCTTCTTGATTTGTCTGCCGATGGTGACGTCTCCAAATGTTGTTTTGTCTGAGCACCAGTTTAAAACCCAACAACATTAAATTTACTCTGATATATGATGAAAGAAATCAGCTAATCCTCACAATGAGAGGCTGGAAACAATGAATCAATCATGGTAAAAGTTATTGATCAAACTTCTGTTGCTCAACTAATCATCTCAGCACCAGCTATGATTACGGGGTGTAACAGTACACAGAATTCTGTACAGTTCTGTGTACTCGAGTTCACAGTCACAGTTTAGGCAGGGAAAAACAAAACAAGTGTTTGACCTTGTCTCTGTCTGTCTCTGTCTCTGTGAAGCACTTTGGTGTAAAAACCAAGAATCAACTTGAAATGCAGAAAATAACATTTTTATCATTTATTGAAAACTGTTGGTGTTAAATGCTGAATACTTTTTTTAGGTTTAAGGACAATAAGAAAAAATCCAATGTCAGTCTGTTCATAATGCCTCATTACACAAAACTGTAACCTGGGTATTCTCAAATATAAATGAAATAAAGTGTTGCATATTTATAATGTGTTTTTTGTTAAAACATTTGGGAAAATGCATCTAACTGATGCAAAGTTTCGATCAAATCCAATATTACCAT
The DNA here is from genome assembly GCA_946959425.1 of Argyrosomus regius. NCBI lineage: Eukaryota > Metazoa > Chordata > Actinopteri > Sciaenidae > Argyrosomus > Argyrosomus regius. Next base: position 2,590,783 of record OX336904.1, on the reverse strand, counting down.
AAAGCAGTCCTGCACACTGATGTGCCACATCCTCACAGTGAGTCACTAAAGTAATAACTAGCACAGAATAAAGGCTCTGATGGCAGACAGCTTTATGACGCCTTGTGGTAAATTTTTGGTGGAACTGTCAGACCTATCTCATCTTCACACCATCTACCTGTCCCTGTGTGGTTTTGGTAAAGTAAGTGGATGAATAAAGGCTTCATTCCACATGCCTGGTCCTGCCTTCAGATCATGCCCAAGTGGCTTGTTATCACAATAATAATTTCAGTGTAAATGACGCATGTATTGTTTTGGGTCTAAATACCTGAGGTGTAACTCTACAGAAGCGTATTGCATTCACTTGAAAAAATTTTTTTCTGTTTTACATAGTAATTATTTTTCTGTTTTTTGTTGTAATTTTTTTTCTGAATTATCAAGATACTTTGAAATCCTGCAAGAACATCCAACCTGTAAGTGAATCCCGTAGATCTATGGCACGTGTCAAACTCAAGGCCACATCTGGCCCGTGAATTAATTATCTTTGGCCCGCATGATAAAATCTATTTACTATTAGAGCTGGGCCGCCGGTATATCGCACGCACCACCATAATACTACAAATCAAAAATCAGTCCGGCCCTTTACCGAGGGGGAATTTGTCAAAAACTGCGTGATTAAAGTTTGCGAATGAAACCTTTCCTGCTTCCTTTTCACTGAAAACGGTTTGGGATGAAATTATAGACACATATATCATCTGCTGGTCCACCTTTACACTGTAGTGCTGTTCTGTCACTCCTGTGCCATGACTACAGAACACCCATTCACTGTGTGAATTCTCCATATGTGTCTATGCCAATGCCACCATGACAAATGACTTAATATTAACTTGGCAAATGATGTTTTCATATTTGTGTCTGTAGGTAGAAGCTTTATCAGTCCATCAGTTTGTTCTGTCTACAAATCCTTGGCGGTTTCACTCCGTCTTAGTTACCCCGCTGTGTTTGGTAGCAACCAGCGCTGCTCAGGGTGTGTGAACACTTAAGTCTGAAAAAAAGGACTGTGAGTAATCCGAGGATGTCAGTCTGGTTTGAGAACTATGATTTTCATTGTTTCTACGGGCTGTTCTGTGATTAGATCACGTCTACATCTTCTGTGTGTCTTCATCTTTATTTAATTGTAGCCACAGAGGAGTGGAGGTATTTATAGTTCTTTGCCCTCTGAGCAGAAACTTTCTAGATTAATAGGGGTTAAGATCTCCGTCACGCCCTAACTGGGGGCCTGATCTAGAAACAGACTTACTCCTAACCCCTGTGGGGATGGTTGTTTTTGAACTTTACAGGCAAAGGAAGTGTGCTGAGATGTTTTCTCTTTACAACTGTTTGAATGTTCAAGTTGGAGAAATAACAAATACACATGCTTCTATACATGACACGAGTCTCACTGAACAGGTTAATGAGGATGAAAATGCTGATTTTGCTTTTTATTTGTCAACCAACTGAACATTTCCACATTTATTTTCAAAAGTCTGAGTATTCAGTGACAGATCTGAGAGGTCACTTGTTGCTACACAGAAAGATAAAATGTCCCTTTTCTGTTGCTGCTGACCTCCATCAGCAGAGGGCAGTAGCCCCTCCACCACCCTCCTGTTGTTTTAAGTCAGTCAGCACTCAGCTGTGTTTCTTTGCCCAGAGCTGCCTGCTTAATGCCGTCCCCAGAGCTGTAATTATCCTGCACACGGCCTCTACTCACTGCTGCCGATGCGGAGGTTAAGTTGAGCTCAGCCCCTCAGGCCACGAGGCTCAGTCCGTCCCTGGCACGGCATAGGTTAGACAGCGGTGAAACTCCGCCACTCGCTGCATTACTCATCCTACTCCACCACTCTGGGCTGAGACGGGCATGTGTGTTATAGGAGTGTAAATCATGGCTGCACTCCAGCTGCAGCTCAGTGTGACTAGAGGCGAACAGGCTAGGCAGGCCGGGCCATGTTGTGTTTAGTTTTTATAGCGACCGGGCCAGACGTGCTGCTGATTCAGACAGAGGTCTCCCCACATGGAGTGAGTAACAGCAGGGATGCACGCAGTGTCTTCTCATACCACCCATAGACTACACACAGACAGGCAGATTCATTTTTTTATTAGATCCTCTCTGACTCCTCAGTCTGCATAGTTTGTCTGTTTGTTTTTTTTTCTCACGTGAAACCCAAATTGTTCTGATTCTGAAGACATTTGACTCATGGACCCGATCCACTTTTGCTTTTGGGGGGGCCATATGGGTGATGTAATCCAGACTCAATGTCCTGTTGGTCTGCAGCAGATGAGCCCCTCCTGACTGCTCCGTCAACAAACCCAAAGAACAAGGTGTCAGCATGTACGCACCTCGACCAGCATCTGTGTTCTATCACCCACACACACACACACAGCAAATGCATGAAGCCTATGTCCTTTTTCACACCTCCATGTTGACTCAGGAGGACGAGCTAGAGCCACGAACGGGCTTGTCCATTTGCCCAAAATCCTCGCACACAGCGTGACGCCCGGCCTCGCAGCACCTCCAGACTACACCTAACACCTCCACTCTGTGCTGTGCTGTGCATTTGTGCACCAGCTGTAGTGGGCTTCAGGTGTGGTTGTCCTTCATTCATATGTGCATCTTTCCATCTGGGTCATTGTGAGCGTGCACACATGAATACAAAAAGCCACAGGTTTGATGTCAGCTTGAGAGCACGTCTTTGTCTTTACTGAAACTGAAACATGTTACTATTTTCTGCCCCATCACACCAATCAACATATGGGTGGCAGTCGCACTCCAACCCCCCACCCCCGTCCCAGTGGTACTCAATATACAGGTTTCAGTTTAAACATCTGGCCGAGTGTGCCACAGTCCCCCCACCATTGATATTCTAATGATCACCTCCCCCAATTCAGCTGATGAGACTGATAACGGCTCTGTTTAAAGCAAAGAGCAGAGAGCAACGCTTTGATTAATGAGCTAACAAGAAATATCCATGTCATAATTACTTTAGTAGTTTGTTCATTTAAAGTACACGTAACCGTTCTTCATTAAGTTTGAACATTTTAGTACCTGATAACAGTCAGGCAGAAGTTCAGAGGAAATCAACTCTTTTGTGATTTAGCTTGATTTTAGTTTGTGGCATGAAAGCATTTAAAAATCGAAAATCAGTTCACTTAAATTTCACCTGGAGGATGTTCAATGACTTTCATGTCATCATGACTGTAACATGTATTAATGATCACACAATGTAGGAAAATAAAGTTAGAACTGAAGCTTTCAGGACAGTTTAACAGTCTAAAGTAAAGTTTCATATTTACAACTTTGTTTTCTTTTTATTTGTTTTTTTTTCTATTTATAGTCACCAGGATGCAACTAATGATTGTATTCATTATTCATTAATCTGTCAGCTGTTGTTTGCAATTCATCTTTTAGTCAATGAAATAAAGAGCACAGTTTCCTAGAGTTGCACCTAGATATATTCCATTTACAAAGATATAAAACAGAGAAAATCAGTTAAACCTCACATTTGAGAAGCTGGAATCAAAAAATGACTTTTTAATTTTCTGTTTTCGACTAATTGTTCCAGCTCTAATTACTATTAATATTCACTTACTGTTAAAAACTAACTATTTTATATGTGATCATGATACTGTATTTGATATATCTGCTGCTGCAGCCTCAGTACAGCACTTTTACAACCAAGTGTGAGGAATCTTTTTTGATCCTTGAAATATCACAGACTCAAAAATACACGATTCAGCCTTCACTGCAAACCTTAACTCAGTTCCCTGAGAAAAACCCATACAACACAAGGTTCAGTTTTCTAAGTTTCATTTGCCCTCATCACAGTTGTCTGTGTCAGGTCTGTTTAGCAGTAAGCTTTACCGTAATCTTTAAAATTCTTACTACTGTTTATAGTAGTGGATGGATCAACAGAGCCTACGGGCAGTGTCTACATTTCCAAGTAAACCCGATACTGCGTCAACTGCAGCAAAGAGGGCTGAGCACAGGCTCGCTCCTCCCCTGTCTCGTCTCTCGATATAAAGCCCTCCCTCCCTCAGTCCACCTCAGACCAAACTTTACAAAGAGAGTGAGAGGGGAGCTTTCACAGAGCCCCATCCCACGAGGGAAGAAGACACATAGGGGGGAAGGCGAATTTATTTATTTAAAGATTTTTTTAACTCACACAACTCTTGATTTTCATCAACATTTTTTCTCTGATGTGGATTACTTGGAGCTGACTCGCCTGGATTAAAAAAGGATATTGTGTTTTTACTGAAAGCTATGGTGGCTTACGATGAACTGGGTAGCTTGGTGCCTATCAAACGGACTTTGCAAGTGATAGACTACCAGAACCAAGCCAACAAAGAGTCAGAGGTGAGATGAAAACACATGATGACTGGTCATATTTCTGCTCTGTGTCTTTCAGTAAATGTTTGCCTGTTGCATGAAGTCATATCTTTGTGTCAGATTGTGAGTGAATCAGTGCCTAACCCTGTTTTTATCTCACTTGGGCACACACTGTGTGTGTGAGTGTTCTTGTAAGATGAGACTTTGGACTAAAACAATCCTTGAGATACTGACTAACCTGGGAAAGTTAATCATTGGATTACACTGCACCTATGAGGCTGTAAACCACAAACGGACCCCCCTCAGTGTTGTGTATTCCACGTCTGTTTTTAAATATGCATCCTAGCAGGCAACTCAGCCATGGTGGGATATGGAGAGATCAGGGCAGGCAGTAGACTCAAAGAACCCCCAAACAGTGAAGCAGCAGGGGGTAAAGCCTCAGTCAACAAGCCTGCATCCTTTTAGTTCACTCCTGTCTAGCATTACTTTGCTTTTGATCACATTTAAAGTGAAACCAGGTTTTTTTTAATGCAAATTCAGCATTTCTTCAGCTGCAAACACAATGAGGATAAGGAATAATAAGGAACACAGGTGTTGAAACTTAGGTGTGCTCTGTACTCAAAGTCACCAACTCAGCTCCTTCCTTCCTCTTTTGAGGTTTGCTAAGGTTCTCTTTCGGAAGAGTTTTTGGGAACATGTGGGTTCATTGACAGTAAACCACTGAACACAAAAAGAGAAGGAGAAGTCCACCGACAATTCATGAAGTGAATCCAGTTCTCACATAGTTGCACAACTCAACCACCCTTTAAGCTTTGCACGTTGTGCTGACTTATTGATGACCTCGACTCTTTCATTTATGCTCTGGCTGTTCTGTTCTCAGCTCCTATCAGCTCAAGCTGTGCTGTAATCACAGGGACCCATCTTGGGTATTGGCTCAGAGCACACACAGGGTTACTTCAAAGGGGAAGCACAGGAAGAGAGCTTTTGGGATCCTTTAAAAAAATACCCTGACATTTATGAGGTTGTAATCTTAGGTCAGGAGTTTAAGCAGCGCAACGCACACGTACAATATGTATGTCTGGGGAGTCATTGTTCAGCTGATAATAGTTATCCAGTGCAGCAGCACAAAGCCCGGATCCGTCTGATTTCCTGAAGTGAGCCAGACTCGGCATAAATCTGTGGAGTTCCTGGGGTCAAGCTGCCATGAATAGCAACTTTCCCCAACTGTCTGAACTGTTTCACTTTACAGCTGATAAGCAAAGACTGGGACCAGTGGCTTTGTGTTATTCTGGAGAAGGTCACAAAGGACAGGAATGACACAATGGCCAACAAGTTTCAAATATCACCTTTGGAAACCCCCACACTCCTGTAACTTTTGCTTTTATTTCATTTTCTTACTGTCTACTGAGAGAAAATGGTCAAACTGGAATGGCAAGTGTAGTACCAGCAGACAAGTAAAAAAAATGGCCTGACTGTGCATGTAGACCACAGTCATGTGGCATCTTGCTGGCCTCTGCCACTAGAGGGCTTTCTAAGTTCTCAAGGCTGTCTGGCAGTCCTGGTCCAATGTGGAGACCCTGACCACAGCAGACCGTGACTCTGCCGCAGCCACAGCAGTTCACAGGCCTCACCAGACTGAGCGGATCTGTTCCACAGCTGTGTCTGCGGGGCCCAGAGCCTCAATGGCTGCTCTGTTTCCCAGATCCGCTGAGCCAAGGCAAAATCCCATTCGGCCTGAGTCAGGAGAAAACACAAGCTGCTTTTAGCGGTGTAGCCCTCGAGTTTAGCGGCCTCATTAGTGTTCTTAAGATGAAAAATATCTTGTGGGGAATGCAAACTTTGTAAATGCTAATTATGGCCGTGGTTGTCTCATGGTGTCATGTTTTTGAAGAGGCTCTGTGGGCTGAAATCATTACCTCAGATCTTCTGCTCTTTGATTTCTGCTGCCTGTTGTTGTTGGCACAAGGCCAAGCTGCGCTCTCCTTTCTCCCTGCCTCGGGGCTGGGTGGGTGGGGGGGTTCACCTGGCCCAGGTGTAGTGCTGCTCTCACGCGAGGACTGTTGAAGAGCCTGTCTCAACTTGCAGCCATAAACACCACTATGCGTACCCCCTGCGACGCCACACTGTGTAAACACTTAGGAGGGGACAGATTCACTGTGTGTTTACGACTGCTGCTCCTTTCCCCGACTCACAGCGGTGATCTGGTTTATGAAAAGTCCTGACACACTGCCACACTGTCCTGACTACTTTGTCTCTCTGGGAAATGCAGTTAAAGAGCTGCAGCAATCAGGAAGCATTTATCTCACACTGTTTGAGTGATGGTACAGGTCCACTCAAGGGGGTTGTAGCTGTTGTCAGGCCAGATAGTAGCAGACTAAGTGTGTGTGTGTGTGTGGGGAGGGGTGTTGAACAGCTGAGAGCAGGGTCTCGTGCATTCCTGGCATACCTCCAGACCCCCTTCCCCTCCAGACCAGCAGTCAGAGAGCCTCTTTGTGCTCAGTCCGCCTGCCTGGCTCAAGAGCCTTCACATGATGCAGCCAACAGCTGCTGGAGCTGCTTCCTCTCTCCTCTGTATCTCTGTCTGTCCGCCGGTCCGCCAGTCTGTCTGCTTGCGGCTCAGCCTCGGCTCCAGCTACTCCTATTTCCTCGCCCCAAAGCCAGGAGTGGAGTCAATAATGAGGATTTATGACTTGACTTGATGTGTTTTATCACAAGGAAGTCACAAGGGAGCGCCTGGACTTACAGCTGAGGTCTCTGTGAAAATCCCACAGTTGGCATTACCGATCGATTCGTTCTGTGTAGCCGCACACAATGAGAAGTTAATGTCTTTTCTTTGACATGAGTTATGATAAAAGTGCCTGACTAATCTCTCCTTCCATTTTTTTCTTCTCTTCAGGAACCCAGCAACAAGCGTGTCCGTCCTCTCGGCAGGGTGACGTCGCTAGCCAACCTCATCTCTCCGGTGAAGAATGGGGCCGTCCGGCGTTTCGGCCAAACCATCCAGGTAAGCCCCTGTGACATTAAGAAAAATGGGAGCTCCTCGGGGAAAGGGACAACTCTTTGCTGGTCTGCATGTTGCACTGCACAACTTTGGATTCCTATTGCAACATGTCTGACATCTTGGGGTTTCCTCTTTGCAGGCCTCTTTCCGGGGCGATGGCAAATCGCCGGGCGTGCCCCAGAAGCCTTGCAGCAAGGCAGCGGCCCCAACACCGCCCAAAAGGAGGAACAGCATGCTGTGGTCGGAGACGCTAGATGTCCACCAAAAAGGAACTTTCTCCACCAAAGAGATCAAGAGACAGGAGGTGAGGGTCAACACTGAGACATGAAAATACAGCAGAAATGGCAAGACCAGAGGGACAAAGAGTAGCTATAGATAAAGAAGTCCAGACAGTAGTGAATTATACCCATCTACCAGACTGTTTCACATGTCCCTGTAGTATTTGTGTCAAATAGTCTAAATGGGGCTAAAAGCCATCCTGGGATCATTTCCCAGTCTGTATAAGCTCACATATACCCGGCAAGCCAACAAACCGGCACTCTCCTGCCCAACCTCCGTATTTGTCCTGCATATGTCAGACATCTTAGCCAACTGTCAAAAGCCATAAACTCTGTACATTTTTAAACAGACTGTAGATTTCAAAGTTTACCGCAGCCTTTTGGCACCAGCAAGGTTTCAGGTTTAATCTAATCGGTTGCAGTAATGTACAGTAATGACATCCTGATTCATGTGTTTTCCTAAAAAACTATCTTCTGTGCCTCCTCCCTCTCTTCAGGCCATATTTGAGCTGTCTCGTGGAGAACAGGACCTGATTGAGGATCTCCAGCTTGCACGCAAGGTTTGTACTTTTAAATCTGTGAGGCGGAGGGAGTACATATAAAGCAAACAGATTAAATCAAAGTCTGGCAGGCCTTTTACGTAGCCAAGCCAGAAACTATAAAAAGACAGGAATTATTCCTCTGTCTTTCTCTTGTATCCCTAAAGCTCTTCATGAGCTATTCTTAGGCATCCACCCCCGCTGATGGGATGTTGTTATTTGACCGTTTTGGCTTTGCTCCCGTACACAGGCGTACCACGACCCGATGCTGAAGCTCTCCATTATGTCAGAGGAGGAGCTCACTCACATCTTCGGCAACCTTGATGCCTACATCCCTCTGCATGAGGACCTCCTTGCCCAGCTGTCTAAAGCCACAGGACCAGACGGAACTGTGGGCCAGATCGGCCAGATCGTCGTGAGCTGGGTAAGTGTCACATCACCAAGTACCTCAAACTGTTTGATTGTGTTAACACCCAGCTGGCTTTCCAGTAAAGAAGGCAGAATTAATAAAAGTATTCCTCGTTCCTCCAGCTGCCTAGGCTCAACGCCTACAAGGACTACTGCAGCAACCAGCTGGCAGCCAAGGCGCTGCTGGACCAGAAGAAACAGGACCGGCGGGTGCAGGACTTCCTGCAGCGCTGCCTTGAGTCACCATTCAGCAGAAAGTTGGACCTGTGGAGCTTCCTTGACATCCCACGCTCTCGCCTGGTCAAGTACCCACTGCTGCTCAAAGAGATCCTGAAACACACTCCAGCTGAGCACCCAGACGCCGGCAGCCTGGAGGAAGCGGTATGTCGAGGACACATGTTTGTTTAATGCACCATCTTCATCTTTCTCTAATCTTAAAGCATGGCTGAAGTTAATGTTTTGATTCCTCGTGTGTTCAGATCACCATCATCCAGGGCGTGCTGTCTGACATCAACATGAAGAAGGGAGAGTCTGAGTGCCAGTACTACATTGACAAGCTGGAGTATCTGGACGACAGGCAGAGAGACCCTCGCATTGAGCAGTGCAAGAGCCTGCTGTGTCATGGGGAGCTACGTAACAAGAGCGGCACGGTAAGCAAAACACACACACACACACACACACACACACACACACACACACACACACACACACATATACACACACAACACAGTGCTTCTTTGGCTGCCCTCTTCACTCATCAACACAAGCCTCACATCCCATATAAGGCAACCAGGCTCTGCTGCCTGTTTGTCTGCCCCCCAACCGACCTCTGATTTAACCCCCTGAGTATGAACGATGATAACAATAAACATCTGGTTTAAATATCTCTGTTGTTCATTTCCTTTCAGAAGCTGCATGTGTTCCTGTTCACCGAGCTGCTGGTTCTGACCCGCCCCGTCACCAGGAACGAGCGCCACTGTTTCCAGGTTTACCGGCAGCCAATCCCGGTGCAGGACCTCGTGTTGGAGGACCTGCAGGATGGAGACGTCAGAATGGGCGGCTCCTTCAGAGGCGCTTTCAGCAACGCAGACAAAGGTGAGGCTCAAAGTCCAAAAGTTTCCAGCAGTTAATGTAGGACTGAAGGTCATTCTTATGTCAAATATATCAGTTTGTTAATTCTCTTTTTTTTTTTTTCTTTCACAGCCAAAAACATTTTCCGCGTGCGTTCCCAAGACCCGAGCCAGGCGCAGTCCCACACGCTGCAGGTCAACGACGTCTTCCACAAGCAGCAGTGGCTCAACTGCCTCCGCAGCGCCATTTCCGTCCACCGGCCCCTCAGCGAGCCCTCCACACCCTCCCCGCCTGCAAGCGACGCTCGCTCCAAGCGCCGCCCTTCCTCCGCCTCCGCCATCATCCACATGGAGGAGACGGACGAAAACTGCCCACAGCCGACCTCCCAGTCCGCCCCCAGCTCGCCATGCAACAGCACAACCTCCAGCCCCACCACGACGTCCCCGTCATCCTGCTCCTCCTCAACATCATCTTTGTCGACGTCTTCGACGTCGCCGCTCTGTGCACCCACATCGCAGAAAAGCAAAAAGGACAAGAAGTCTCTGTGTTCTTTAGGGAAGAGGAAAGAGACGATGGTGTGAACTGAGGTGAAAGGAGAAAATGGACTCCTGGACATTTTTCTTTTGTACATAAATGTTGAAAACACGTGGAGGAGCGTGGGACTTGTATTTATGTGTGTCTGCGTGCGTGCGTATTATTACAACAGTGTTCTGTGTTACTGTCCTCTTCGGCAGCTATTTACCTTACCCCTCTCCATCCGAGTGCATCCCACAGAGACACAGTATTCTGGAGAGAAGCGGCCAGCTTCCACCAGCTCTAAAAAGGGAAGCATAACGAGAGGCAAACCCACATTTCACACACATGAATCTGTGTGTGTCATGAGTTTGTTGATTTCTTGAAGATAGAGGTGGTGCGTTCAATCCTGTTTACTTTTAATTTGATATTTAAACATTATTTTAGACCTTTTGGGGGGCTAATGAAAGATTTACATTTTTATATTCTAAAATTTATTGTAGTATTTTTTTAGGTATCATAAAGCAGCACTGTTTTAGCTTTTAGGTGAAGTTATTTGAGAAATTGAGCATGTTTAGCAGGCGACAAAAAAGAGGATCCCCCGAAACGATGAGATGGACTACACGAAGCTAAAAGAGCTAAGCTCTGTAAAAGTCTGATTTTAGATCAAACAGAAGATGTCTTATTTTTATACATTCCTTTAATGACAGGTGTTAGGATCAGGATACTGTTTTATTTTCTGCATTTAGTGCAGTCAGAGGCATTAATTTAAATCCAGTAACAGACGAGAATTCATTTTCTCTCTGTTTGAACAAAGACATGAAGTGTAGTGTTTGCGAATCATCCGATGTCTAAATCACGTCAGAGGAGAGGAGCTTTGTTTTGAAACAAAATTTTGATCTGAGCCATGTTGGTTTTTAAAAAAAAGCTGACTTTTCGGAATGAAACATCACTTTTCAGTGTAGCATCTTGCATGGAGCTTTAGTTGTGGACACTGCTTGCACCAGTAGAGGCAGCAGGACGTATTTAGCTGTCCTGAGGGACAGCGCAGTTAAACATGTAAAAGACTGGCTGAGGAAAACGAGAGAATGTTGTTGAACGAAGAAGAGAAAAGAGTAAAGATGGATAAAGCTTTGGAACTGAAATAGATTGTCAAAGCAAGATGATAAACTCCATAAACTTTCGGTATAAGTTTGTGTGATATCTTGCTCAAAGATGGACGACAGATGGTGAAAACCAAGTGAGTTTAAACGATGGAAAAGAGTACGTAGGGGAAGAGAGACAAATAGAGAAGGTTTCTGTATGTGTGCACAAGATGCTAATGTTGTTGAGATGGAAAAAAGAAAAGAGGAAAGGGCAACCTGTTTGCCACGAACTATATGTAATTAAAAGAACAATAAAGATCTGTGTAAGATTTGCAACTGAACTTTTGGTATCATGTCTTTATTTTAAAGCAACATTTTGGGAAATCATTTGTTTTTATTGACAACTTAGATCAGAATATTGACACCAGTCTCATGTCTGTACGCTGAATGTGAAACTAGAGCAAGTAGACACTTAGCTTAGCTTAGCACAAAGACTGGAGCCACAGAAAAATAGTTAGCCTGGCTCTGTCCAAAGGTAACAAAATCACTCAGCTCACTATTTTACACATTATATTTCATTGTTTTAATCAACACAAAAACAGAACTATATAGACAAGTTATGTTTTTTTGTAGTTTATGTGCCAGATTATTTCTTAGCAAAAAGCAGCTGGGTGCATTGACTTCCTGGAGTCTCCAGGTTTGGTGGTAAAACTACAAATTACCATTTTTGCACTTGAGTTTTTGTGTCGATTAAAAACAAGATCATGTTTTAAGCAGTGAGCCCCAGAGGTTCAACTTTTGGATGTATTTGGACAGAGCCAGGCTTTATGCTAAACTAAGCTAACCGGCTTTGTGGATCTTCTCCAGCTCTCAGCCTGAAAACAAATAGGTGTGTTTCCCAAAATGTTCAAACTTTTCTTTTAATAGACTTACAAACAGACGCAGCAGCCTGCACGGTCTCATTGGGTTAGGTCGTATGACTCACTCATGATACTGAATGGAGGAGTGCCCCAAACGAAAGCAGATACCCACTGATTTATGACTGTGCTTAACTGTTAGCTAAACATTAAGTTCTGTGCAGGTGCCAAGAGAAACATTTCCACTGTAGGGTTTAATCAGGATTTGCTTTTTCAAGCTGCGACATCGCCGCCTGGTCCCAGTTTGAACGATGGTATTTGTTGACAGAGAGTCTTTATTGAAGGAAACACCTCACTGTCAGGTCTGTGATTTCCATTTGGAAGACCTGACAAATGGTCCACAAGAGCCTCTCAAACCTTTTAATAAACACATCGGGCCTGAAAGGATTTAAGCCTGGAAGGGCTGCTCTGTTCATACTGGCATACGGTTTGGTGATGATGCAAGATAAGTGAAGTGATCACGAGAGAAAAACAAAGAAAAAATGGACGTGGCTTCATTTCAGCCATCACTGTGGAGCATGAAGTCTTTGCAGGAGTGAGGCAGACTTACGAACCTTTTAATTTGTCTGCTTGGCAAAACTCAGTAATGGCCTCATGTCTGCCTCTCAGAAACTGAGAGCATTCTCCAAACATTTGCTCATGCTCTCCACACAGTCGCCCATTTACTTTAATGGAAGTTGAACATGTACCAGCACTATAGTCTGTTATAGCCTGGGTGCTGTGAAGTTCTTGGGCAGGAAAGAAGCTCGAACACAGAAGTCGTTGTTCTGTCATTAAATGATATTCATGAGGATCATTTTTGCTAACATTAAAGTCACATCCTTTGAGGCCTTTTTTAGCTTTTTGTCTCACAGTGTGATCGTACATCTACAGCGTCCCTGGTTGCATGTCATTCTCTCTTTGTAACTCTAGAACGGCTCTCTTAAAAGTCCAACTCAAAGACTTTGCTCATTTGATTGTGGTTTGAAGTTGAAAGACCGAGATTATTTTTGATGAGACCACTAAAAAGCTTTAACTACTAACTGAGCATGAACCATGCCTTATTTTTGTTTCGCTTTCATCCACAGAGAAAGAGAGCAGCCGTTTATTTGAGTTCTGGAGGCATTGATGAAGCGGGCGATTAAGTGGCTGAGTTTGATTTTAAGATGTCGCACACTATTAATTTCTCCAGCTGCTCTTACATAAGAGTTGTTTGGAGATCTTTATGTAACGAACACATGCAGCTTTTAACCAGCACCACAACTTTCTCTTTAGGCTTTAAACAGCAGCTGAGAACCAGTCCAGACACAACCGCATCAGGACCCGTCTTTCTCCAGTGTACCAGAAACTTCTCTCTCAGCAGCTCATCTGTGCTACTGAAAGAGCTGCGAGCCGAATTACTGACTGACACAGACAGCTGAGGCTCCTGTCAGTGACCCGTCACCGCCACATCCTTTGACACTCGTCTCCTTCCACCAAAGATCTTAACAAACACACCCTGACTGCTACAAACTGCCTTCAGGTTCCGTATCTGAGCCGCAGCAAGAGGGAGATCACTAAAAAAGGATCAGATAAACTTCCCTGACTGGTCTGACGCTTAGTTTCTTTTTACTATAACTACAATGTGGAAGTGACACTTCATTCTGAGCATGAGATAATGTGACAACGATCTGAGGTGGGGGTTTTTGCAGGAAGAAACTGAGTAATTAATTTATCAGGAAGGAAACATCCATGCTAGTTTTAGATTTTGTGGTCGGCCTTCAGAATGACTGGAACAGGATTCATGCGTTCGGATGTTCCAAATGACACTTCAACACCAAAATGAAGTCAGCATTTCAGTAGTGCCTGACTCACCTAAAATGGGACCAATATATGTCCTTAAATGGCTCTAAGTTATTGTCAGATGAAGAGTTTGACATATTTGATCTTGGTCTTTTTTAAAAAAAAATTTTTAGCTAATCCTGTGTCCATGTTCACTGATAATTAAAGCTGCACTAATTACAGGTCAAATGACTACATGTAATGTGGTGGGGTTCATTCACAGCGACAATCCCACAGAGAATTATCACCAAACTGTGCCGTTAGCCTCAGCTCCTCAAAGCCCTTTTTAGTCCCTTTGAGCTCATTGTTTTGGTTTCAGGGCCACAACTTTGGGTTCACTCTCACCGCTCTTATCAACCTTGTTTCCAACAGCAAACCGACTGTACTCTACCTGCTTAGCACCAAACAGCAGACAGACAAGCTAGCTGAAGAACATACTGTAATAGACCATTTACCAGATTTCCTGACCTAAACTATTCTTTTAAACAACATTTTTTACACAATAAATCCATTAAAAAGATGTTTCAAAGTTTGTCCTGATGGCAGTTGTGACGGCCTGCCCCTCTGTCTGCTTATTGGCTGTGTGACTTCCCTGGGTGGAGGTTGGGACAGGTCGTCGGGCCAATTTGCCTCACCTGTGGGTGTATGGGGAACCGGAGATTTAAGGGCTGTCTAACCATTTGTTCACTCTCTTGCTGCCTCCAGACTGAGACTTGGTTTCAGGCTTCCACCTGCCATGGGGAACTAAGTATTATTTCCTCCTGCATTCAACACTTCACACAACATACTGCACTCATCCATACACTGCATACATGACTGACCCTTAACATTACATTTCATACATACCTTTGGTTTATTTTTTATCTAAGTTTACCTTATCAAGTTAAAATGATTTACTAATAAATTAATTTTGATTCGCTATTTCATGTGTGGACTGGCCCGGTTTGTGACACAGTAAATACAGCGTTTCATCTGTTTTTAGTTTCAACTATGGGAGAGCATTAGCTAGTTAGTACACTTATTTACTTTGTTCCCAAAAGTTAGATGAAAAAAATAATACCACAGATTAAACAAACAAGATATCACAGTTAATTACTGAGCTTCATCTGTTTTCAGTCTAAATGCTAATGCTATTTTCTAGCTTCAAATTTAGCTTACGAACATGAATAAATCTTCTAACTCTAAGCAAGAAAACATCCTGTACTGAGGATTAGAAAGGAGTGGTGCCGCCTTGTCATGAAAATCTTGCTGGCTGGAGAGATATTTAGGAGCTAATTTTGCTGGGACAAAGGCCAGTCTAAACTTCCAGAAATCTGCCGGTCTTGCCAGTAAGGGAAATTGCCTACAAAAAGGTCGACATGCAATGACTGTTTTGACAAAAATGGTCCGGTAAAACAGCCACAGAAAAACACCAGCAGCATATTTCATGGAGTACAACAGGACACTGCGGCTTGCCTTCGGACCACGTGGGCGATGAATTCATTCATGGCTCATGCATGGTAAAAAGGCCACGCAGCCCCACACAGAGAGATAATATAACAGAGGGATTGTCAATAAGATTAACATACAGACATGTGAAGGCTAACAAGCTTCTCTGTGTCTTCTAAAGCTTCTGTATCACTTTAAACGCTACATCTCTTTTATCAGTGGTGGGTTAGATCCTCCAGGGCACTGGAAACTCCCTGCATATGAGACTTTAAGATCAGTTTGCCAGATCCACACCCACAACTCATAACACAGCCAGCTCAAGACAAAATCTGACCAGCAAAGTAACGCTTGAGGGGGTCAACCTCAGAAGACTGGAGGTCAAATGGGTTCACAGCGCCCCTCCATCAAAACCTGGACTTGATGTTTATGTCAAAATACACTCTGTTCTGCTCGTCCTGACAGACCAGGAACTTGTTCAGTCATCAGTCAAACACTGCCGAAAGGAGCTGTCAGCTCAGTGTGCTCCTCTCAGACAAATCTCACCTTGTCTCGTGGATTTCCTTTCGCCTGAGGAGATGACATGCGAGGGTGGGAAAGGACAAAACAAAACTTGAACAACAATTAATGGCTCACTAAAATATTCATGTATTTTAAAGAGATGATGGAAATGTTCATTCCCCTCAGGGATGTTTTATCCAAAACAAAAGAGGAGCTGTGACCAAATTCTGTCTGTTATAAAAGAGATTTTTAACTTGCATAACCCAAAGTCTGCAGTCTTATAGTGTACAGTACAAGGTTTGCTAATACAGCAGGGCTATGCTGTCAGGCCACAACTGTTCCCATAGACAGGTCATTGGCTGCATTGGAAGGGCATGAAACATATTAGTCATCAGTAAAAGCAATAACACTGAAAAAATGTCTATGAGTCCAAAGGAGCGCTGCAGTTTGAAGTCAGCCTCATTTGGCACCACATAAAACAGATTTTTGCTACTATGAGTGAGACAGAACATTCCTGGTTACAGTGTATGCAAACTTTCATTTTCATGTGTTTTTTCAATATTTCAAATATTCTGTTGTTTCACAATTTACCCAGTTCCACATTTGAACCAAAGTTTTTATTGGGACAAAATCAGCATTTTTTTTTTACAGTGAAGAAACCAACAGACAGTGTCAGTGATATACACACATTCTGTTCAACAGATTTTTTTTTAGTCCTCAGATCGAACAAAAGAAAAAAAAGATAAGCTGAACGTTAAACACACTGCTCCAAAAATAAAACCTCTTATCTGATGCAGAAATGAAAAATATCTGACTGGAGATCTGCTGTGCAAAAGTGTCAAAGTCAAGACTGAGATATGAACAGATGGACTGTTGGACGATAAAATGTTTTTTTAGACAAAATCAGAATTTATTTTCTGCATGAGTCCAAAACATTTTGTCCCGCAGCTCAAATACTTAAAATACTTTCAGACCTAAACTACCAGGATTCAAGAAAAAAAGCTGAACTGACACGCTTAATGCAGGATAATGAACTTTTAAAAGATATTTATTTATATTTTTTCACTGCCAGTTGGCCCTTTCTGACTGAGGCTGGCTGAGGGAACTGAGGCTGAGTTATATCGCTCTCTCCAAAGCCACCACACTTCATTGACAAAACGTAAGATAATGGTACCTTGCAGAGCACAGTAGTCTCCCACTGTCTCGATCCACAGCAACTAATGCTAGTTCAGATCTGAATTCACTGAATCACACAATAACAAATTAACCGTAAGTGTTTTTGTCAATGCTATGGTAGCTTTGAACAGAGCACAGATGGATATAAATGCTTCAGTTTCCTGATGGAAAGGTCTGTCTGATGACATCATAAATATTCTAAATGTAGCGTACAGTTTGACTGATTTCAATTTTTTCAGCTGGGCCTCTTTTGGGGAGTAAAATCTGTTTTGTTGCCGCTCCTACATCAGTATTACACTGTTTAGCTTCGTGCTGGTCCTCCTGTCTGCTTCTCCAAACTTTATCAGCTATAGGTTGTTAATGTGGTGTTTCAATATGCTCCTAAGACCAATAAACAGAAACAGCTTTACTACAGGCCCAATAAGGTCATGCTTGCTATAATGACTTAAGTTAAACTCACCGAAGCTAGCCTGAAGGTTTGAATCTAACAAGCTCGCTTTGTGCACAGCAGAATGAGCTATTGTTCCAGTCGACAAGGAAATGTGAAACAAATGTGGATAAGTGAGTGTGATATTCATGTTTTACTCCTCAATATTACTTTCTGTGTTAGAGCCTTCTTTCATTTCCTCTTGAAGAGGCCCGGGACTTTAGAGACATGACACAAGTCCGCTCGGCCTGAGCTAACCGGAGGTTTGCTTGGATGTCGGTAATGCCAAACTTTCCCCGCGTTTTTCATGTTGCAGGTCTGTGGGGGTGAGTAATCCCTCTCTGCTGACATTGAGGTAAAGTGCAGTGGACAGCTGAAGTGCTCTGAGGGCACATGACCTGCCAAGAGTGGGATAAAAACTTACAAACAAGATGGTTATCAAACACCTCGAGATGCATTTGCCCATATTGCTTTGAGTGAGAGCACATGCAGGTTATATTTGTTAGGAATGCCTCTGCTTTGATTTTTCATTTTCCCTCAGTCACGAGAGCGATCAAACAGGAATCTGCTCCACATATCATGCATTCACTAACAGTTTAGGCAAAGGCTAAAATAGTGCCTTGGCAACTTCCTTGCTTGCCTCACCGGCCTGACTCACTTGGTCAGGTATGAATGCTCCTTTGGTGAGCGCTTTTGTTTTAAAATCTGTCACCGGATTGTTTACCGTTCTCTTCCCCGTCCAAGTCTCCAAATGCTCGAACAGTAGATTATCTGAGAAACAAAGCTTTCTCTGGTAACCCGAGAAACTCAGATTATCTCTGATTGTGCCGACGGCTTGTTACTCTGTAGCTCCTTTCTCGCTGCACCACAACCCATAAATGGTCCTGCAATTTTCCATGTCTGCATCAGGAGCCACAGTTAATTTTCCATGTGAGGCGCTCTGGCAACTTCCTGGCTCAAAACCTGGTACAGTATGATTTCCATAAATATCTTTCATGGCTCCAGTGGGAATTAAAGCAGCAACATTCCCAGGTAGTGGTTATGGTTATGAAACTTGTATGTACGATAGCTTCGAGCAACTCACAGAGTGGTGCGTTCGTTTCTGTGAATTCTCCCATTTCACAGCGGTGGAGGATTCTTATCGTTTTATCGTTAAAGAAAAGCATGACCTTATACTGATTATTGAAGCTGGCAAGGGGAAATGAAAAGATCTGTGTGTGTGTGTGTGTGACCCTGAGCATAATGTTGGATGGCACGTATGTTTAGTTTAGCTTTGCAACACAGACGAATGATAATTCAGCTTCTACAGAAATTAATGAGTCAAAGTTTGACTAATGACTAAGCTAAAATAAAACTATGACCCAACTCTGCTTTGGAAATGTTTACTTTTACCAAAGAGTTATTTATTCTTACATTTTAAACTTTATAAAAGACACTGCTTCACAAGAAACTGTCTGGTGCTTCAGAAGTGTTCTTTTCCTGTTCCTTGTAAGTACTCAAACCTTCAGATTAGCAACCGCTGGTTTAGATAATCTGACTAACACACTGGTTTGTTTACCACCTGTTTGTTGTTCCCCTAATGTCATACTTGTTGCAGTTATAGTTCTACTTTCTTACTTTGGTGTAAAATGTAAACTACAAAAATAAGAGCCAAGTTGCAATAAACTGGAGTTAGCATTGGTAATGGACAGAACTGGACCTGACTGGACTGGCCACAAATGCTTAAAGGAATAATTCCACATTTTGAATATTATGCTTATTTGTTTGCCAAGAGTTAGACAAGAACATTGATACCTCTCATGGATGGTAAATATGGAGCAAGAGTCAGGGAGCGAGTGAGAGTCAGGGGGTGATTAGCGTAGCTTAGCATAAAAACTGGAAGCTGTTCTCTCCAAAGTTCACTGCTAAGCTAAGCTAACTGTCCTCTGGATCGTCTCACAGACATTAAATCAATCTCACCCTCATCTCTTGGAAAGAAAGCAAATAATCTGAATTCCAAAATGTTGAACTTCTCCTTAAAAAGATCTTTATGTAACGTTAGAGGGGACGACACTGACTGAGGGTTGAAATCGTGAAACGTGCAATCAAAGAAATGCTAAATGGCGTCCTGTACCAAAATTTCTTCACATCACACTTGACCTATTATTTGAACATTATATAACCGTTAAATATGCGTTATATAAACATAGTTTAAAATCTAATTACAGGTTGCTGCCGGAGCATGCATGGACTCATGACAACAAGGTGAGAACAAACCTTTTATCACATCATCAAGATATTATATAAGGCCCCTGTGTGTGTGTTTGTGTGTGTGTGTGTGTGTGTGTGTTCTGTATATATAAGAAGCTGTGAGGAAGCTGCCTCATAAAAGAGGGATTTGGAGATAATTTATCTGTGTTTTGAGTGACAGTTACATCTGTGTACACAAGAACTCGGAACTAAAATACTGTTTTGGCAAGAAGCGCTCATCTGAGCTGACTCTCACTCTCATTTTTCAGTTCAATGGCACAGTAATAAATTGACATTTGTATATTTGTCTTTTATGATTTCATACTTTCATTTCTTTTTTCATAGCTTTTCCTTTGTGCACTGTCCAAACATAACATGCATTAGTAAGGTGAACATTTAAAATTTTAGGATTTTAGTGGACATTACACGCTCTGAATGCAGCTGTGTAACTTGAAATAGTTACATCATTGAAATATATCGAAGAAGCCAAAGCCCAGATTTATATTACACCAGTAAAGACTATGAACATAAATAATAAAAAGGCTAAAAAGAACAAAGCAAATTAGGAATCCAATGTTTAAAATGGCATTTAAAAATATAATTCCACAGACAAAACATGAAGTCTGGAGCTGAATTCATAGACACATACGGAATAACGAAGCTTTCTCAAGACCACACAGGTCCGTGTCTGAGTGCCTCGACCCGGGAGGAAATCTGTAAGATTGCCCCAGAGGCATTTCCTCCAAGCTGTGTGGTCCCCCCCCCCCCGAAAAAAAAAGACTGAGATCTATAACCAAAACAGGCACTGATTATCATAATTACGAGCTAAGTTCAACACTGATCCCTCTGCCTGATCTCTCCCTCCTGTGTTTGCCAGTTGTCCAAACTGGTGTTACAAGTTCAGGGAGAGAGGACAGAGTTTAGACCTGAGCCAGAGGGATCAGTGTCAGCTGAAATCCACTCTGAAGGTTTCATGTTGTTCTTGTGACTTTGACACCTCCATCCTTACTGCATTCTTCCTCATGAATGAAAGAGATTCATTCAGTCATTTCCAGGGATTGAAATGTCAAACTGTTGGAAATATTAACTACAATAATGCTGCAGTTTTCATGCATAATTTAACTTCTTCTTTTTTTAAGTAAATAAAACAATTTTTAGACATATTTGTGGAAGCTAACCTTCACGTCTGTCAACGTCTGCGGTGTGCTACAGACTGGAGCATGTGTTACTGAACCAGATATGTTTTAAACAAGACCCCATAATATTAGCTTTCATCCATTACTGATGGAATCTGTCTGCTCCTTCGAAACATTAAACATCTTGAAAGATTATGCTGCTGAGTTTGTATTCTACTCAGAATGTGGAAACTAGTTAGCCTAGCTTGTCTCAGTTTGCATACTTCCATTATTACCCTTCTATGTAGTACTCTGTGTACTCTATGTACTTCCTGGTGTAGTGTGCTAATTTCAGCAGGGTAGTGTTGTCTCAGTTTGAGTATGGCCGTTGTGCAGTTACTAGAAATGACGATCACAACATTTTAGCCCTTCGTCTTCTTCTTCACCGAATTGCAACCAGACAGAGCATTAGCGCCAACATTTGACTATTAAAATATAAACATAAAACATATGTACAGTATGTACAGTACAGTAGTTCCTCCACCATTTTCACAATGCTGGTGGTTCCTCCCCTTCCGCCACAGAGCCGAAATGGCGATTTATTAAGGGTAAGAAGTGTCCGGCATTCCACACTCAACTTTTTGACCATTTTAAGCGCACCACCCGGGTACTCACAGTACACTGACTTATGAAATAACTGACAGTGTGAGAAGTGAGACACATAATGTAGAAAATACATTTAAAAATATATACACATGTACACACTGCGGCACACTGACAAACCAGTAATGTAAGTGAGGCGTTCAAATTATCAATAAAAAACTGAACTGAATGGATCTCTGGTTTTAAGTTTGGACACATTCAATGTTTATTTTTATTATTTTCTACATTGTAGATGAACACTGAAGACATCACAACTATGAAACACATGGAATTATGTGATGAACAACAAGTGTGAACAAATCAAATTATGTTTTATATTTTAGATTTGTGATTACATGTATCATAGTGCAGTAATATAGTCTGGGATATGTAGTGATATAGTAAAACAATGATGTAGTGTAACAGCCATTATCCACACTGTCTCACATCCCGTTAGCAAATAAAGGGCTGGAAAAAAAGAATGGGAAATGTGTCCGTCCTCCTCTCCACCAGCCCACTCCTCAGCTCCACATAACAGTATTCTTGTTAGACAAAACAGTGAACCAGGGGAACATTGTTGTGCTCTAATCCCATGTGGCTCTGCTCCACACCCACGGTTTGTCTGCTTGCACTGTGCTGTGCTCCGCTCTATGGACGTGGATAAAGGCCAGACTCAAAACACTGAATAATACTAACTTTATCTGTGTAGAACTTTACTTCAAGTGCTCAACATTTTGTCTCTTTGTCTGAACATTACGTGAGACACTGAGTGAAACAGCTGGCATAAAGATCAGAGAGGTGTTTGTATGGATGTCAAACCACTGGTCTTCACCGTCACTACCAGCCTCATCCCTACTTTACCCCCGTCTAAGTGAAATGAGGTGGCTGAGAGTTACGTAAACTCTGTGAATGATTTCCAGGCGGCTGCTCCGCTCTCCGACATCAAGACGAGCTGCTGTCCTTTTAGAGAAACTATGTGTAATCCTCCCTGATGACCGCAGATCCTCCATTAAACTTGGGGACGTAATGTCTTTGAGGACCCCACAGGAGGCACAACTAATCCTCTCTGAGTCCTAATAGTCTGTCTGAATGGGTCCCTCTTTTCTCTGTGAGCCTGTTTTGGCTTCATTACATCAGATTTCCAGACAAGACTGTGTAGTCCAGATGGGCTTAGTGGAGTCTACATCAGGAGCAGGGAGCAATTTAAGAAGGAAATATCAGATATGTCTGAGCCACTGGGGGTCAAGCTTCAGAAGCAGCAACACAGTTGACAGACCTTTAGTTGCAATTATCAGGTCTGTTTGTTCGGTGATGTCCACAGATGTTTCAGCTTGTAAACTATAGAGAGAAAACCTGAAGAAGACTGTGTTTTTTCCTCGATATCTGGTTTTGGCAAGTAAAGCATGGTTCACAAGGATCTGTTTTGGTCACTCATAGTACTCGGTTATGGTTCGGGAAGTATTCAACCTTAGGAGGCAGTTGAACTCAAGAGATTACGTGAGAAACCATCTCACCAGGCTTCAAGCTATGCGCTTGTGTCCGAACCACAGTGATGCAGACCAATCAACGTCCAATGAGGAACCTCTGACAGCTACAGCATGAGCTACAGGTGTGTTTTAATTCCAGGTGTTTGATGAAGTGTGTGAGGTGGGACTGTTTGCTCGAGCACAACAAAGGCCACTGCTAAAGAGGGTTAGCTTAGATGCTTCAAGCATCAGCACAGTTTGCTAACTGCTGCCTAAAGCTAACAATCCCACACCTGTGGGTAATTAGTGACATCATCAACAAGCATACCCAGACAGGTGTGTCTGTAGATGTCAAACATACATGGACAGAAATGTTGATGTTTATTTCTCTCTGAACTTTTTCTGATGTTCAGTGTGGTCGAAATGTAACCGGTAATGAAATCACTGGAGCTTTGTGTGCGGTCATCTGTTAAACTCTCTTAATCATAGCTCAGGATCTTTTTTTTTTTTTTTTTTTACAAAACTTTTATAAATAGATAGATTTACTCATGTATATGAAATATTATAGAGAAATACTTAGAGCTTGAAACCAAGTTTTCAGGGGTTTTAACTAAATGAAAATTCCTCGGTTGGATGGTTTAAGTCAGATGTGATGTCATGTGATCATAAAAACATCCTTTCCTCCATCAAGTCAAGAAATGCCACAGGCCACATTTATGTTGAAATCATGCTCTGAGGTCTTTAAGGCTCTGTTTTTAACCCTGGACTGTTGGCAACACAGCAGGACCCTACTCGACCCAATTAGACTGTTAGTTTGATTAGGACCCCAGGTCATATGTCAGGCCTGAGTTACTAGGAGAAAATTGAAGAAGACTTTTATTTCTGTGATTTCTGCATGATTAAAACACTGGTGTTGTGGCAGAGGAGGAGCTGAGCCACTCCGATGGATTTATGATCTCAGAATAAAAATCAAATACTATTTTTAAAATCAAGTCTTTCGAGTTGTATCTTCCGTGGGATATGCGTGGGAACCCTGCTGTGAGGTCTGGCCGAACGCCTGAAATGCAGACGTAAAATGCCGCCTGTCAGTCAGTCGTTTGTGGCTGACACACCATGTCACAATGTCAGCGAGCAACTCCACCTTTAAAGCCATCTGTAATTGACTCCATCAGCACGTCACATACCAGTCGGCCAAACCACCAGGAAGTGACATCCACACGGTTTGATGCAACTCTCAGGGTGTGATCTGAAGTACAAACTGGTAGTAATTATGTTTCATAACCAGAATTTACATAACAACAAAACTTATTTACAGCCGTGTATTGACTCTGTTTGGAACAAGGAGAGGCTGCTTTGATCCACCGCGTTACTACAACTTAAACTAGATTAAAAAGGAGGACTGTAAACTGAGTAAGTGGGACATCAGGGTGGTCTGCTGGTTAACCAGACAACTCAGTGTCTCAACTAGACGACCCAGAGACCTAAATCACCCGCGCTCATGAAATGTGTCTGATAGAGATGCCGAAAGATTGGTTTCATAACACCTACGCCTCAGGGTGCAGGGTGTGGATGTGGCTGCCTGGCTGCAGCTGCAAAGGTCACACGGCCATGGTCAAAGGTGGAGAGGTGATGGTCGGACTTTTACTGGAAATATTAGAAGGGAACGCATGTTTAGCAGCGTAGGTGGGCAGGTGCCAGGATCTCATCGTTTCTTTCTGTTTCATGGTGAGCGGGAAGTCCTATTAAAGACTGAGGAAGGTTTTGAAAGGCAAAAAGGCCAAATAAAGAGAAATGCTGGACAAGATTTGAGTCAAAGCAGGTAGATATATATGTGTGCATGTGCATCAGGGTATATTTTCCACTTATTTCACTCAGACTAATGAGTGTTTTAACCCCAACCCAGCCAAGTAATACTGCACCCACGTGTATTCAGGTAGACTTCAAACTGGTTATCATGTTAGTGGAGAGCAGGACAGTAAAATTAGGTGAGGCTGGCAGAGACTAATGTCAACGGTAACAGTAGACAGCATCCAACTTAAAACAATTTGACCTGGATAATGAGAAGCGATTAATTAATTCATGACATTAAAATCATAGACACAGATGAATTGTATTTCATTCCATCGACCTGTTTGTTTGTTTCGCCTGCCTGAATCCATGTGAATGAGGCATGAAGAGGTTTCTATCTTTAAGGCTGAGCCCAGCCACCCGACCAGCTCATTTCAGCCACTTGTGTCATGACCATCGGTGAGGGTCGGAACGGGCTCAGCCTTAGAGATAAGGTAAGGTAAGCTCAGACATCCAGAGGGAGCTCGGAGTAGAACAGCTGCTCCTTCGCGGCGAAAGGAGCCAGCTGAGGTGGTTCGGGCATCTGCAGAGGCAGATGCAGAACCCGCTGGAGGGACTACATAGTCCATCTAGCCTGGGAACGCCTCGGGATCCCCCAGGAGGAGCTGGAATGTGTTGCTGGGGACATTCTGTAAAACCTGCTGCCACCGCGACCCGACCCCAGATAAACTGGAGAGAATGGATGGATGGATACGGCAGTTTTCCTGTTTTTGTGATTTCTTTGTTATTGTTATTGAATGAATGAATGATTTACAGGTCAGTCAGTCTGTAGGAATTTACATAACTGCCTCTATCAGTAACCACGCTGATCCCAGCATCCAGACCGTGACATGCTGGCCTCATAAACACGTCATATGTGTGTGTGTGTGTGTGTAAGAAACAAAACAGCAGTCATCAGTCATGTTGCTCAGCTGTTTGGTGCGTGTATTTGAGGTCTTTTGTGTTTTATTTGCCCCCGAGTGAACTCCACCAGTTGAAAATGACCCTCTTCTCATTTTTTTGCTCTCATTTCTCAGCAAACATGAAATAAACAAAGAAAAGAAAGCACATGTGGGATGTGATATTTCAGTGCAGTCAGA
The DNA here is from genome assembly GCA_946959425.1 of Argyrosomus regius. Taxonomy (NCBI): domain Eukaryota; kingdom Metazoa; phylum Chordata; class Actinopteri; family Sciaenidae; genus Argyrosomus; species Argyrosomus regius. The sequence goes on along the minus strand of OX336904.1, from coordinate 2,564,921 downwards.
CACTTTCTTTGATGCTTTGATCTGAATTCACATTTCAGACTTTTCAGGTCATCTCGCTTTTCTCAGAGTTCGTGGAATTCAACTTTTTCTCTGGCTGATTTATTATTTGAGCTCTCAGCCGACTCTGCTCTCTGCCCGTTGTAAATTTTGATCTGGAGTCTCTCTCGTCTGGGCCTTGAGATGTTTTGACTCAAACCTGTTTTGGTCTCATGTGTCTGTTTCTCGTGTGTTTTGATATGGACTTGGGAATTTTGACTCTGACTGGTCTCTTTCCTGCCCACACCGCTGACTGCTGAGGATGTCATATTTTTATAGTTAGCTCGCAGCACTGTCTAAGAATATTTCACTTCTGACTGTCATCACACTTGCAGCATATTATGTAACATTTACAGAAATGTACAATGTCTCATTTCATACTTTTCTAAATCCATTGTCTCACTACAACTCAACAGTATGAAGAGTGTTGAACAAGCACTGTTGTCTGTTTGGTCTTAGTCTTGACGTTACCCATACATTCCTGAAGAGCTGTTTTGAAGCTCAGAGTGTGGTGGCTCTGGCTGCCGTCATGTTGGCAGTCCTCCCTCTTCCTCCTCACGGCTTATCTAAAAATCAGCAAAGATGTGAATCATTAGTGGACCAGAGGCAGGCCGAATGACGCCTGGGTGCTCAAACAACCCATCTGTAATGGCACCCACCTGGCAATCAAAGGGGCCATGCTGTTAATTCCGCATAACTTTAAGCCTTAATATAATTTGAACAGGTGATTTCTATAAACATTCACCCTCAGTACAGTTGTCATGAACAGGGAAATTAGCTATAGAGACCAAAACTGTTTTTTGTATCAGGCTGTAAACATGTTTATTTCTGCTGTGAAGTTGGACATTTTAACATGGGGACTTATGGAGACTGACACATTCTGGAGCCAGCCTCAAGCGGACGTTTCAGGAATTACAGTTTTTGGCATTAATTTCATTTCCCAGCCATGGAGACTGGCACTTGGTCTTCATGTAAACACACCTTTGGAAAAGGTTCATTTTTTAATTGGATTGGCAAATATTTTGAACTGGACATCTATCCTGTGGTGTAAACATACTGATGATGGATTATGGTATTTGGTTAGTTGTCCAGTTAGGACTTTTCTCTTGGGATGCAGGCTTGAGTGATCTGGTGGACTCTGATCTGACTCCGTCTTATCCTCAGACCACAGTTTGGTCTTGCCATCATGCTCGGCTTCCCGGGCACGATTAGTGGAATCAGGCATTTTGGGTGATTTCCTGTTGTTACTTCAGATTATACCAGATTACAACTTCCTTATTTACGCTTGTGCAATGTCTTATAATATTACACAACATCCCCTCAAGTACATCCACATTTATAAAGTTTATCAGGTTCAGTTTTTGTTCAGACTACATCATAAAGGAGGTGCAGTTATTTCATGCCACAGGAGTTTTGAATGAAAGTTTACGTACATGCTCTAATAAACCAAAGTGCCTCAGGTTTTAAATAAGCTGCTCAGTAATTGTTTGGTGTGAATACATCATAGGTGAAGCGTTTTGGAGCAGCCACCCTGCAAGTCAGCAGATGACTCCATCAGTGACTCCTGAGTCGAACACTCTCCCCCGGTCTGTTGCGTGTCAGCCTCTTGAGAACCACCTGGACCTCCTCCACCACCTCAGGGAACACAACGCCTTATACAAGATATTACTCACCCCGGTGCTGGATTACTCACACCTTCGCTCTCTCACCGCTCTATTTGACACTAGAAAACATCTTTGTGCGAGCCGGGCCCACGCAGCACAAGCAGTACCCTGCCAGTGAACACGCCTCCCGCCTCCGGTAATAAACACACAAACAAAGCTGGATGTTCTCATCCCTCCAGTGACAGAGACATAACCTGAATGAGACACGTCAACAATCATTTACCAAAAAAACAGTTATGCAACCTCTAAAACAATGAGGCGAATAAAGGAGCTGCCACATCAAAACGCTGAGCCACAAGCAAAGAGATCAGATTCCTAAAAGGCTTTCACACAAACATGATGATGGTGACTGCTGGATTATGAAAACAAAAATGTGTGTATAGATGTGTACATCAGTCAGGTCTGACTGCATCTAACCCACAATACTGTTGCTTTCCTTCTTTGTCATTTGAATAAAACAATTATATCATTATCTTTGTCACGTAACCGTCACCTGAACCACATATATGGCATGTCGGTAGCTGTGGAGTGCCATGTTAGCTAGCCACATTTAATGGATTGAATAGTGGTTAAATCATGGGACAACTATTACAAGATGTCGTCCCTCTGTGGGTTCAGATCTCTATTAATCCTCGGAAAGCACAAAGAAAACTATCAATACCTCATTAGATTAAGAATTAGAATACGTGAGAGAGACCACAGGCATGCAGGCAGCTCTGTGAGGCGGTGCTTTGAGCTAAATGCTTACTTTAACATGCTAACATGGTTCACAATGACATTATAGCTGCTGTTATTAGTGGTTTGATCCCCAGTTCCTCCAATCAGCATGTTGAAGTGCCATCAAGGTGTAATGTAAAAGCACTTTGAGTGGTGAAAACTAGAAAGGTGCTATATAAATACAGTCTATTTACCATTTAGTTGTAAAACAAATACAAACTGAACATTTGACCTGATGGTGGCTTTAGATAAACAGTCCTTTGCATTCTTCTGGAGACCATGAATCTCTCTAAAACTGACAATCCATCCAGTAAGTTGTAATTGCCAAAGTGGCAGATCAACCAACTTTGACCAGCATTACCATAAGAGACAGTTAGTCATAATGGTCATTCCATGGAGCTCCTTTGTATGTTTACTTTGGATCAGACTCAGAGACAAGTGCTTGGAATGATTCAAGATTCTTGAAAGGATGAAGTAAAGTGGAATCATTAAAGTCTATCTGATCTTATCTTATAAAATATAGACTTGTTTTTGCTACAAGTAGCAACTCTAAATACAAACTGTGAAATATAGTTTGTGAATAAATGTTTGTTCCACTCTTGATTTGTACTTTGTATTGGAGTATATAATACACTTTGTAACTCCTTACAGGAGGAAGAGAAGAGCCTGACTGATATGCAGATAGGCAGATTTTATCGGCCAGTATGGATGTGTCACAGATACATCAGCATTGACATACACAGTATGTAGTACAAAGTAATGCATAAAAAGATGCATGAGGTAATGTATATTTATTAATTATGATCCATTAATGATGTACAGTTCATTATTAATATAATTATTAAGAGTGAAGTTTAGTCCACTGATGTCATTTTGTCATTTTGTGTTAAACTGTACTTTGTACGACGTTTTTTGTCCTAACAGACCTTTTTCATGGTGGCCATTTTGACACAGGTGTTACCAATGATACTAGTTAAGGTTCAGTTCCATTGAGGTCAAACAGAGTCAGGGTGCTGCTGTGGGTCATGTTGGCTCACTGGAAAGACCCTGCTCCACTAAATGGAATCAAACCTTAATTAGCATCATTGCTAACACCTGTGTTGACCGTACTATGTCATGTCATGGCCGCTGTGAAAAAGTCCTATTAGCAAATGTTAAACAGGTGGTGAGCGTGACAAACATGTTAGCATTTTATATTGTCACTGTGAGCAGGTTAGCATTTAGCTCAAAGCACTGCAGTGCCTAGTACAGCTTCACAGAACTGCTAGCATAGCTGTGGACCTTTGTGTAGAGGATCTGTCCCACTTTGCTTTCTCACAGTCTTTTCACCTGCCATGTGAAGCTATGATCTTATATTTTACTGATACATACTGTATATATAGGCAGGGAGTTTTGTCAAGTGTCTCTTTGTCATTTAAACTAATTATGTTATGTAAGGCAGGAGGTCGTTTAATCAGATATAGATGTAGCATCATTTAGCAACTACATGACCACAGCTTTGTTCTGAAATGCATTTGTTAAGTTGTTTTTACAGTCTAAAAATTGGAAGCAATGACATAGGAGCTCAACAAGTATTGTATTCATCCATTCAGGTGAAGGAGGGTTCATGTTTTTTTTTCTGTGAAACAAAGAACTGTAAATTATTCACTGCACCACCGACCTGAAACACTTCCTCTGCTTGAGAAAAATGTTGTTTGTGTTCAAATTTCCAGCCAGCTTTGTGTTTGCTGCAGAGGCTGACCTCACCGAGACGTTCAAAGCATGTGTGACATGAACTCAGCAAACCTGCGCTGACTTTACCTCCACACCTGGCTCATGTTGCCTCTTAGATTCGAGCCTCTCTGGATGTCAGCCAGCGAGCCTCTTTTTGTGTCGCTGGATGTTTCTGGGACAAGTTTGAACAATGTCTCCTTTGTCTCCCAGCAGGCTCACCTATTCCTTTGCCTCTCTGAAGTGACAGAGCAGGTGACGAGGTAAGTACCAGGAGGAAGATAAAAAGCCTGAGATTAGCTTTGAAAGGGAGTGATGCATCGAGCGGTGCACCAGATGTATCCAAAATGTAGAGAAGAGGGGTTTGAAGGGAGAAGAAAGGACATAGGACAGATGATTCATCATGAAATCCTACAATTATCCACTCAAACTGTCATGAACTATCAATTTCTCAATACGTCTCAAAGTCTGTGTCAAATGTACAACCCAGTCCAACACAACAGCCCTGCAATAACTCCTAACTGTGTCACAGAGGTGTTAATTTGACTCTGTGGTCACGTTGGAGGCTCTTTATTGTGCTGCTGGTGCTGTACTGACAGTGATAACTGACCCTGAAGAAATGATTGACAGCTGATAGAGTCCAAGATGACGCAAGCTCCTCAGGATGGTTGTTCCAAAGTCTGACAGACAGAGACTGATCACCTGCTGTTTACAGATCAGACTTTGAATGTGCTGTTATGGATCTGTTCTGTTTAAAACGGCACTGAGACGAAGCAACTTTGAGTGTAAGAATATCAAAACGAATAATATGATCAATAGCACAAGGTGCAGACAGTGGGCCGTGCAAACATCAGAAACACAATGACAGTATAGAGCTGAAACCTTTAACCTGGTACATCTGCACCTTAAAGGAACATTTATTTTAGTCTTTTGTATTTTCCATAAATGTGACAAATATTTTCAGCTTTATTGGTCATGCTAACTTCAGGGACATTCAGGGAAATAAGGACAATGTGTAACAAATCTTTACTTGAATCATCAAGCACTTGTCTCAGATCCAAAGTAAACACACAAAGTAGCTCCCTGGAAGGACCATTATGACTAACACACTTGTTGTACTTGGACACTTCCATAGTCACATACACACTCACACACACACAGATGAAGAGCATTTTGGAGTTCAGTATTTTGCTCAAGGACACTTCAGCACCAGCATTACTAGACGACTGCCTGAGCCACAGCGAGACCATTAGAGTATTAATACCACTATGTAAATGCACTCCACTGAGTAAGTGAATGAATGAATTACATTTTATTCACATTTACATCACAGAGGGATCATCTCTTATGAGATTATTATAAACGTGTTAACGTCACAACAGCAAACAGTTTCCCTCTGAGCTGGTCATACATCAGTCCAGCAAAAAATATTATTAATATTAAATAACAATAATATGAATCTACTCGCTACTGACAGAAATGTAATGAGTAAATAACTCTCCAGTTTGAATGTCTCTTATTCAAATAAATATTGTAATGCATATCAATCAACCTCTTCAACCTGTTCTATAGTCAGTAACTGTGATGGTAAGTGTATTCTGTTACTGTTGTCCATACCTCAATCAATAAACTGATGGAAGGAATATGTATGCTACTATGCAGTATATTTCATTTTAATATCTAATTAAGAGTCAAAGCTACAAAGAGGACGTGGTACTGTAAGACTAACAACCGCATCTACAACATGCAACATACACAGGGTGTATAAAGGTATGGAGGAGACCGAATTGTACATCCCCTCTGAACTTCAGTGACAATGTGCATGTGTTGGAGTATACACTACTACTCAAAGGTTTGGGGTCACCGGTTAAATTGATTTTTTTCTTCTTTCCTTCAGTGATGGCTGATGAAATAGTATCATTCAGACACCAAATGCATCATTTACATTAGAAACAATTTTGGCCCCAAAAGAAAAAGTATTATATAATTAAAACTTCCATTTAGTCGATGTGACAGTGTTGCATGACAGGAGAGAATAGTATTTATACTGTTTATACTGTCACCATTTCCCCCCAAATGCCTTCCATTTTGAATTTTTATTGAACCACAATGATGCTTTCAGTTCAGCTCTAAATATTTTGGGAACCCATTCTTCGTTGGACCGTCTGCAGTCTACTCAGTGGTCAGATTGAACAGGTTTAAACTGTATCTACTTTAGCTGATATTCTGTGTTCCACTTCCAATAGCGCTAACCTCAGACCAATTTTAAGAGCAGCTTTGCTAAAGCAACACGCCTGTTAATTCCTGCTTGTTATAGTCTTTATTGTGCACTGAGATTGAGAAACAGAAATCTGTTCCTGTTTAAATCTACACAGATTTCGATGCTAAGCTTCCTGTTTCTTTAACCAGTAACTGGTGATGTCTTATGTTCTTATTTAATTGTTGCTCAGAGGTTCTTTGTGGTTTTTTGCCTTTTAATTATCAGTCTGGTTAAACAATTGTGCAGCTTTTTGTTCTCCATGTACAAACCACTTTTTTATTGCAAACCCTTCATAGGAAATAACATCTATTTGTAAAGAGGATTTTCTACAACCTAAAAACATGACAGACTATTCAAAAATATGGAGTAGTCCTCTCAGCCATCTGACTGTAGTCAATCAGGCTTTTGTGGCAGACTGTGGAGCGGAAGTGTAAATTAAAAGTATACCCACTTCTCCACCACTGCACGCACATTACATACCCAAATAAGTAGCTGCATCAGATACGCAATCTCTGTATCTCAGCATCGGTCCCCTCGGTCCAGAATGTCAGAGGCAATTATGTGGATAACATAATGCAGGTATTTAGTCAGGAGATCTGGTGTAACTGAGCCAACTTGGCAGAAATCAAACGGAAACACTGAATAAAAAATAAAAAAAAGAGCACTCAGCGAGTTCCTCATCAGACTAATGACAGTGACCTCTCGTCTACCCAAAACAGCAGTATGGACTCATTAATAAAGTGTCCAGTGGGGGTAAACTGTTTTCATAGGAGCCTGGAGGATTCTCATAAAACTGCAAAAGGAATGAAAGATTAAGCTTTTCGTTTCTCTGCCTGGATACTGTTGTTTTTCATTACATACTCGTTAGATGAACTCATGGTTGATGGATGTTATTACCTTTAATTATTAAAAGTAGTCATTGTTCATTTCCTCTCAGTTTCCAGCAGCACAGGAACAAAACCGCCAGTGTTGCACTGATTTTTTTTTACTTTGGGGGAAACAGTCGTGGAAAAAATCCCCCCCCCTGATCTACACCGGAGACTCTCAGATTGACATGATCAGTTTGTGATTCAGTCAGCAGGTCTGCAGTTTGGGGTCGGGGGGTTCTAATGGCTTCTTTATCAAGCTGAACACGACTGAGATTATCTGAAAAATGCACTGCAGGAAGTCCACTCTCACTTTAAAATGTGTAATGGCTGCTCTCTAATCCTTTTGTGAATGTGATTGGGCCTCGCTAATCAGCTGGTAGCCAAACAGCTGATGCTAATCAGCTAATGCATGTGTCCCGTTAAAGCTGTGGGAACAGCCGAAAGCATATTATCATTTCTTCTGCTTTAGCCGCTGATTTACTACATTTCCCAAAAGTCCCAGAGAACGTGCTTATTGCATTCAGCTACTGGTTACAACGTTTGTTCGGACAGGAACAGAACAATCAGTGATCATACCTAAAAATGTCATGTGGTTGCATTGCATTCTGGTCTATTGAGGCTACTACAGATCAGTGTCGGTGCCTCCTTTACATTTTATTGTTACTGTCACTGTTACTGTCATGTAATTAATCTCCACCTTTCCCCTGAAGTGTGACTGTTGCTTCACTGTTCCCCGTGAACTCCATTCATGAGCTGTTACTTTACACTCCTTTGTTCTCAATTAACTGCCAGCACTTGAGCAATGATTGATCGGTGCAGCTGATCGTTAAGACGCTGCAGCTAAGTTCCGGTGGTAGGTCTGTAAACTGATCCTGTGTGCCGTGGATATGACCGCCGTGAGAAAAGCGTTGGGAAAACTCCCCTTTCCCCCCTTCAGCTTTATCCACGGCAACAGGAACCAGAGCGGGAGCGGGCTGGTGGAGCCCTGCGGCGGTGGCAGACGTACCTGTCAGGATAAGGAGGGAGAATGTAGGCCTATTGTTGAGCTGATAAGAACTGATTGCTGATATGTTGGTGGTAAGGTGGGGTTGGATATTGTGTCAGTGCTGTAGGTTGTGACATTATTTGACACAGCTTCAAACAGTCCAACAGAGATACGCTATCTGCTGCTCAGTTTTAGCAGCTCTCAGTGTTGTGTAAGTCTCACTTGGTATCTTAGTGTTACACAAGAAAAGCCCAGTTTTTTGTTAGTGTGGACCGTGTGACAGTCTGCACTCACAAAGCGGATGCTCTTGATTTCTAAAGAAGAATGGTCGGTAAAGTCATCCAGTTTGCCTGCAGGTTTAAATTGTTAAATGAAGTCGAATTTCTGGTTTATCAGAACAGTGAAGACAATGTGGCAGCAGGAAATATTTAAACGTGTAATCCACATCGTCTCATGTAATGTGTTACATGTGAGCAGACAGCTAAGATAGAAGTGTTAATTAAAAACTATGACAAACAATATTCACTGATCTTTTCTCCATGATCAAAACCAGACTGAGGAAATCTATGACCAGATGTGTTATCATTTAAAATATTTAACATTTAATGTAAAATATCAATGCACAAATGTATTTATGCAGTCTGCATGCTTCTGTGGAATCACAAACTGTTCTGGTCCTGATTAGTAAAACATGTCCTCTGCTGCACAAAGCTCCATTCTTTAAGTTAATTTAACTGCTTAAAGGTCCAGTGTGTCAGAATATGTTAAAAATGGAATATCATATTCATAACTATGTTTTCATTAATGTATAATCACCAAAAAAAGATCAATCTAAACATTGGGGTCTTTCAAATGTTTTACAGCCACTATAGTTCCTCCTTCACCCTAGGAACCATCCATTTTCTGTAACCACTAATCATCAGGGTCATGGTGGGGCTGGAGGCTATCCCAGCTGACTTTGGGTGAGAGGCGGGGTACACCCTGGACAAGTGGCCAGTTCATCACAAGGCACATAGAGACAAACAACCATTCACACCTATGGACAATTTAGAGTTACCAATTAACCTGTTAAGTTCATGTCTTTGGATGCAGTATCCAGAGAGAACCCACACAGACAAGGGAGAACATGCAAACTCCACACAGAAAGGCCCCAGCTGAGGGTTCAAACCAGGAACTTTCTTGCTGCGAGGCAACAGTGCTAACTACTGCACTGAAACAGCAACAAAAGAGCTGCAAATGTGGATGTTACATGACTGTACTTGCAGTTGACTATCTTTGGTGTTGTTAAGCAATTGTTTTTCCAAGAGTAATATGCCCTTTTACTCTTTTCACAACTTTTAGTTGTTGTATGAAGCTAAACGCTGACAGTAAACAGTGTTTTAGTGAAGAAGTGAGTGAATAGAGTTCCTGCTCAGCAGTGGAGAGTACAGGCAGCCACAACAGTCATTATTGTTGACTGCAGAGGGGCAAAAACAACAGCTCTGTTCAAACACTGAGGCTTTAATGACGAGTCTGTGCTATTAAAAATGTGAATAAGACTAAAATGTCACTGACAAAAACACGAACTAAATATCTTCACACTTAAACAGTTATCGAATGACTTAAATGTGACTCAGACTAGTGTGCGTTGTAAAACGAGACTACTAACCAGACTGAAAGAGCAGAATGAATCAAAATCAGGTGCTAGAACTGACACTGACTGTACCACCTCATGCAGACTTATAGATCTGCTGTTCAAATGTTGCTAAAATAACAGCTTTCTGAGCAGATCTGTGACCTCTCAGAGCCCTCAGTTTGAGCCTCGTGACAAATGTGGCCACTGTTTGAGCGGCATCGGTTACTTCCTGCACTCAGGTTGCTCCAGCTCACATAACGCTCGCTGGGAGGTGAGAGATCCGGATCAGCAGGAGTGTGTCTGAAACATTTATCAGTTCTGCAACCAGATAGAGAGCTTCCACACAGCTTTACACTGACACACAGAGTGACCTGCTGACTGCACAAAAAAACAATACTGCTTGCAACACACTGTGATACTGAATATAGTCTTTGAAATGCATCTTAGATATGATAAAACTCTTTCTGTTCTGTGTTTTTCTGTTGTTGTTTTCTATGAAAATCTCAATGGTAGAAGATGGGACTTAACCAGAGTGTGAACCCTACAAGTAAATAGTTAAAAATTTAACAAGGCGTGCTGTTTCCATTTAGAAAGGACTGAACCAAAGGATCTGATGCACTAAACGTGTCTGAATCTTAAATAATTGAGGTAAATACAACCTACGGAACATTTTGGACATTCTGAAATTGATAATAAAACATCTAACAATCATATTTGACTGATCTCCAGCTATCAGAGTAACTGCATTGAATCACCTGAACTGGTGATAAGAAGGCTGGTGCAGCAGAGCAGCTGGCCTTTGCTTCCATATGGTAATCAAGTGAATTCAGCATGAGAGGCAGTCATAGACGGTACCTGCACGCTCGGTGTTGTGTCAACAGACGTGTGGTGGTCTGATATTTTTACTCTGCTGATTTCTCAGAATGCGAGTATCAATGCTGTGGGAACCTTTCTCAGAAACCAGAAGGTCATCAGCTGTTTGGATATAAACATTAAAATCACACACTGTAGTGTCCAACCAATGGAGAGGTCTGAGCTGTGAAACAAAGGCACGTGTCATCAAGGCTACAGTTGACATGAAAAACAGAAGCTCCGTCACACATCAGTTTACACAGTTTGCAGTTTTCATGGCCAGACATGTCTGCTTACGTCATCCACCTGACCTCCAAGAACTGTGGATGGCAGCAGCATCTGAAGCTGAACGCTCATTACCAGGGAGGATACCAAGCATCTGCTGATGTCTGTTGGTCAAACAGGCATTGCAAACAATTTGAACCAAATATTAAATATAACAACTTCATTTAAGCCAATCAGATATCATCTGATGATGATTTAGCTTCTGGGGTCTGGGGCCAATGTATCGAGCAGATATCCAGAAAATGGATAACGATGATCAAATAAAACACAGAACAATAGTGCAAATAGTACGTAACATGCACCTTTAACCTACATAACTATCTTAGACTAGACAAGCCAACTTAGCCTTAGGTATATAACACAATCAATAAGGGGTGTTGAATTGCATAGCAGTCTTGCTAGCTTACACACACTCACCTTCAGACTTAGAGAAGAAGTTATATAGTCAGTCAAACACAATATGAAATGAAACCCAGTGCCCTCATCAGCCCGGCACTAAACAAACACAAACTACATCATTTTCTTTTGTTTTGAAAACCCACATCTACATGACTCGATTAGAATCAGCCCTTCAAAATAAACAACTTGCATAGTTTAATTAAAGAGACACATAACAGCACAGCCTTATGAGAGTGCTTTAAATGAATGAACACAAAAACAACACATCCTGATTATTATTCTCCACTAAAGGTCATGTGACCCAAACAAACGCTAATCTGTCATGTAAATATGTTGCGAGCTAAACTTTCCCAGAGAAAGAACAGGAGATAGACGAGTTGTGGGGTTCAGTTGTAACTCTCACACTGATGTGAAAGACATGAAGACAAAACAGAGCTGAGACTTTAGAAGGTCACAACCTTCATATCACCAGATAAGATGAACCCCTCTCAGCATGTTTCAGAACGGAACAGCGTCTGTCCTCAGTGATCTGTGCTGTGTGTCAGGACGGGGACAAAAACTGTAAGAAGACATTCCAGTAAGTCTTTGTACGTGAACTTTAAACTTTAATTAAGGTCAACCTGTGCTCCCAGGTGCAGGTGAATGTCTGGGCAACAGGGTGGAGCAGACAGAAAGAATGCTACAACCACCACAAGTGTGTGTCATAATGCGGTCTGTCAATCAAATTAATACACCTCCAAGCATCCCAAAAAGAGTAATTAACTGTGAAGACAGAGCAATGAAACAGCTACTGAGGCACTAAATAATTCAAAGATTAGACCTCTTCAGCCAGACTCAGCATGTAAACACGCAATAATGACTGCTAATTAGCCTGCTCAGCCATACATTATTAAACCATTAATCAAACCAATAAGCAGCAGTCAATGTCAGACAACCTAAGATGTCACCTAGTGGTTCTGTAGTGTTGTAAAGTTTGAATCAAACTAAATATGACACCAAACTCACTTCAAGAAATATGACATTTGAACTTTTTTTTTTTACGTGTTCGTAAAAAACGAGATAAAGGGCTGCCTATGTCCACAGGCTGTCAATTCAGCATCAATATAATAAACATAAACTGAATCAGAAGACTGAGGAAATGATGCAAACCGATTTCTCACTAAAATAAGACCACTGCTAATTCACGGTCTGTCACATGTGGCGTTTTTTTCGGCCGTTACCAAAGTAACTGCTTCCTGTTTGTTGCTGAAGACAGCACACCTACCTTCTGAACATATTGTACATGTTTGATTTCATCAGTAAAATTCTTCCACCTCCATATTTCCTCCAAAGTGTGTGTCAACAGAATCTTATTTCACTTACATACATGACACAAAGCTAGCTGGTAAGGCAGAAAAATGTCCTTTGTGTTTCTAGGCAACAGTAAGCAGTGCTGATCAGTGATTCAATAAACAAACAAATCATAATCTGCTCTCACTCGTCCCTGTAGAACGATTGTAGCCTGCGGTCCTGTGCCTATAACCGAATCAAAGCCGTGCATATATTCAGTATAACAGCACACCCTCTCATGTAATATTGCTTTATAAAGACTTTCCACATTGTAACCACAATCCTCTGTCTCTGCTGGGTGACAGTAACTGCTCTGAGTGACATTATGTTAAATAGACATTCAGTGGTTACAAACGTCTCTGGTCGAGGATAAAATGAGGGTACTTAGGTTTGAAAAATAAAATCTATAACAAATATAAAGCATTTGGTGAAAAGTTTTGGCATTTAACTGTTTAAAATGGTTTGAATTCTTGATAACACATTAACTTGTCTAAAACTGGAGAGACTGGACTGTGTGAGAGCAGAAGTGTCTAGAGCTCAGTGGGTTTTAAAAGGAGGGGGATGTGGTTCACCTCGGTCACTTCCTCTATCCGGAGTTTCAAAGCTCTTGAAGCATCACCCTCACAGTTTCAAGTGTTTTATGTCTGTGAGCTATGAAAGCTATGTCCCTCTGCATGTCCCCGTAATGAGGAAACAGTCGAGAGTGTCATGTGTCAGAAAACCGGTCCATGGAGATAAACGTGCCTGTTAGTGAGCTCATGTCTCACTCAACAATGCTTCCATTGTCCGGTTCATCTCGCCACAAGTTCAGATATTTATTACTGATAATGGGCTTGTTTTTACGCTGTGGTGAGACTCTGGAGACAAAACTGTAGATACAACGAATGAAAAACAACGAGGACCCAGAGGGAAGACATGATAGTCAAAACACGGAAACCACATGCAGAGTCATGAGGAGTGTTTGTGGACCCACATGGCCAGATTTTTGCATATGTTGTAGCATGTGTCCATCAGTTCATCAGCAGTCAGCGGGGGTCCATGACAGTTCTGTGTCATGTTTTTTTTCAGATATGGTGTTACAGCATCTTGATTTTAGGGCTTTTAACCAGTGTTCCCATTCAGAGACATCCAAAGGAGTGAGTTTAAGAACTCAGCACAACTTGTTGATTCACAGATTAGCCAGATAGACTCGTAGAGCTACATTTTTGTGTTTGTGCCATTTATGACCACTGCCAAACTGTCTCAGGGCAGACAGTTGAGGAAGCTATCGTATTAACTTTGTTGCACCATTTAAATTTATGGATGTGGCTCCTGTCTTTCAGAGTTAGAGCCAGAGTTAATGAGAAGTCAGTAGACTGTAGGCCCTTTTCCTATCGTGCCCCCTTTCTCTAAAATTACCTCACAGTCTGACTCTTTAAATCCAAATCCAAAACCCAAATTTTCCACCTTAACTTTCAGCTAGCTGCTTGTGTTTGATGACCTTGTACCTGTCAGTCTCACTCTCAATGAATCCATTAAGCCTGATTCTTATACTTTATGCTCGCCCTGCCAACAAGAATACTTTAAACTTTCTGAAAACCACTGCATCTCTTCTTAACCCACAACATTTAACACACAAGCACAGCTATGCGTCTGTCTCTTCTTCCTCCTCCTTTCTTTTCACTCACGTCTCTGTGTGCTGGACGATCGTCTGTCCTGGGACCTTTCTCTCTCTCTTTGCCTCATTCCAGATGTTCTTAATCTTGATCTTCATCTCTCCTCTTAACATATTATCAGTTAACTCACTGTCTAGCCCTGCATGTAGTCCCTTGTGATTATGTTTTCAGCACCGCATATTTTGGGATGATGTACAAATTAATTTGCCACTTTGTGATGTGACTCCAGACTAAAAGCAAAAGGAAATTAAACACCATAAAAGCCTTGGTTTTCTGACAGCAGTTTACAGTAAGAGAGTGGATTCAGCACTGGGAACTTTTTTTTTTGTAATTTGGACTCGTCTTGTGAAAATAGAAAGTGTCTGAAGTTACTGAAGCGCTCTTGTTCAAGCAGAGACACTGAGCCTGCTGCAACAGCTGCTGCATGCATTACTCTTCTTTCTCTCCTTCTCTCCCTCAGACAAAACAAGGCAGTACAGGAAGCCTTGATTAAAGCACTTCCTGTCTGACTGGCCGAAGGATCAAGGCGCTCGGCGGCAGCTCGAGGTATTATTTTACCCACACTGCTTGGAGTCGAGGTCGCCTGAGATTCACCCAGCGAGGTTTACTGCTGAAATTGGAGAAGCGGCTGGTGAGGAGCTCTGTTAATCAATGAACACAGAAGAAGAAGTGTGTGTGTTCACGGTGGTGAGGTTAAGTAGATGAGGAAAGGATGTAATCTTTGGATTTTGTATATTAAACCAAAAATATGTTGTTCCCAGTGAGAAAACTTTGCAGAATTAAAGGCATAGATCCATGTTTTTCGCTCAACATGAGCATTGTAAGAAGCGCTGAATTGGAGCCAAACATGATTAGCCTAGCTTAGCATAAAGACAGGGAACAGAAGGTAGTAAGAAAACATAATGGGCTGGAAATCAAACCCATCCAGTAACATGATCTTCCTTGCTTAACACCTTCTAACCTGTGTGTGCAGACATTTTAGTATCATTTAGCGGTATAGCTAACGTGTTTTTAATTGTCCTCGTGAGAGTTAGTGTTCGAATTTATGTTTCTCCATGCTGCCCCTTGTTGACTATAATCTGCACCTTATGTAAGTGTTGTGTAACAGCAGAGTTTATCTCCTCTGACAGGTTTAATTAAAGTTTGTGGAGGAGTATGGTGGGTGGGAAGGAGGCGGCTGTCACATGTCTGGCTTCGTTTTCCCCTTAACGCTCTGACTCAGCGAGAGGCCGCTCCCTCTGACAGTCTGCGACGGCGGCAGGAAGTTCGGTCTGAGCTGTCTTGGGACCACCGGGCCTGCAGAGGTGACAGATGTTCCTGTCTGGGTTTTCTTACCTGGATGAACTCAACATGGGTAGAGGAACACCAAAAGGCATTACAGACTAGAGCATGCAATTCACACCACATGAGGTGAAAGTCACATTATATATTTTCAAACAGGGGACACAAAATTACATAATAATGCAGCATGACTCGGTCATTAAATCTAACCCTGACCAAAAAGCAACTGACACAATGAACTGGGGGCTTTCTGAGCACCTCCAGGCAGTGTGGTAGTACACCAGATGAGTCCTGTGACCGGTCTCAAGGCCACAAAAGAAGACTAGCTCAAATCACAACTGCATGGATGTAATTGTACATTGTCTGATTTATTTGGTTACATAATGACTGTGACTGATGTAAAGCTTCCTGGTTCAGATGAAGCCGATCACTTGACTCATTTCTAATTTGAAATTTTTGTTAACTGCTGTGACCGCCTCCCCTTCACATGCAATCCACAAAAGTTAATGTGGGAGACGTGTGGGAGGACAAGCTGTGGCTGTCTGTGAGGAGATGTCAGCCAAATCTTCTGTAATTAAATTTGTCTACCTAAACCACAAAAAAAAAGTTAATCTGCTAAATGGCATCCAAAAGAAAACAAACAGCAATATGTAAATCCTTCAACACAGCACTTTCAGAGACAGCTGGGACCCAAGGAGCTCCATATTTACTAGCTAGTAGGCTATATACTGTCTGGTCTTGGTCAGTGGGCCAGTTGCCTGCTCTCCTCAGCTGATAATCCAGCCTTGTCCACAGTGATTCGAGGTGGTGTGTAGAGGTGTGAAAGTATGCAGGAGTTGAATAACTTTTCCTCACTTTGGCCTCCGAGCAGACACCGTATGAAAGCCTGTGCCGTCCTATTCATCACATCTGTCTCTTCTCTGTCAGAGTTTGAAATGGGTGTTAACACTTTTACACTTAGACATTGGTTGGACGATGCCTCGTACACTTCATTTCAAACATACCCCGGCCTTCACACTCCCAAATCGTCTAACAATGATGAGTACTGCTCTTCTTTTTTCAGAGGCTGAACATAGTACTAATTATAAAAGATAGATTTTAGGTCATCCCTGTGGGTAAACATGTCTTGAGCAGCTCCTCAGTGAGACATGTAACAGGAGAGGGTTTTTTTTTTAAGGTTTAAGACTCTGACCTTGTGGGCCCTGGTTTGAGGAGGGAACATTTTGTAACACCTCTCTCATATATCTGTTTACAGCACAGCTGAACACACCTACTATCTGTCCACAAAAATGTTTTTGGACACAGTGAACTCATGATTGACTCACATCTCTGTTTGTTGTCTTCTGCATCTTGTGTAATGAGTGCATGCACCAGCTTCTTTTTCATTTCCTCAGTAGGTAAAGCGGGTCAGCTCGATCCCTGACTCCTCCTGTCGAGGTGCCCTTGAGGAAGAACCACAATACCTCTCGATGGTTAGGCTGGTGCTTGGCATGGCAGCTCGCTGCCATTTGTGTATTTGTGTGTGTGTGTGTGTTTATGAATGAGTGAGTAAGAGGCAATTTGTACAAGTTGTAAAAAACACTATAAATGTAGTCAATTAACCGATGACTGTTCCTGTAAATTCTTTGTGTGGGTACACAGTTTGAACTGTGTGGTGAAGGTGCATTCTGCCAGCAACAACACAAACTACAAAGAAAGTAACTTTAACTTTGAGACAAGGTGTGGTGAAAATAGAAATACTCAAGCATAGTACCTCGAATCTGTACTTAAATACTTGAGTACATGCATTTGGTTACACTGTTCCTGTTCTTTTCTGTAGAAAATCACTCCAGCCTCCAGAAAGTCTTGGTTGAATCGACAGAGAAAGGGTTTTCTGTTTTGATGCTCATTATATAAACGTTCCTAAAACATTTATATAACTGTGCGTGCTTGGTTTGCATCATTTTAATCATGCGCAGGTTTTATATCATGTCGATTTGCATGCTTTTAATCAGCCTTCGGTTTAGTTATGTAACTTTGACGATCATCACAGAGGAGACTGTTTTTGCAGTCTGCCTCCAACCAAGTGGCACTAACTGCTGCTCCACCGCTGCTTCAACACCGCTACAAGTCTGTACAGGTGTGTGTGAGAAAGAACATCTGTGTGTTCTGAGAGGTCACAAGGTGAAGCAGGAGCTCTCCTGCAGCCGTGGTGTGTTTGTCCTTTCTTGCCTCCGTTCATGAGTCACTCCACAGTTGGCTTTTGTAACACCACGGGAGGCTTAACTGCGGCGAGCGAAAGCCAAAACACGTCCAAGTCAAATATTGGTTTAACTTGAGGTTGAGACCAAAAGCCCAACAGAGAGCACCAAACCCTGTAGCCTTCCATATCGTCATACTGGCGTTGTTTACTGGTTTTGCTTCCTGAGTGGCTGTGGTTTGGTGATTAACTCTGGCAGAACGCAGAGTGCATTCCGTTCTTTGCCCGCACTGACATCAACGCGCCGGGTTGCCAGGTAGAGCCGCTGTTTTGCTCTTTCTGTGCAGAATGGAAACACACACATGAACTCGTCAACTGTCAGCGACGTTCTTATTCTCACCAAAGAATCATTCTAAATCATCTTGTCTTCATTTTGTCATATCGTTTTTTGCCGTTTCGTAATATGAATTTGGTTACACAATGCACCATCTGCACATCAGTCTGGCTCTTGTTTACGCTTTCCTTGAGAGATATTCTGTTAGTCATTGGTATTCTGTATTATATGTTTTTAATCATATTTCACCACCATCAACCATCTTTATGCTTGTCTCTTCAGCACTGAAACAATAGACAAATCTTGGCACAAGAGAGTTTATGTAAGAGTATATAGAATGTAAGCTTTGTGTTTGTTTTTGTCAATGACTGACATAATGATTCAATTTTTTCTTGTACATTTCCCCTGTACTTTGCCCTTCTAAGAACTAATAACTCTTTTTATGGGTTTTTATTCTTACCAGAGCTGAAAAGCTTCTGAAACAACCTCTTAGCTCATGCTGGGTCAGAAGAACTCTTCTGAAATCCAGATTGATGAAACAACTTTGGGGTCAGCCTCTCTTTAAAGCAGACTGACCTGCTGTATGGTGCTAAAGTTGACTGAATTGCCCAAGAGAATGAAATTTCATTGCAGGGTTTACAGTGTGCTTTGGTAGCGAAGCCTCCATCATATCCGCAGCAGATGACATTGTCTGACTGTTCATGGTCCTGCTTGGAAACCAATATTGAGCTCTAACCCTGTCACATTACAAGACTTCTCATCAAAGCATGAAGAAGAGCAAAGGATGAATATATGTGCTTACAGGCTCCTTCAGCCTGCTGCATA
The DNA here is from genome assembly GCA_946959425.1 of Argyrosomus regius. Lineage (NCBI taxonomy): Eukaryota > Metazoa > Chordata > Actinopteri > Sciaenidae > Argyrosomus > Argyrosomus regius. The sequence goes on along the minus strand of OX336904.1, from coordinate 2,545,926 downwards.
GTGAGCACGGCTCAGGTTCATATTAGTTTTATTGTGGTCTCTGCTGTGAGGTATTTGGACTCATGTCTCTGTGCACTGCCACAATCTGCTGCAAGTTTCATTTTCTTTAAAACTGCACATCAATATTTTCATGTAAACAACATGTGAACTATGTATAATATGAAACGGTGTTGCTCTTTAGGTCAAACCCATAGGTAATTATCAGTCCCCCTCAGTGCTGCAAAGCATTTTAGTGTCTTTGAGCTCATTGTTTTGGTTTTCAGGCTCACAACACCAATATTTTGATTCACTCTCACCACTCTTATCAACCACTAGTGAACGTGGTTTAGCATTTAGCTAAAGAGACAGATGTTTTTCACAGGAGGTGATAGAGAACAAAAAAGAGAATGAATGATGGACTTAATTCATCATGTGACCAAACAAACAACTCCAAACAAATGCTAATGTCGCTCTGTCTGATGAATGCTAACACGTTATAGCCGTATCAGCTTTATCATGTGACAGATGAATGTGTCATTGTTGTGTTTAAATGCCTCTTTCACTGATCCCCCCCAAAAATCATTTATTGATGCTTTAAAGAGTACAGAACTCAGGGCATTAGATTATTCATTTTAATATACCAAATATAAACTACAGATTACTCCAGGTTTTATACATGTCCAAGAAATCCCTGTCTAAAAAACTCACTGGGATAATGCAGATTTAAGTTGAATTTTTTTTATTAAAAACAAGTAAACAAATTTCCAAGTAAAATATTCAACCTGTTTCTTATGCAAATTACATTAAAATTAAGTATTTAAATGCTTTATGTAAATGTTTGTTTGGTTTACAACAACAACTTATTCTTTTTCTCTTTTTTTTTAGCAAAAATTCTTTATTTTTGAATGTTTTCACTTTCACAACAAATAGGACTTCAAGATTTAGAGACTTTGGTAAATTGAGAATATTTTGAAGGAAAAAAGTATTAATATTTAGATAAAAAGGCAACTGGTCAGTGTGGACTCGCAAAAGATGCTTAAAATATGCATATTTTAGATATACATATAGATTTCTATAAAATCTATATAACATTTTGTTCACTGCAACCTTTTTTTCATGATATGATGACTTCATGTGATGACTTTTTTCTCAAAATATATTACATTCTGGAAATCACACATTTTCCCCCTCATACCTGGTCATATGAAATGACTTCACTGATGTTTTGTGACTGCTGGCTTCTATTTGCAGCTATACTCTCTTCCATTTTTTGCCTCACATAATCCGTTGTTGCATTATTTTGGAATCATTCCCTCAACCCAGCATGACCTGAGCAGAAATACACCTCCTCCAAATAGAACACACACACCTCATCTGCTGCTTTTAGCATCACAAATAGCAGTGCAGATTACATCACACTGACGGCTCCTCCTGTTCTTTCAATAGAGCTCTCGGCCTGTATTAGCATGGTGTTTGAGAACAATACCGTCCTGAAGGACGGGTGCTTAACACATACATCAGTATATGACTTCATTGTTTATAAATGGACAAGTTGTCCTGTGTCTCTCTTCTGTCACCAGGCAGGATGTGCTTCCCCGGCTTGGTTTCTGTCTCTTATCCTCCCTCCCATCGTTCCGCTGTCTGCCACTTCACAAATGACCCGCTGCTGTTTTTGTCCCCGCGAATGTCTTGCTTGCTGTCGCTGCAGGTACCCAACAGCCTCTCTGACCTCTGGCCACAGATATAGTACAATAGGTACAGTCTACAAGGAGATGAGGGTGAAGGGAAGGAACAGGTCTTTGTCACCTGTGATCATCTGTCAAGACAAAACCAGCCCATGCAGACAGCCGATATGACGAGGTGCACGTGTGAGCTGGTTTATTGTTGTCTGGCTGAGTTCCACATTATTTACTCTAAACTACTGTATGCTGACCTGAATGAAACTGAGATAACATTGTGTTTGCCATCGTCCGAGAAAAACTATGATTAATCTCATTTCTGATCTATTGTTTTCATGTAAACTCAAAGAGCCAGAAAACACACAACGTTTAGTTTGCTCAGAGTGTTGCAACAGTTGTGTAACATCATCAGCGGCTCTGATTTGTCAGATTTGTCAGATGAGAAGAAGTACTCTGATACTGTCATCAAAAACATCTCTGTGGACTGACTGTGTTACAACCTGAGGCACTGACTATTGTGACTGTGCCTGTGTGGTCCTCTATTATGCTCTACAGCGAGCCGGGCATAAAGACATGAGAAGAGGTCTAATGATGATGAGATGCTATCAAGTTGCTCTATCTTCTTTATTTCTTACTTTCTTTTGCCATTCAATCTGAAAACCACAACTTTTTAAAACTGAATTAATTAATTATTAATTAAACAATGAAAAATTGCACATATACATGCATGCATATGGATTTTCCTTTACAATATCATGTCAAACAAACATCACACAGGTCATACATAAGAATGTGTTAACCTGTATGCATTGTGTAGTGTGTGCACAGGAGCACGCATAGCGTACATACTGTTTCATATACACTGAGAGCATGGTGGTGTTACCTGAGGAAAGAAGGGAAGCCCTCACCCATGTGGGAACTGAATGTGCTGTGAATTGTACACAGCTGCCAACCAAGAATTTCAGGTCTGGAAGCCGTCAATAAAGCCAGTCCAGCAGGTTCAGGCCAGAAGTGTGCGTCTTTTCTTCCCATTAATCTGCTGCTTTTGAAGGCTCAACCTTCAATTAGAGGTTAATTTCTCTCCCACTTTGTTTGAATCCTCTTCAGTGTTATCTCGTCTCTTGGTCACGTTTTGTGTTGAGGATGTTGTTGAAGATTGGGGGGGGGGACTAAACATTTAAGCTGCTAATGCGTGCTCATTCCTCTAAATGGAAGATATGATCTACTAACCGGGTGTGGGGGCATTTTGAGCACCTAAAAATAAGGAGGGAACTGGGGCAAAGCACTTGAAATCTGTCCTTGTTAATGGGATGTCGCCTGTTTAACAGATCCATGTTCACTTGTGTGTGCTTTTAAACAACGATTAGAGCCATTACATTGTCTGAGAAGGCCTAATGCATACAGCAGGTTTTAAAAGTGAGCCGAGCAGAGGTCACGCTGAAGAATCCTATACAGTAGATTAAAGTGTGTGTGTCAGGGCGGCCTTTGATGTGGGATCAGTGTGAGGCCTGCTGGGTTTACGAGCCGCAGGGAGTCGTGGAGGAGAGCAGCAGCAGCTGTTGTCATCAGGAGCTTTAAACTGAACCACATCAGTCCTCCGCACACACACACACACACACATACTATACAGTGTGCTGCATACTTTGTTCATGTGCACGCTAATGTTTTCATTGTAACCTGATTAAGGCGACATTCCAATCATTACGACTGTCATGTAAACACAACAACTCTCAGCTCGACAGATTATCTCTGACAAAGTAAACAGGCTGGAATACTCATCAGGCTTCTGAACTGTTAGCTTGAATTGTGTGTGTGTGTGTGTGTGTGTGTGTGTGTGTAATGAATGTAACCACTATGAAACAGAAAATAACAATTATTTTCTCTTTTTCTTGCTACAGTATCAGCGCTCCCTCTCCTCATTCACTGTCCGTGTCGCTGAACCATCTCTCTCTCTCTCTCTCTCTCTCTCAAACATACAGACACAAACAAAAGGAAACTTCTTCATGTCACTATTTTGAAGCTGGTCCCTGAACAACACCAGAACACAAATTGAAGTATTATAGTTTAGATAATGAATCCACCATGATAGTTTCAGTGACATTTCAGACTGACTGTGGAGCAGTTTGACCCGTCTGATGATGGTTGGCTTGGCCAATGCATGACGTCAAGCTGCATTTGTCCAAAGGTTGAATGTGGCTCAACTTCTCAGCCACAGGTCACTGCGTTTCAGGCCTTATGGACATATCTAAGTGTATCATGTAGTCTCTTTTGTTTTTAGTAGTATTCATTTATTATTATTACTTTATTTTATTTTTTAACCTGCCTTTCCTCACTGCAAGATGATGAGATGGTGCTTCCTCAGTTTGTGTTGTGCTTTTGTTTTTAATGGGGTGAGGTGGAGAGTTGTGGGATTATTGCCTGAAGAAATTAATTGCACTGTGGATCTAAAGATTGTGTTTAAAAAAACTTTAGAAGGTTAAAGAAGGTTAACAGAAAAGGGTTGGACCTTCAAATACCAGAATACATCAGGTTTGGTTTCAGGTTTGCCTCCTGAAGAACATGACAGATTCTACGGTCAGCTCTGCACGTGAATTCTGGAAAAGAAATGGTGACACTCTCCTTTAAGCTAACACCTTAAATCTTTCTGGACAGCTGTTATGACTAACTCACTGTCACCTGCAGACCACAGGGCGTGCACAGATTTATCTCCTATCTCCATGTTTGTGAGACAATACACGCCTAACACACACATGCATACACACACACACACACACACACACACACACACACACACACACACACACACAGCCTCTGAACACATGAAACTCCATGCTGAATTAAAGCAGGAAAAAAAACAAACATCGATGGAAATCAATGATGTGCAGAGAGCTCAGCCGTGTCCAGATGACCTCACTCTGAACCTGACAACTTGTGAATGTTGTTGTGATGTTAGCGTTAGCGTCAGTGTGTCTGCGTTACAATAAGTGAATAGGTGAGGTCACATGTGTCATGGTGTCACATGTACAGGAAGGACAGAAGCCAGGGTTTAACCGAGTAAATACCCTCAGTGTGTATGAGTGAGTGATTAGTGTTGTGTCATGAGGATAGTACAACTGTGAGACATACGCTATTCAAACACCTGTGTGTCACCATGTGTTCACTGCTTTTTGTCTTTTTTGAACAAAGTTTTCCTGCTGAGGTCAGTCCCAATCAGCAAAAGTCACCTCAGTATTTATGAATGAACACAGCAGTCGTGATTGGAGCATTCAGTGTGAAATCGCCTCCTACACCACATCCTGTCACATCCCAAGAAAGTTAACAAGGGTTAATTAATATTCAAACATTGAACATTTTGTGATATGTGTCTATGCAATTACTTTCCAAGGGTGAAACGAGGAGGGGGGTATCATTTATCCTAGCTTAGCATAAAGACTGGAAGTAAAGGGAAACAACTAGCCTGGCTCTGTCCACTGTTTTAAAATATCACTTCCAAACCCCCTAAAGCTCGCAAACTAATTTGCAAGATACAACGTGTTAATTAATCTTGAATCTACTTGTTAAACAGAGACAGGAAAAAAAATAGAGACTAAAAGTGAATTTCTTTGATTCTTTGATTTCTGAAATCAGTCACGAGCAAAGAAAACGTTTAAAAACATGACATGAGTCTTTGTGAAGGCCATCTTGTGCTGGTGTTCAATAGTAGTCTTTTTATGTGGTCTAGTTGTGTAGACTCTGCTAGTGAGATGTGCACACCACTCTGCTAGTGTGATGTGCAGCATGTTGTAGCACGCTAAGGCTACCTCACCTTACAACACCACTCATCTAACCTTAGCATTAGCATCAGCATTTTTAAAATTAGCATTCTCAGATTTGATGTCTGCCTGAATGAACTGAGACCTTGTTGATGAGCAAGTTAAGAAAACAATGTACATGTCTTATTAATCTTGTCAACTCTCCATTCTAGACCTCTGACCTGATTGGTCAGTTTGAACTGGAGAGGTTCATGCATTATATGTTAAGAGTGACTGTTTGAGCTGTGTAAAGGGTGCAAAGTTTTCCCGCCATGTTTTTCTTTGTTTCAAATCAAAGTCTGCCCATTTTTGAACACACCACTCTGCTAGTGTGATGTGCAGCATGTTGTAGCACGCTAAGGCTACCTCACCTTACAACACCACTCATCTAACCTTAGCATTAGCATAGCATTTTTATCCTTTTCTTAAAATGTCAAACTACTTTAAAAGTAAAAGTCTGATGTTTAGGTTTAGACTGAAAACAGCATCAATCACGGAATGAATCAATAAATTAACATTATTAGACCTAATAAATTCACCATTAAACGTGTATTTTTTTTTTCTCATGGATACATAAAAATCTTTTCTTTGTGTTTTTCGTCTCTGTATTTATTTGCTGCCAGTATGAAATATGTCCCCTGTGTTTGGAGCTTGAGTGAGTAGTTAGTAGTACAGTGAGTAACTCAAACCTGCTGCTGCAACATGTATGAAGTCACATTAGTTTGTGTTCACTACCTGAATAGACATGATTGTAACCAGGGAGCGTATCAGTTATGGCGGCAGTTGCTGTGTGTTTTTGCCTTTTTTCTCATGGGAAAAATGATAGTGAATGACGCACACACATACACACACAAAACAACACACACACACACACACACACACACACACACACACACTAATCCCAACTCTGTGCAGTCCCACAGTGGAACCGATGATGTCATTCACCTGCGGTGCCGTAGGGTGACAAAGGTTCTTTTGTGCTTGTGTAAACACACACACACACTCACTTCTCTTCCTGTGTGAGGCTCACGTGAGCAGAGCAGATTGACCTGAATGAACATGTGGTTTTCTCTCTGCAGGGGGGAACGGGGGGGCATTTCTCATTTGTTTGCCCGTCTCATTCATCAAACCTGGAGAACCGTAAGAGCTGCCGTGCTGTCACAAAGTCACCTCTCACTCTGTAAGTCGAGTTAACGAGACGGATCAGGCTGGGTCAGGGGGAGGTCGAAAAGTTTCCTTTGAGACATTTAAAGAATTTGGTTTTTCTAAATGAGACATCTGGCTGCCTGAACATTGCAAAGCCAACTCTAACCCTGAAATTCCACCAGGCACGGCTGCAGTATGATGACTTTTTCACCTGTATGATTCTATACAGGTGGTCTGAAGTGACCTTTCTGATTTATAGACCCGTGCTGTCATAGAGGTGATTATATCTGTTGTTTATATTACGAGCAGGAACCGAGAGCATTCTGGTAACTGCTCCTGAACTTCACACAAGGTGTAAAAAGACTCACAGCTGCCCTATCAAACTGTGATATCACTTTAAAACACAACAGGTGCAAAGAGATTAGCCTGCTACTACGTGCAGCGGGAATGTGTGCCTGCACGTACAGCATGCTTACTGTATAACACACACACACACACAGGCACGTCCACCGGGTAAAAAGCTGCGGGCAGCTCCACATGGCACAGACAGAAGAACCTGTCCAGCTCAACATACTGTATATATTTTTATCATAACCTCTACATTTATAATTTTCTCAACAACTGAGGCAAGAATAATGTCAGTCTGTTCATTATCGTCATCATTTTGTGTTGTTGCTATCATGGAGTCAATGCTCCAAATGAAACATTACAAATAGTAACAATATTCTAAATATGATTTCATTTATTTTCCAGTATTTAGGATTCATTTCAGCCTTGCGTATGTCACTTTTGGCCAATGCCCAGGATGTTGCCATCCAAACTTTAAGAGTCAACTTTTGGTTACTACAACATGTCCGTCATCAGTCTAGTCTGTATATGAAAAGGGAAGAGTTCTCTAAACATTCAAAAAATATCGAAGTCAGGATGTGAAATCCTTCTGTATATAGAACTGATCCAACACTGAGTCCAGAAATAATCAGTTTCTTTAGTTTTGCATCTATGAACAGGTTTTTATTAAAAGAACCAGTTTATAAATGGACACCATGCTAACCTGTAGCTCTGTTTAAAACATCTTCATCAGTAAATTTAGGCCCACATGTACCTCTGAGAAAACAGACCAGAGACATTGCAGTTTTATTGGTCTATAATTTGATAACTGCACCAGCTGATAAAAATGTGCAAAGTCAGTGAATATCGTGATGCTGATGATGTCACGGGCCTCTGGGTGTCCTGCTGCTGGTTTGTGGGTGCTGTGTTGGAGTTTGGTGACCTTGTGCTCTGCTGCCCTCAGTCATCCTCCTCCTCCTCATCCTCCCTCATACATGTGAGCCAGCAGGCCAAACTTTAGATCAGCCAAAAGCTATGAGCTCATGTAAACTGCAGCTCCATCACACTCTGTATATTAGCCTTAGCCGCGGAGTAATGGGGGGGCTAATCCAAACAGTGATAGGAAGGGACCACCCTCCCATGTGAGAATCTGCTAGAGCTCTTCTAGTGAATTAAGGGAGGGTGTGTGGATACAGAGCAAAGCCGTGTTTGGATCAACATGTTCCCTTTCTGTTGCAGGGCAGGTTAATATCCTCCCAGAGCCTGGTCACTTTTCACAAAACTAAACTTTAATCAGAGCACAGAGGAGCTCCTTGAAGACAAATTTGGCCTGTTTTTCTCTTCAGCTGTCAAAGAAATGTTATGCCAACTTGTAAAATGTTGCACCAGGGACTGAGAAATGTGTTTCCATCAGTGGGTTTGAATGCAAAAGCAAGATTTCTGAATATGAAAAGTCCTTTAGTGTCACTTCTACAAGGAAAATTCTCCGTAATGGATTCCCAAGTTTTGGAAAATCAGAAGCTATTTCATGTGGGCAGACGCTGGCCTAACTTCATGCTTTCATCTGAAGACACTTTTAATATTTCACTTTAATGTTCCAGCTAATATAACTATTGCAGCACACTTATATTCAGTAAGTGCTGGTGAATGCATTTTATTTAAGAGGGTCAAGTACTCATAGCAATTCAACTTGTTTGTGTAGAAATCAATAAAAGTAAAAGCTCAATTTGCAATATTAAGAAAGTAAAACTGAATGTTGCCACTCGACTTTGTCACGTCTAAGTTTAAAGAAACAGAAACTCTCTTCTTCTCTTTCTCGTCCGGGACACTTGTGTTTCTCAGTGAAACTACATTTCACAAAGAGCTTTGAAGGTGACTGTTTGTCTGCAAAGTGTTTAACCGAGTTAACAATCTGCACTTGAAGTCTGTCAGACGTGGAAGCAGCTTCTCACAGTCCCGGGAGAGGAGGAGGAAAAGGTTTCAGTGCTCGAGGAGAAACTGACCTGTGCTCTTATCTCACTGGACCAAAGGCTAACAGGTTTCACAGCAGCAGAGCCAACAGAGCTGAACTGACCTGAATGTTACACTGTAAAAAAAAAAAAAAAAACTGTCCAGCACAGCACATCACTTCATCTGTTACAATCTTGTTTACCTCTAAAGTCAAACTGAAATTCAAAAAATCTATTTGACTAAATATATATATATATATATATATACAGTATATACTTATATATCATGTTTGTTTTGACTTAAAAGTTTTTGTTATTCTTTTTGTGTCCAAATTAAGTGACCAATGGGAAGAAGTTTTGAATTTGGTTCAGTATTGAGTGAGAGAGGAGAGAGCAGAGCTTAGTGTTAGGTAAAGACGTATAAAGGGTAGAAGAGGGTGAAGCAGCTGCTGCAAGGCTGCAAAGTTTGAGAGACTGATATTGATGAGCAAGATATGACACAGACTGAATCATCATTTCTCTTCAGGGTCCTTTCATAAAGTTATCAGACACTTCTAACAATCTGAGCCTGCCAGTGTCCAAAACAAGAACTTTTAATAGATGGTAATGTGTAATTTGACAGTACGCATGTCCATGAGGATTACAGCAGCCTGTTTCCTCTGGGCCAAACTCAAAACTTGTTGTCCCCATTAGTCTAAAAAATTTGACATACAACATGTGAAAATAAAGTCCAGGTTAAATATACTGAACCTTTAACCAAATCGCTGAGCGTTGCCCATCCCAGCACAATTAGCTTCTTTCTCAGTGGAGAGAGTTAAACTCTTTGGCCTAGCTAGATTTCTGAGTATATAAAATTAAAAGCATGACAATGTTGGATGCTGTAAGATGACAGACATCTTAATGTTAATGTGGACTTGTTCATACAGGGCTATGATTAACTCCAGTCAGTAGCACCATGGAAGCAGAAAATGTGTTAAACTTTATTTTCTTACAAAAACATAACAAACAGCAGCAGTATAATTATAGCTTATATTTTATTGGGCACTTTGTATGAAAGTGGTTGTTTCTCACATAAAAAACTGCACTGCAAATCCATGGAACCCCGCACGGTCCCGCCCACACTGTTTGATTGACAGGTGGTTTCTGGGATTGGATTTAACGAGTAGTTGACATTGATGTTTTTACAGTGCGTGGCAGCACCTGAGTCACTGACGTAACAGTCTCACACAGATAATGCAGTAAATGCATCAAGCAAACACTGAGAGCAGCCGTTGAGTAGATGATTGTTTGTTAATATGACTAATCCATTTGTTCCTGTGGCTTTGTTTCATAAGCTTGGACATTTCTGGCTGATTACCTGACATTAGCAAATAACAGGAGAAGCTACCTGAGCTGTGCACGCAATCCAAACATCATACAAAACATTTCATTCATGATCGCCCGTCAATTCAGATCTCATCAAATCAAATTCATCAACATGGATCTTTACCTGACAATAACACCCGTGATTAGGAAAAAGCTCTCACAGCGCTACAGTCTACACGATGCAATCTGACGTTAAACGGTATAACTGCGTGTTCAGACTGAGTGTGAAAGTGAGGTGAATTTCAGAGGGATTACATGCAAAGTCAGTGGAAAGGCTTGAGTGGCCCCTCAAACACACACATTGTCAGTAGGTCTGTTGCTAGCTAGCTTACAGCCAATGTCCAGTAACGTAGAGTTGGCAAATGGTTGCTTGGGGTATGTAAACACAAGCAGTATAGAAACTTACATGATCAATGCAACTTGCAACTTGCAACTTGCAACTTGCGTTGGTTTCTGTTTGAGCACGTCTTAAGAAATAGCTTCCATGCCCTCATGTTCAGTCATTACCCCTTTGCTGTAAGCTTCTGATTGTATTTACAATCAGAAGCTTACAGAAGTTTACAACTTAGAAAGAGTTTTATAAAGAGTTAGTCAGTGGCTCGTGCTTCACCTCTCCCAGTGAATTCCATTGATAGCGGTGATTCCATTGAAATTAACTAACTGTAATTCAAAATGTCATTGTTTTTAATGTTTGTGTAACCCGCTCTGAGCCTGCGTTCAGCCCAACAATAGCAGTTTATCATGGAGCAGCTCATACCTCTCATTGTTCACAGAGGAAAGAAAACACAGACTTCTTTTGCTTCGCCAGTTCTCTTTCCAAAAAAATGCACTGCGTCACAATATTACTGTACTTGCAACATAGCAATCTCCCCAGATAATTCACCTCTGGGGATCAAACCTGTACCACATCGTGACTCATTCTGTCAAACTCCAAGTTCAGCCTGATTTCAGGGTGTTTTCTTTGGTCTGAACTGCAGCGTAGAAGTTTGACTTGGAGCATGTTTGTATTTGGTTCACTGAGGTTCACGGTGTCTGACTACAAATCGCGTGCTGTGTGAACTCCAGTCACGCTGACTCAGGAGTACCTGGCTATGGTCAGAACAGGTGTTTTGTGTTGACGGGATGGGGGGAACACCTGCAGTGACATCACTCACTGGTGGTGTGGCCATACAGAGATGCATACACACAGCAGATCTGTGCACTATGTGAGTCAGTGCTGAGTTAAAGATCTGTAAATACGCTAAAAGAAGGGTGACGAATGTGAAAATGTGTAACTCTGATGCACTGTTGATCATCGTCCTGTCACGAGAAAAGTTGATGATGTTATTGTTGTGGATTATAATCTGCTTTTACTTTCAATAATAAGAGTAAGGAGCACACCAGCATCTAACTGGACCCAACTGACATGTCAGGCATGCTTAGATATGCTGCAGCCGAGCAGCTAATTAGCTTTGTAGCGTGCTAACTGAAGTTGGCAGCACACTTTTTACCTGGTGGATGTTTATTTTGTAATTCCTTCAATGAAAGTTTAGACTTTAGCAGGAATGCTAATGTGGTTTGATGTTCAGAGTCTGTGTCTCTTGTGTTGTGTAGCTGCTGCTGATTGGCTCAATGTGACCTTCTGTTCTGCCTATCACAGAACGCTGATGTTACTGCTTTATACAAGAGTTTTTTGGTTGTATCCAAGCGACAACCTCAGAGGCTGAAAAATGAAGTGTGGAGTGCCAAAACAACAAAAACTGCAGTTCCTAAAAAATCCACTTGAGGCTGGCTCCAGAAGTGAGTCAGTCTCCATAAGTCCCCATGTTAAAATGTCCAACTTCACAGCAGAAATAAACATGTTTACAGCCTGGTACAAAACAGTTTTGGTTATAGCTAATTTCTCCATTCATGACAACTGTACTGAGGGTGAATTTTTATAGAACTCGCCTGTTCAAATTATATTAAGGTTAAAACATTAAGGTTGTACAGAATTAACAATGTGGCCACTTTGATTGACAGGTGGGTGCTGTTACAGATGGCTTGTTTGAGCAACCAGACATCATTCAGCAGCCTCAGCTCCACCCACACTCCACGTCTTTGCCCATTTCTGGAATAATGGGGAGTCGATGGATTTAGAACTACCAAGATGGCAGCGGCCAGAACCACCACACTGAGCTCTTCAGAAACCTGTGGGTGATGTCACAGAAACAACATCCATGTATTATACTGCCTATGGTTGTACCAAAATAAGGCCTCCATCTATACTAAATGGTATTCTGTTGAATTAATGCAGCACTTTATATAACATATTTTTTCCTTTCACAGGACGAATGATTTATTAAAGCTATTTAATTTCAGTCTTTAAAATAAATTGGTTCTAAATGTAACTTCGAGTATAAGTAATGTCTTTGCATGCTCGTGTGTGTGTGTGTGTGTGTGTTTTTCCTTGAAGTGTTTAAAGAAATGAATTCAGCGGGGGGTTGTACAGTAGCAGGCCGCAGCTGTGAAAAGCTCTGGTCTAAGCGTCCAGTTTGTTTTTAGGCACAGAGTTCACAGCAGGCCGCTATTGATAGAGGCCGAGCACTTTGGAAATTAAAAGTACATTTGAAGCCCCCTTATGAAGCTGCATTCCTGACTAATCCAGAGGAGATCTGCACTGCAAGGCCCCCCCCCCAACCTCCCTCCAGCAGGGCAGAAAAACAGACAGGGAAGGGCTGAAGCGAGGGGAAAGAACCTGAGTTAAAGACTAATTCGTTAGCCTTGTGTTTATACACTGAACATATTGTTGATGTCAGGTAAGAGCATAGATCCAGAAACGTCTCACGAGCTGAGAAAAACACTCTTTAGTCACTTTTTAGCTTGACAGCCGTGTTTATCTGGTGGAACCATGAAGGGCTCAGAGAAATTTCTCAGTTCTTACAAGAGCATGTTATCCTTTATTTACAGTTAAAGATGGAAATCACAAGATTTAGTGTTGAGGTTTCTCAAGACTATGCATTCAAGATGGAAAGAAACTGAAGCAGCTACATGAAATTCAGCCATCATCCATTTTATTATTTATACCCAGGGGTTAAGGTGTAAACCACAGATCAAATAAATAAGAGCGAAGAGTGTAAAATGAGACTCAGATGTTAAATAAATTAAATTTTCATTTATTTGATCATCTGATTGGTGGATATATATATCTACCATCTGATGACACTTGAAGTCCCATTTTTCTGAGTTGGAAACACATTAAATAGAATAGACAATGTATGCATAAAATTCTGCAAAGACATGGATCGTCAGTGGACCTGAGGCGGGCCAATGCCTGGGTGCTCAAACAAGTGATTGGTAACAGCACCCACCTGTCAATCAAAGCGGCCACACTGTTAATTCTGCATAACTTTAAGCCTTAATATAATTTGAACAGGTGAGTTCTATAAAAATTCACCCTCAGTACAGGTGTCATGAACGGGGAAATTAGCTATAGAGACGAAAACAGTTTTTTGTACCAGGCTGTAAACATGTTTATTTCTGCTGTGAAGTTGGACATTTTAACATTTATGGAGGTTGACTTGTTCTGTAGCCAGCCTCAAGTGGCTGCTCTAGGAATTGCAGTTTTTGTCACTTCCATATTGGCTTTATTTCCCAGCCAGATGGCGTTTGGTTGGAAAAATCAGTAAAAAGAAAATGTAACAAAGCGTAAGGGAAACAGACTTCATAACACACATGAAACATGTTCTTTAAAAGGTCCAGTGTGTCTATTTACACACCAGAAATATAATATTTCATTAATGTAAAAATCACCTGATAATAAGAATTGTTCTGTTTTTGTTACCTTAGAATGAACCTTTAATATCTACGGACACCGTGGTCTGTCATGTTGAACCACAATGTTTCTACAGTAGCCTAGAATGGACAAACTAAACACTGGCTCTAGAGACTTTTGCATGTTTAGCCATCTAGTTTCTCCGTTACGATATGAAGGAGAGGGTGAAGCAACTATGCCAATGCTAACACATCTTTAAAATAAATGTTAAAATATTTGTGTATAACACCAAATGTTTTGAAGTTACTGTGAATGAATCTAATTCCACCATTCAGCTTTTTCAAGCACTTGACCAGCAGATATTTGAGCCTCCGTGTTAATTGTCCTCCGTCTAGACCAATAAATAGAAAGCAGTCAAGATTCCAAACTTAAAATCACTCACAGTTTTTTCCTTCAGGACCAAGAGTTCAGTGAACCATGATTCAGACCTTAGTCAAAGAGCCGCTCTAATGGCTCTCACAGAGGATCGCTGCTTTTATCTGTTTGGTTCATTCTTTCCATCTCAGCCCAGCCTAACAATGGTACTCCTGCTGCCTGTGATGTTGACACAGCAAAGCCTGCCTTTGATTTTCTGTTAAAGTGGGTCAAAAGACAACACACAGACTCGGGATGAGAGGAAGGGGAGAGGAGGGTCTAATGGAGATAGAGACAAGAAGAAAAAAACTAAGGGGGTAACTGAGTTTTTATTACTGAAACCTGATCTCCCCACTCTGCAGTCCATCCCGAAGTGGGCCTCTCTTGTCATGGGGTAGAAACAGCCACGTAGACGATGCAGTCGAACGTGAAGCCACCCACGCAGCAGCCGTGCAGCTTTTTAAAACCCCTGGAGTTCAGCCTGATCCATCTGCAAACAGATGACCCTCCTGTAAACAGAGCCCGGGGGAGAGAGATGAGCTCTTTCAAATCCTCCGAAGCCTGTAATACAAGGAGCTCACGTGAAAACACTGTAAACTGTAAATGAGGCTCGCTGTCAAACACAGACCTGAACTTTAAATGATGTCCTGTTCTAAGATGACCCGGTCCACATGGAGAGTTTCTCTGCATCTCAGGACGCACAAAGAAACAGACTGACTTACCTTATAAAGAGTAAATAACCTTATTCAACACACACATTTGCAACAGTTGACTTTATTGTTTCCATTGTAAATCAACCTACTTGGATATTTCTTTTTGGATCAAGTCATTATTTCAGACCGTTTGTGGGATTAAATGATTTTTTTGCAGTTAAAGTGTCAGGTAGAGAAAATTCATTTGTGCGTCTTTGAGAATAGAATAGATGGTGAAAGCTTGGTAGTTGCTACTGCAGGGGCTAGTAGGCAAACTACTGCTGGTGAGGTATATCCGTATGGCCATATCAATGAACAGTTATCTCCATGAATGCAGATTTTGGCACCAGAAGGTTTCCATTTGTTGTCTGTGTAGTGTTGACCAATCACATCTGAGCAAGCTTTGGTTGCAACAGTCCATGTGGAGAGCAAAAAGGCGGAATGCATTGGGCAAAATGCAATCTCAGAACCGATTTAGCTTTTTGTTAGTTTTTTTCAAAATGATCTGCATTCATAGCAGAAATGTGTCTTTCTCATCATTCTTGCAACTTAAATTGCTAACTCGTCGTCATACAATAGCTAATTGGTTCTGAGAATGCTGGCGGGGCAACCAGTGACTTGCTAGCTATAGCCAGGAACATGCTAGCATTAGCGAGCCACAATAGCACATCCTAGCTGCCTCTTTGTATTCAAAATTCTATGTGGAGAAAAAAACTCAAATATTTAATCTGATTAAATAATCTCAACCAAGTTTTTCAGAACATGTCTTCCACTTCAATGACCGATCATGCTCTATACTCCTCGTATAACCACGGCAGGCTGTGTCTTGGACTTGAACGTAAATTTCACTCTGACTCTGATGCAAGTTAGTCTTTTCTAACGGAACATTAGGAAATTAGCAAGTCACGTTGAATGGATAATCATCTAAACAAACCATCTTAGAAACAATGTGAGTCAGAGTCAAAATAGATGAAATTATTGGGGATAAGTGTAGGGCTGTTTGTTGTCTTTGTAAAGTATCAGTGTTTTAGTTATGTTAGCTCAAGGGAGGCATTCTGCAGCATAGTTTAGACTACGTGTTTTCTGTTTTAATTATGTTGAACAGTTCATGTGTTAGTTCTGACAGCCCTGGCTCCTTCACTAACACAGTTGACAAAGTTTATTTCAGAGACAGACCCCGTTGGCTGCTGCCTTTTGGCTGACAGCACCCTCTTTCCTCCTTTGTGAAGTAGTTTAAACTTGGATTGGAACTGCACAGTTAATGTGATAGCTTCCTACATTTTGGACTCATGGCTCTCCGGTACTTTACAAGGATGACTATGATGGTTTGCTATTGATACATTCATTTACTTTGTCTCTGCAAGTGACTCAACTGATGCAGCTGTTCCATCAGATTAACTACTTTGCTCTGAAATGTTGCTGTTTGCTGTAAATGCTGATCTAACTGGACCCAAACATTACTCAAATGTTTCAACGTTTCACAGTTTTTGCATCTCTTAAGTACAGTGGGTCGAGTGTTATCATTCATAAGTCGTTTGCAGCTGTGTATGACTTGGGGTCCCGTCTGTGCTGAGAACGCTGACACAAGAGAAGAGTGCCAAATGTGAAAGTAGTTCAGCGCAGAGCTTTAGGAAAAGCTCGCTCAGCGTTTTTCACTAAGCCTCTCTAAAAACCTCCCTGGCTCCTGCACCTACAGAGCTGTTGTATAACCTTTACACTCACCAGAACACACGCACACACACACACACACCCACACACACACACACACACACACTGTCTGTTGAACCATGTGATGAGGAAGCCTTTGAGGGGGTTTTGAAACAAGGGAAAGCCTATTTTTGAAAGTCATCCACCATGGGACTCAATTAGCACTTCATCTAAAGGCAGGAGCACGGGGTCGCTGCATGCTCCCTCTCTTCCTGTGTTTCCTGAGGAAAAGCTGAAGTGAGTTGACTCTGCACAACGGTGGTCTGGACTTTTCCTCTTGAACCGGTTCTTTCCAACAGAACCCAGAGGACGATTCTTACTCGCCTTCTTCTTCCTCTTCTTCGTGGGTTCCAAGACTTCATACAGTCTCGTTGGCCTGACTGCGTCTCCTCCATCTTCACTCAGTCCTGCACTCTAATTTCCTGCAGGCTATCCTGAAAATAGCCCACATTTGGCTGACTGATGTGCTGAGCCTTTGTCTGTCTTCACTGCCAAAAATCCCATATGTTTAAGCTTCACTCGTACGTCTCAGATGATGACTGTGCTGACTGCCTCTCGTTTTCCTTCTCTCTCCCTGTAATGTCTGGTGTTCTCTATGAGTACAGACACTTTAAGCAGAGAAATCAAATGAGTTTCATGCCATACAATACTCCCTTCTTTCCCTCGTTGCAAGATCTCTTACGGTAAAACGCTGAACACTTGCCAGAAGCTGCTAACCTAAAAAAAGAACTTTTAAGGACCACATGTACGATCCATTTGTCATCACATTAGAGAGATATGTCAGCCATGACATTTACAATGCTAACGTACAAATTCAGGTGTTGCGAGGACCTTTCAGATGTGGCAAGAGCAGATTTAGAGTTTTAAAGTAGCTCCCTTACTTCTGATCTTTCCGTCCTTGTGGCCTACGGCCTGCTCTCTGCAGGAAAGATCCAGTTGAAACTGGTGAATTGTTGAAAATAAGGTGATGTATTTCAGTGGGGTGAAACTAGTACTACTTTTAAAATAAAACACCTTTTAAAAAGAGTTTATAAATTTTCATTAATGACTTTAGATTACTCATAAATTTTTGATAAGAACTTTTGGGTTGGCAGGTTGTGAAATCTCTGGCTGGAGAGTAACTGATAGTGAAGTCATGTCTCACTTTCTCATTGCCAACAAGTCTTCAGTCATAAATGTGAATGCATTAATAATAAAGGGTTTTTACAACCATCCATCTGCAACTGTAATGATTGTAAAGTTGTCAATAATCCATGAAAAAATACCTAATTAACACTAATAAAACATAAAAATGATTACAATAAATAAACTTTCATGAAGGTAGCATTTGATCAGTTGTCCAGCCAAGAAACAAGCTTATAACACGTAGGTGTTATTCTTTAAAATACATGCTAACATAGAGTAATACTGATGAATATATAATGATACTCTTGACATGTAGTATTTTGCAGAGTTTTGTGCACAGGGACTACAAAGGCTATTCCACCCGAGCATAATATTTGTAAGAATGAGTAATCATGCCTCACCAGTAGTGGAACTCAAAAGGAAATGTTTGTCTTGATGCCAGTTTTCCAAGAGAAAGTCATTACTCTGGACAGGAGTTGTTGGCTCTGGACCAACATGCTGGATGACAGACTGATCATTAGACCCATGTTGCTATCCTAAGAATCCATCACCAAAAAAACAACAATAAAAATGTAACTCAATGTTCTGCCACTGGCTGTTTTGGACCCAAATCTATCAAATCTGTTGTCATTTTCCTGTGAGTCAATGCTATTCTTTGCTCTGCTGTCCTTGGTTATAGTTAGATGAAGGCCTTCATCATGGCCAAATGTCAACTTTGACAAGTGAGGCTGGATTCTCAAGTGGGCAAAGGGTCCCAGCTTTTAAGTGAACCCAAAACCTCCAGGCTAAATATGTCCCAGCTGGCTTGTGTAATATAATTGACTTTAACACAAAAGCACAATATTACACAATAAGCACCTAAAAGAAAGTGCTTTATTTTCTAATCTTGAGGCCCCTGTGACAAAGTTTCAAGACTCATTTTCATGCCAGTTTTGCGCACATAGGTTGCAAATTTCAAAAATTCATTTGTTTTTTATCAAATTTCTACAGGCAAATCTGAGACCAGGTAGAATTCCACTGCATAAAAACTCAAAATAGTGGGAGGAGTGGGCAGCTAACTGGTGCCCAGCAGCCTTGGGCACCACAGCAGGTTAAACCAGCCATGTCACAACACCATATGCGTCTTTATTTTAGTGTATTAGTTAGTAAGTTCATTATGTAATCGGTGATACACATTCATATTTATTCATATTTCACTCTTATTGTGCTTCTCTGGGATTCGACAGTTTTTCTTTGAGCTCTTCTGTTGTTTTAATTAGACACATTTTACATCATCACATTTTGCTCATCGAAGTAGATATAACCCTCACTACCAAACTTAACATGCTCACCAACAGAACATCTGGCTACCATTGTGGCTGAAGAAGGAAGAACAGATTGACCACTAATCAGATGATCAGTGGTTCGATCTCCGGCTCCTCCAGTCTGCATGTCAACGTGTCATTGGGTTTGATTCTGAACCCCAAATTGCTCCCAAAGGCCGTGCCATCCCTGTGTGAATGTGACATGTAGTGTAAGGCTTTGAGAGGTCGACTAGAAGACTGGAAGATGCTGTCCATTTACCATTACTAACAGGGCTTTGAAGACAGTGGGAGTCTCCCCATTGGTTAGACTTAGGGCTAGGCATTGTTAACGGTCATTAGACAGCATGAAATCTGTAAGGTCTCCTTGTGTTCTTTTCCCTGGAAGCAACGTAGAAGTAATCAGACATTGTGTCCTGTGACTGAGGAACACGAGCAGACAGATTTAGAGGAACTAATTTCCTCTCTGTCTTCAGGACGCAAAAATGGAACAGAAGATAATCTTGATGAAATGCAACTGTTTTATTCAGGGAACACAAAGTTGCATAAGCGTTGGCTCCTTAGTTGTTTGTGGATCTGGATCCATCCAGAAGCTTGTGGCATGTTTACACACTCAATGTTCGCTCCTCGCAGAGCGGTGTGTTGCTCTCCTGTCTGCGCTGAGCTTTTCCAGATCCTCACACTCTGTGTTGTTTCGCTCTATCTGTCTCTCTCCTTTGTTGCAACCTGTCATGTGTTTGGCACCTCCAATCTGGACAAGCTCAGCGCTATGATGTGTGTTTTCTTTGGGATTCTCTCTCGTATGTACCCTCCTCGCAGCAGAAGTCTATTTTTTCCCCCTCTTGTCTGCAGGAAGTGTGTGTGTCCTCGCTGTAAGGAGATCAGTCGCCTCCTCTGCGGGTCGAGGTGACCTCTGCCCCCCACACTCTGACCTGCGAACATGCCAACTGCACACATGGACTCTCTCACCCCTCTCTCTCTCTCTCTCTCTCTCTCTCACACACACACACACATGCCGCCTTTGTTCACTCATCAGGGATCACAACCTCTCATTTGTGGGGGTGTGCAAGTATTCTAGGCACTGCTGCCTCCATTCAGCCTGCAGAGGTGCATTACAGGTTGTTGTCCCAAATTTAACACACACACACACACACTTACACCCCACACTCTGCTCGCACACTTCAAATCACCTCACTGTGGCTGCCATGATTCACAGGGTTATAATGAAGGGCAATTACCTCTGATTTAGTCTTAACACGAAACAGCAACACCTGCCAAACAAGACTCGGGGATAATAGCAGGATACAGCAGAATCAAGGCTCAATGTACTTTTATTTTATTGGTAGAGCTCCAGTGTAAATATTATAATTACCTGTCAGGAGACCGTCTCAATCAGTGCCATCTGATCATGTGTTTGTTGTCAAGGTGGGAAAAGTCAAAGGGTTAGCTCATGATTACTGCTTTTTGGATTATTAACGTTTTTTACAAAAGTGTGTTTTGATTTTTCAGGCTGCTCTGCTGTGTCTTACAGGCATCAGGAAGACTTGAAGTCTTAAACATGTTCCCCTTTGCAAACTTCATGTTGTCGATTTAGATTAGCACCATGGGCAGCATATTTTCGGCACACACACACACACTTGCACACACACACGCATATTATAAACAATTGATAGATGTTATGTAGTGAATTTTCTAGAGTTAAAATGGAAATAATATTACAGCTCTGTCGCCTGGTGGCTCTAAGGAAATGTCAGTCTGCATCATTGCAACAACCGACCACACGATAAGCCACGCAGGGAGCATGAAGCAGTACAGTACTAACAAATTCAAACTTTATTAGCATGCTTTACACAAACTATACTCACTGCATGACCAGATACCTCAGTGGCCAGCGAACATTTGAAACCTGAAACATTAAGAAACAGTTTTCAACCAGTCAAACCAGTCAGTCATTATAATAAATGTCCAAACAAAAAACTATTCGAGCTCAAAAAATGTCTCTGCTTCAGAACTCAGCATTATTCTTTAAATCCAGTTCATTAAATAATGCTCACTCATCTTCTATTTGTGCGAGGCATAGCCTTTTACAATGTAAAATTCTGCATAGAGTTTATTTCACTAATGCCAAACTGGCCAAGATCTACCCTGACAAACAGACAGTTGCAATAGATGTAGACAGTCACCTGCTGACTTTGGCCACATGTTTCTGTCCTGCCCTCTACTATCGGAGTTCTGGGCAGCAATATTTGAAACAATTAGTAAAGTAACGGGCCAAACTATAGTGCTCGAGCCCCTCACTGCCTTCTTTGGAATTTCAAGCTCACTCAATGTGCCCATGCCCACATGAAAAATCATTACATTTTCCACCTTACTTGCTCGAAGACTCATTCTTCTAAAATGGTCTCACTCTGCCCCTCCGACTCACAATAAATGGATTCAGGAAGTTTTGCATTGGATTACATTGGAGAAGATTAGGTTCTCCTTGAAAGGTTCTATTGTTACACAAAGTACCTTCTGTCAAAAAATCAATAAAGAAAGTTTAGATAAATCCAATTCATTGTCTGAATGGCATGGATGGGTGAATCATTTCATATATCTGAAATTAAGAAAGAAAGATAGCTGTATAACAAACTGCTGCAGCTCATACTGCTGCTAAGACATGAAGATACTACTCCACCTTCACCATTAGTGCATTCATGAGTTTGGAGAGTTTTTCATTACATGCTAGTTTAAAGTTTTTTGCTAAGAATACTTTAATTTGTGTTACTTGTTCGGTCACAATATCATTAAATAAATGAATAAAATTGAATTATTTGAAAGTTGTTCGCTGTGCTTTGTCCTACTTGTAAACTGAGCTCTCCATACGTTACTCAGTCCTTAATCTCACTCTGTACATTGTTGGGACTTGAATCACACAGTGATGTGAGTCTACAGGACTACTGTCACAGTGTTCTGACAGTGTATCTCATCACCTCTAAACTCATGAAAGAAAAACAGCTCATTCTATCTGGTCTGCTCTGTATTCTGTGAGTCAAACAACATTTAGCATGCAGCTTGACCACGGCACCCCTGCAAGTAATAGGAACCACTGCAAAAATTAGCAAGCTAGGCTAATTAGCTTCCACTTTCCAAGTGGAATACAAGCGTAACACCATGATGGGCCCTTCTAAAGGTCAATGGTTTTAAATGTGAGTTATGCATATAAACAGTTTTATGCTCTTTAAAATGGAATATGCATAACAGCTGCAGAATCATTAGAGTTAATTTCAATGCACTCCTCAAGACGATACGGTCTGTGCAAATGTTTAAAAATCCAGTTGACATCAACACCTTGCTTCCAGATGAGTCTCTTTAGCTGCATGCAATCTTTGCAAACTAGCTGAAATCTGTGTGTGCGTGTTCGTTTTCTTTTGCGAATCTGTTCATGCCAGTTGTGTAACCACCTGGCAGGCAGAAAGTACAGCTTTATCTGATAAGCTGCATTACACCATACCATCTCCCCGCTCGCTCCCTCTCTTGCTTCACTCTCCTGATTCCCATTGGAGGCTGTAAACCAAGCAGGGAGCTCAACTCCTTCGCACAAAATCCTCCCTTTGTGAGCAGCTGAAGCAGGTGAGCCAGGGGTACCATTTGTCTGTCGTTTGCACAGATTGTGACCTGCCAAAATACCTGAGCAACAATGGCCTCCCTCACAGGAAACCTGGAGAGGAGAGTTTAAGAATGAGAGCACAGAGGCAGGTTACAGCACATGGAGCTGATCCTTAGACAAAGCTGTAATGTCATAAAGTGTCATGTTTTGGCTGTAATATGTTTTTAATAACCACGATGAGGGCCAGTGACGTTTTATAGCTTTGTTCAAACTGTGTTGTGGTTTACTGTCATTTGTGCAATTTAGCATCTGCACCTTTTTTATGGCATGCATTGTAACACATGAATCCATTTTATTATAATTTCTTCTAAAATGTTGCAGATCATCGTTGCGATGACGTTGACGAAACATGTTCCTGCAGCAGATCTAATCTGCCGAGATGCAGGACTTAAGAACGCTTTGTTCCTGCTGCCACTGACCTTTTAAATAACTGCCATCCTTGTATTGGTGTTTATTGTTGTGGAATGGTTACGTGGTTACTGCTGACTGTACAATAAATTGCCCTTCAGGGATAATGACGATATCCCTGATCCGTGATCAGTGGATCTGCAAACAGATGTTTAACCTGCCAACAAACTTGCATGTAACATTAAAAGTCCAATAGTTTGTATATTTTTGGTCAATTTACTACAAATCCTTCACTGTACCTCGCATCTGACTATTTCAAACATTCATTGGTTCACTGGTTTCCACACATATTTCCAGCAGATCGCATTTTTCTTCTGTATACAAACTAATGGAAACAAATGACAGGAAGAATACCTGAAACCAACTGTTAAAAGTATAGCCTGCATTCCCAAGTATTAGCATGCATTATTTCAAATCAAGAAACTTAAACTCATAATTTGACAGTAGAATGGCAGTTGTGGCATGTTTCTTGTCACATATTGGAATTCACTCTCAGTTTTGGCCTCCACCAACTCTTCTTTAGCTGCTAAACACTCCACTATGTACACTGGCTAGCTGCTAGCTGCTAACTTTGTCTGCAGTTTGTAGTCTACAGTCTTTTGTTGTTGTTTTTTTCAGTGGGGCATAAAACCAAAACAATGAACTGCAAGAGGCTAAAACGGTCCTGAGAGCTGTGGGAATCTGCTGAGCTGAGTAATAATTCTCTGTTGGGTCAACACTCTGAGCGACCTGTTTGACATTACACATTTAATCCATTGTTATGTCAAAATATTGAGCTGTCATCTGAGAATAAATGATATTTTCTTCACTCAAGGTCCACTTACTTGACAACAACACTGTCTACATCAGCAGATGAAGTTTGCTCAGTTAACAACACGTCCAAATGAACCTATAAGAATATGTAATGGAGGAGAATCGATGACAAGATACAGAAATGGACTCTTGTTTTCCGCCAAGTAAACAAATTGTTTTGGGGTTGTCTTGCGTCAGTTGAGATTTTTGAGGCGAGCACATCAGCTTCTCTGAACCACAGTTACCCATAAAGCCCCTCTGCATACGTAAAGACAGTTCTCATGTGTTATTAAAAACGCCTATTAGCCTTGAGCAGCTTTTTGGTTTTGACTTTTATGCCCAGATGCCATTGCCCTCTTTCCTCCCCGATCATCCCTGCCTGCCTCTCCCTGTTGTAAACTATCAAAACCCAAAATGTCAAAACCGATACATGTCGAGGGTTTTGTGAGTTTGATTCAGATAAAAGATTTATTTTGTGGAGCTTGGAGCTTGGAGAATGCATTTTTCAAAGACTGTCTGAAAGCCTTCCGCCTGTGAAAGAAAATAGCATCCTGTGGCTATTTGGAAGCAACAGTAGTCAGTGAGTTGCATTTCTTCTTCAGCCTGCACTGTGATCCAAACCTTGTCGGTCTGTTCTTCTTCTTCTCTGTTCTTTTTAAACACACGTGGCTTTGCAGAATGAATGTCTAGGAATCCTCCCAAACCACCAGTCGGTTGGCTTTAACAATCATTTTACTCTGCGTCCTCTATCATGGAGCACGGTTTAATGTGCCTACCCCCATACCCCTCGCCCTCCCCGCCTCCCTCAGGCCCTCACTTAGTGCGGCTTGGCGCTCTGACAGACATATCTCACACCGCACTGAACAATGGCTGGCGTCCGACATGCTCTGGCAGACTGCGGAGCCGTAATCACGGGATGGAGTAATCCCGACAGGCTTCTTTTTTTGTTGTATGTGTGCATAAGCAGTCGTTTCCAAGCTACTGTATCAGGCCGGGCGCTCGCATGTGTATGCGTTTTAACTCCGTCCCAAAAGACTTCTCTCTAAGTGCTGTTAGAGGTCAGCACGGCTCGACGATCCAACGCGACCGCAGCAATGACCATTTCTGACTGGAATTCTTGGCTCTGTCTAACAGTAGCCGGTTGTAACAGCAGCCTTGAGATCTCCAGCTGACAGTTGGTTAAAATGATCCCTGGAGGATGGGGAGTGGAGAGGCCGGACGGCCAGCATTCAGCCTGCGCACGAGTCAAACAACATGCTCTACTTCCTCAAACGCATCACCAAGGGACTGTTAGACTTATTTATCACTAGTTTTCAGCTAAACAGATTTGTTCTCTACAATCATGTTCTTGTTAGTTATTGACAGCTCACATATTTACATCTACTCCTCAACTCTCTGTGATTTACAGAGTTTCCTGATGGACAGTGAAGTAAACTGCTGCCAACTGTAGCTGCTGTTAGCTAATGGTAGCTCAGTTTGTCAGCCAGGCTGCCCAGACTGCGAGCTCAGAGCAATGTGGGAGTGAGTGGGACCACAGGTGTTTTGGATCACTGAGAAGAAGAAGAAGAGGAGGTTTTCAGGCTGAGGGAGCTGACCGGGCAAGCGAGCAATGTAACCGGACTCAGCAGCCTCTATGGACATAATGGCAGAGGTAAAGAGGACTTGATAGAGGAAGCTAAGAAGACAAAAGGAGAGAGCGAGTGAGCAAGAAGTCACCAGACAAAAATAAATCTGGGACCAACTTTTAGTGGTTGGTGAGAGCTTGGTGAAATAAAAGGCTGAAAGACAGACGCCGAGCTGGGCTTCTTGAGGATGGACTAGTAAGTAATATTAGCTGGCTGCTATGTCTTGTGTTGTTGGCCTTGCTTGATGTTTGGCTGTTTGCAAAGTTGTGGACTTGCTAGTTTTTGTTAATAATCATACAAATACACGTGTACAGGTGTCAGACACTCTCACAGACACTCTGACACTGGAGGCTCTAAATCACAAAAATACAAATTTCTGCTTTCTGTTGCTTTAAGTCTGATGTGGCAAGAAACACATGCAGTAATGAAGTAATGATGATTTATCATTGTTCAGCATTTCAGGGCAACTTCTCACTGGTAAACATAAACAATGACTTAATCTAATGAAGGAAATCTTTTGCTTTTTGTTGAACTGTGTCCCTGCTTGCTGATCTAAGCTCCTTTTCACACCCCTCTATGTTTTCCTTTCCCTCCAATACTCCCTGCATAAACACAGTTTGCACTAATAATCCTGACACAGCCCACTTTAATTGGGCTTTCATTTCCTAAGCAGGGGAACCACGGACGTGTACACACACACGCATGCACACACACAGTCAGCACTGGTATTTATTTGACCTTGTTTCTAATGCGTGCAGCAGACAGGTTTAAAGGCCCTGACAGTTCCACATGGTAAAATGACTTACAGCAGCCATGAAAAGATTCAGTTTCCTGCTCCTTTGAGAGCAGCTAATAGACCCAAAGATCTGGCACATCAAACACTTTCACACACACACACGCAGTCCTTTCGTCTTGTACGGTGGTTACGTGCCACACCACAACCACTGTTGAGAACTTTCTCCTCTTTTTCACCAGCCAACTCTTTTTCCAGCCTCAGCTTCCAGTTCGACCCCAGCCCCCCCGCTCCGCCCTTTCCCAGAATGCCCCTGTCCGCACCACAGATGTTCCAACAACCCCTGGGTGTCACATGCCTCACTGTGTCCACTCCAGATAAAATCTTGAGGACGGACTCTTTATATCCTGTAATGAAAACACTGTCAAACAACTGGAAGACAGAGTGAATATTATAGACTGTATTTATGGTGCTGTTGATAAATTCAGCCAAATTACTTGAGCGATTATACACCAAGCTGTTGCCACTGTACATCTCCAACTTCATGAATTTATCCTAGTTCTATTCAGTATCATGTAAAGTGAGATAAAAGTCTCTTGTGAAGCTTGTAATGTAAGATGACCTTTGCTGCAGCTACGGGGGCCCAAGTGTGCAGGTGTTTGGCAAAGTAGTCTTTTTTTATTATGATGAATTTAGACAAATTGAAAGTGTCTTGCGATGATGAAGGCAAATATCCTCTCTGTAACGCATTCTTCATTCGGGGATGAATTTATCTACAAATTTGGAGCCAAAAACTGAACATCTCCTCCAGCTACACTCAGCAGGCTGGACTGTGAATTTAATCAGTTGGGAAATGAAACTTCACAAGTCATTATTTTAATGCATAATGGAATCAAATTTTACAGCTGAGTTTACATACCTGGAAAGTTATTTTCAAGTTGATATCTGCACACTGCACTGTGTTAATTCAGCTTTTCTTGTGAACAATTATTATTTTTACATTGACCAAATCTGAACAAATGTGTTGAGTGCATTTCCTTCTCCATCCGTCCTCCGTTGCATCCTTGTGTGAGGACATAGGTCATAAAAACATTACTCCACAGGACTGCGAGTGGTCACACAGTGAACCTTTAATGTAACTTAAATGAAAAGTTCACTGATGTAAAGCACTACAGTTAATCAGGAGAGACAAAGGAATGAAGAAAAGATATTTGTTTATTATGACAGATGATATTTAATGATTGACTTTCTTTGGCATGAGGTTCTACAGGGAGATTTGTGAAGACCGTGTAACAGCAGCATGAACGTACAGCCGTGTAGCTAACTGACCTGACCCAACCCCGAGATTCCAGGAGCCAAACCCGACAAGAAAACCACCTCTGTATGCCATTATTATATATTATTTTTAATAATATTCCCTGCCAGACAGGTAACTGCTGTTTGGGAGGTTGTGTTCAGTCCCAGGTCTGGCTGTGTTCACTGGAAGGTAGACGCTGACACTAGCTCAGATGGGGGTGGGGTACAGGCTCACAATATTTTGCCCACCCTGCCATGAATGAGGAAAAGACTTCTCGCTGATATTGGATACTCACTCCCCACCTTAGTCGTCTAATTTAAAACCTCACTCTTGTCTGCGGCTCTTTACCTGTGTTACCTCTGTCCACAGGGTGAGTCAGACTCTCCAGACCAACTTCTCTGCACGGAAACATGAAGCCAACGTTCTCATGTGTGTTTACCAACATCCTGAGTCGGTGTAGTCTTTCTCCTCCGTGTCACCGGGTGTCAGTTTGTGTTTAAAGACGCTCTGGAAGCTTCTAGTTTAGGTGAAATACTCTCCTGCTACAGCTAATCAAAATGGTATGCATTCTAGAGAAATATTCTTATATTACACAAAGGAGGACCAATAACTACAAAACACATGACCTTAAAACTAGTATAAAGAAAAAGTATGCACAATTCAAGTCAGAAATTCAAGAGAAAAGGTTGTTCAGAGCAGATGATTTGATTTTCT